>ML782758.1:961718-1102505 GCA_009831015.1 Picea engelmannii | reverse complement strand
AGAGAGAGAGATCTATGTTGTCCTTATTTCGCATGCATTGTCTTATACTGCTAAAACACATAATAAACTAGAACACACAAGCGAAAATCACAAAGCATGTTCACACAATAACTCAAACGCATTCAAAAATCCCCAGAGTATCAGATTTAGTGGAAAAAAACATAGTTCAACAATATATATCCAGATCAACTGGATCAAGGATATTTCAGGGAGTCCGATAGTGCTTCATACTACAATTTTAAGGGAATTCGTGTAGCTAGAAATTGAATTTTTTTGATAGGAAAGACTTCGAGGAAGAGTTTCGATAGGTGTGAAGAGGTATAGATACAACTTGTAAATGCCATGAAGATCAAAAATTCATATTTCTTACGATTTGAGATCGATGGTGTAGATTGCATGTAGGTAAAACTGTTCCACAGTTTCAAAAATAAAAAAAACTAAGTCTGGAGACATTTTCTTTTTTTGGTCATCAATAGAGAATATTGTAACAAATTGGGATGAATTTTATTTTTTTTTCAATAGAAAGGAGATATACAAAAATGCCACAAAGAGCCATTGGCCATTTCTGCTTGGATTTGTCAGAAATGGAAAAATAATGAATTTTAAAGATCTGGGTCCATATCATTGGCAGAGGTCTAGATTAATCCAAAATTCATGGAAAGAGTCTAAAAAGAAGACAAAAAAAGACCCATGAAGGAACTGAATAAATCCTAAGATGTTTGAAATGGGGATGCTAAAATAGGCTAAAATCCACTATTCCGGGCCACTTTGTTTTTAGATTTTTGATATTTTTGGAGGAGGAAAAGTGAACCCAGATCACAAAACTAGAAAATTTTACTTACTCAACATTTTATTTAATCATTAAAAACAACATCTTTTGTTTAATGAAATTTTTCCATAAGTGCACAGATTGAAAGATAGTCAGTTTTTCCGTAAGTCTGGAAAAAGTGGTGGAAAAGGGAAAAGTTGTCATTTCCAGATTGCTGCAGTTTTTGACTGGAGAATCATATTGAAAATATGAAAGTTGTTGTGAATTCCTTGTCATTATAATTATCTATTCTTCATACAAAATTTTCTCTAGTTCTTGACATATTTTATTTTGCAGTTGACTGAAGTTGGCATTTCAATAAAATTACACCAGTGGAGAAATTGCACAAATGATGTGAAAGTGGCTTTTTCAAGAAGCCATAACTTTTAGCTCAGAGATAATATTGGGGCATTAGTATAGTATTTGGAAATATTATAAGAGGAGAATAACCTATAATTATTATAATTTGGGGAATTGCGATATAAATCTTAATAAATTGAGTAGAAAAAGGACATGTAACATTAATTGGCAATTTTTTATGATATGCATAATATTAACAAAAATGGTTGTTTGTAGATTTTGTAGAATTAGGGGATATAAACATATTAGTTCAATATAATAATGAATATTTGGGACATGGAGGAAGGAGAGGTATCCTTCAATCATCATAAATAAGCCAAAGGTCAAAATATAAGTGTTGGTAATGTAGAGATAGAATCAAATGGGAACATGAACATAGGGGAACAAGAAACATTAATAGAGACTATGAGAACCCTGAGAATAGAAGTGTAGAGCTACAAAGAAAACAATGAGAGGTTGATAATAGAAAAAAATAAGATAAATGCTCAAGTGATGCAAAACCTAAATCAATGGCATATGAAAGCAAAAACTCAAAGGAGGAAGAAGGCAGACATAATGAAAGAAGAGACAACTACATAAGAGATAGTAATTAAATAAGTGATAAAAAAATCACAAAAATCACTCACCTCCTTACTCAGAAAGGAAATTTTATGCATCTGAAGACTCCATAAGAAGTCCATAAGTGTCTCCTGTTAGACACTAAAGAAGAAGACATGAATTAGAGAGATTGAAAGGAGAGCTAAGAAAGATTAAGCGACCATCCTTTGACAATGAAAGAGAAAGGGAATATGATGATGAATCCTGGTTGGTTGTAATTAGGAAGTACTTTTAGTTTCATGGCTACTCATCTAACCTATAAGCCATAATTTCCACATACCATTTGCATGGAAACACTACTATGTAGTGGGATCAACTGGAGAAAGTTGAGCACATTAATGAGAGTAGGATCACTTGGAAGCAGTTCAAAAGATATTTTCAGAAGGTGTATCTTCCAGAGAACTCTTATGACAAGAATATGCAAGATTTCCTTGAACTCAGGTTGGGAAGAATGACCATGACAAAATATGGAAATAAGTTCTTGGGATTGCTAAAATACATGGGGTTTATCAAGGACGAGAAAGTAAAGATACAGAGGTTTTTGAGTGCACTTCCATCCTTTTATAACGAAAATATTCAATATGATGAGCCCAAAACTTTGACATAAACCATTAGGAAGTCTAAGTACTTGTATGATCAAGGAAAGGGAAGAGAATCCTTGTAGAAATCTGATCAGAGGATGAAGGGATTTAAATCTCCTTTCAATAGAAACAATCCTAATAAAAATCAACAAGATAAATCTACTAAGAATGAATCCAAGAGAGAAGAATCCTTGGGGAAAAGGAGAATACCACCAATCAAATGTTAGGGATGCAAAGAAGATCACATGTACAAGGATTTTCCTCGTAGAGAAGAAAAAATGAAGACCATGCACAACATCTAAGAGGCTACAACAATAGAAGACATGGGAAAAATATATGCAGCCTTAGAAGATCGACAAATAGAGTACCAATCCAATATGATCGAGGTGGAAGGTAAGATCATTAATCATTTTGTTTCTATTTTAATCAACTAGTGCATTCATAAGTCCAAAAGGTACCACAACAAACTCATAGTGCCCATACCTTTTCTTAAAGGTTATATTGTGGATGTCCTCATCCTTGATTCCGACTTGGTGATATCCCGAACTTAAATCTATCTTTGAGAATATTGCAGCTCCCTTGAGTTGATAAAAAAGACCGTCTATTCTAGGCAAACGGTATTTGTTCTTGATGGTCATTTTTTTCAAATTCCTATAATCAATACATAGTCTCAAGGTACCATCCTTATTCCTTACAAATGGGCTGGTACTCCCCATAGGGATATGATCATCCTGATATAGATTTTATCCATCATTTCCTTTAGATGTACCTTCAAATCTATCAACTCTAATGTGTTCATCCTGTAAGGCACCTTGGATGCTGGCACTTCCCCACGTACTAGATCTATCGAAAAGTTGACATCTCTTTTTGGAGGTAATCCATACACTTCTTTTGGAAATATATCTCTCAATTCCCATAGCATTGGGTGGTATTCAACTTTCAACTCCTTGATTTATGCCGAGTTCAATACTTTTATAGCATACAAGGGACACCCCTTTCTACTAAACTTCTTAAGCTGCAATGTTTATATTTTCCTCATGAGAAATGGAATTCAGATACCTTGCAAAATCCTTGCATTTCCTTTCTCATACTTACATTCCAAAATTTTCTCATAAAAAATTAATTTTTCCTTATGGGAAGCCAACCAATCCATGCCCAACAATACGTCATATGAGCCTAGGAGTAGTATTTTCAAAACTACCTAGGTCTACAGTCCATCAAGGTAAATTGGACAAGCTTCAACTACCTCAGCCACTTTCCTCTTTATTCTAGTGGCTAAATGAACTAACCAAGATTTAGCATGCTTCTTCATTTGTAATGAGCATGCCTCAACCACTCGAGGTGAAACATAACTTAGATTATATCACGGGTCAATAAAACAAATATTGGTCATTCAACATTAATACCTTCCAATTCAACCACATAGGCTTGGTTGTCTACTTTTCAATTCTCTATATCTGCGTAGAATCGTGATACACTTTTGGCCACGTTATTGATTGTAGTTTCCTCCTACACATTATATACCTTTCTACTTTCATGCTGCTTATGGGGGAAATCCATCAATGGGTGTGGCTCCCCACATCCCCAACATTGCAAAGGTCCTTTCTTGGGCTCCTATGTTTCTTCTCTGTTGGTTTATTTCAACTTTGAGATGGGAAATTTTGTTGAATCATGCTCATATTTGGATGACACACCTATGCACCTTTTCTTGAATTCTTATGAGGGAATGAATTGAATCTCCTCTTATGAAATTCACTCTTTTCCTTCCTCCTACAATTCTTTGAATACTCATGCTTGTATTTATAATAGTCATAACAACATTTGGCCTTCCAAATAATGTCCTCTAGCATCTTGGTTTTTTCAAAATCAAGTTGGTCTTAGTAGGACTGTTGTAACCCATTGAGAAAACACTGGTTTCTCTCCTTCTCATACTTGAGCTAGGAAACATACCTCAACAAGTCCATAAATATTTTAGCATATGCATCCATGATAAGTTGTCCCGACTTAAGCTCATGGAATTCCTTTATTTTGTCGTCATAATACTTTTCAAATATGTAAGATTTATGGAAGTATTTCTCAAATTGTTTCCAAGTCAGCTTGTTTTCCTTCAATCCTTTTATTTCCTTGAGATATTCCCACCAGATGAAATCTCCTCCATTTAGGTTGGATATTGCAATCCTTTCCTTGGTGTTCTTCTTCAAACCAAATAGCCATATCTCAACCTCTTCTCCTTTCTTTATCTCTCCATCAAAGGTAGGTGGCTTAGCCTTCTTAAATTATTTAGCTAGAGATCTCCAAGAAGTCTTCATATTTCTCATCTTAGGAATGCTAGATTATGTACCACTACTAGAATGTTCTGTTGGAGTAGTCTATCGACTAGATGACCCCGTGGAAATACTACCACTCAATTTTCCTTTCTTGTCATCTCGATGCTTCATTATGGAAGAACTCCTTCTCGCATCATTGTGATTCATTCCTTACTTTTGAGCATTTGAAGGGGTTTTCAACCTCTCTAAATTCTATAATTCAACATTTATAGGGCCTTGCTACAGATATTTATGAATTTCAGATAGGATTTGCAGTAGAACTACATCCAACTCTGCCTACTTTGCATAATCTCTTATAAGTCTCTCATTGTCTTCCTTTAGAATTATAATGGTGTCCATCAAATTTGAAGGGGTTTCTCTATCCCTCCGACCATCAGATTCTTCATCTCTGAGGTGCGAGGTGTCATCCATACTACACTACACCATTCACTACCGTGACATTCCAACATATCCTGCATGTGGAAACAACAATTATCATTATCATTTTACATAAACACTTAAAAAATCATTCCAGGTAACAAAGAAAATCCATTTAAAACCATTTTAAGCAGTCTCAGTGACCCATTCAAGCCTATAGTTTTAACTGAGCTCTAATAACACTATATAACACACCAAACCCCCTAAGTAACATTTTAAAGAGTGGGGTATTAACACTTCATATTTATTCAACTATCTCTATACCTCTCCTCGAGGGCACCATCATTTTCGGCTTGTCAAGAGATTTCCAATGACTACAACCATGATTAATTCCGAGTTTGGGATCAAAGTTTATGGCCTTCTATGGTTTTTTGAACTCACAAGATCAACATCAAACACGCTGTCATGTAGCATCCATGTGGAACTTCATCACTCATTCCCTCCAGTGTAGAAACATTGTGGCATCGATGTAGCTCCTGCCTCAATTCGCCATTATGGAGCTTCTATCCACATAAGCCTATCATCGTCACCATACTTCACTTCGATGAAGTACCAACTACCCATTCTGACTGCTTCGATGATGAGGAACTTATCAACCATTTTACGTATTCGATGATCTTCGGGATACTCATCCTATGACCTTGGGTGAATCAATGATTCTGAATTACACACAAGTTAATGCGCGTCCCTTCCTTTACATTCATTAAATGGATTAGGGGAACCTAGAGTGATTTGATGGTTGAGATTATACCTTCATCCTGCGCTGATCAATGGTCCAGTTTTCCTTATCATTTTCACATACATCGGTACTCCTAACCAACACCCTACATGTTTAAATCCTAAACCTCAATGACAACGCATAGGGATCAACGATCCATATCTATTCATCACATCCTCGAGGAGATCGATGATTGTCAATGGTATCAACCTATTTCATTGTCGACACTCTATAGATGACATTTAAATTAACATCCTCCCTTTACTTCTGATGATGAAGCCTTTGGCATATACATTCTAGAACCACTGGCCCGTAGATTTGACGACCACCACTAAAACAAAGGTTCAAAGAACCTCCTCGCCTAATGGGACCCACATTAGTCCCATTGACCAATATTATAGAAACACATGTTACCACTTTTACATGTGTATTTCCAAGTAGTAAAACCACATCATCATGACATCCTCATCCTATTTCATAGCATAAGTGTGATCTTCCAGAGATCGACAATAAAGGATATGCTTATTTAAAGCACAGATCGATGATTCTCGTCAATCCTTATGCCACTACATCGTTGGAATTTCCCTGGATAAAATTTCCCTTCCCACTTTATATCACCGATGATGACACATGTAACATTGATGGTGTAGATCTCCCCTTATCATCTTGACCAGATCGACGATTGTCATTCTCTCTGCGTCCCTTATCGTCGTTGCCAAAATTTTACAAGTACTATTTCTTGGTCATTTTCAACAATGAACCTTTGTCAACGAAGGGCTGTGATTTACTCATCCCACCCAATTAATGGTTGTAATTTACTCTGACTCATGTCACTCTTTCTTGATTAGTTATCCCATGATTGGGACTTAGTCATTTTTCTGTGTTTTGTCGGGCTCTATCCAGGCATTCTAAGGTCTACTAGTATTCTCTATCCATAGCTGGTCTCTTAGGCTCATAAACATATAAGTCCTTATAGATCTTAAAATATCTCCTCAATAGATTGGATCTTCTCTTAGGGTTCAGGGTCCTCCCTTCCTCACAAAGGATTTCTCAAGTTACATGTCACCCCATCATTGGCTAAGTGACGTTTTTGTTTATGTCCTGCAAAATTTCCTCTAACATCTCAAGGTCTTCGAGGATACAATGATCTACACTCATTCAATTTCACGATTTGACACATAATAATGCCATAATAACATAATAAAATTATTTGATATTCTGTAAAATCATTTGTAAGAATTTACATTTCCCATAGTATCTCACATTTACATACACCTATCATTCATATTCAATTTTTAACAATCTAAGTTAAAACTTTATCTGATAAGAAAAATTGATAACACCAACTGACTAAAAGAGGACGCCTTTCCTCCCAACCTTAGGCCTTACTATAGAGTTCCCTCCTACAATACACCACCCCCGTTCCAAGCCATGATACCACCAAGGAAAATTGACTAAGCCAGGTTCCAAGCTCATAATGATCTAGGAAGGTTACTCTCCTTCCCCCTCTCTAATACAACAAAAGTTTCCCACCTCCCACTGAGCTCAAGGTCTCTACATGTTTATCAGGTGGTTTATCAATTGGGTTTCCTCTGCACAAGGGAGTCTCTTCTCTGCTAAACAATCCCTCGACGACCTCCCATTACTAGAGCCAGTTTCTATTCAATAAGCACCAATATGTATCCCACTATTCCTCCAGTTCGGGATCCAGGTATCCTCTATTCAGGGTGGTCATCAACAGTTTAGGAAAGCTTCCTATTTTCTTCAAGAAAAGTTCTTCTTATCCTTTCTCTCTTCAATCAGTGTGTTTGAACATCTTCATGTGTTGTGTTTCTCATTCCACTTTTTCTTTGCACTTGTAGGATTTTCTTGTTCTCCAGATCGTTCTGCAGTCTCCGTGTCTATGTCTCTTGTGTGTTGTGTGCACACCCTTGTGTGTGTTCTATTCTTCTTTCTCCTCCCCTTGGGGAATATCATGGTTTTCTACAGATGCCACCTAAAATATGTGGTTCTCAGTCTAAAGAGGCAGATCTGCAGGGTCCTACTTTCAAGTCATTTAATTGGCCCTTTCCTTCTTCAAGGGGAAACTAATTCCAACATTCACTAATTGTTCCAACCACCCCCGTGAATCCTTTTATTGGTCACGTGGCTCTTCATAGGTATAGTATACTGAAGGTGCGAGGTTATGCTTAACAAGCATAAGTAAGCTTGTTAGACAAGCTTCCTATTTTCTTCACAGATACACTTCATCTTCCTTTGCGCTCAACCATGCGATCAATCCCCGCTTTGTCAACTTCTTGGCCAATACTTTCAAGGTTGTTACTCCTCTTTCATTGGTTTGGTATTTTTATTAAATTAGACATAGTCACATGTTTCATAACATAAATCATGTAACCTCAACATAATTATAGTCTTGGGGAAAACGGGGTGTTACTCACTAGATGAGGAAGGGAAGTTAGTTATATCTCCTGAGAGGATTGTTGATGTCAAGGAACATAGGCTAAGGAGAAGGGTCATTCAAGAGTACTTGGTTGTTTGGAGAGGATTGCTCGCATAATATGCTACTTGGGAAGCAGATAAGATCTTACATCACCCCGATCTGGAATTGCTTGAGGACAAGCAATCTTGGGAAGGGAGGACTGTAATGTCCCCTTCCAATTGATCATAACAGAGGATGAATAAATAGCCTATACGACTCCCGTAGGCTATAGTCAACAAGGAAAAAGGGAGTCAAAGAGGTTTATTTGGTGTCAAACCCTAAAGTGACATTACATAAAATAAATAATTATATTTAAATGAAGTTTGAGGGAAATGAAGTGAGGGTTTGATTTGTTCAAAAAGAGGGAAATATTTAGAAGGCTCAGAGGAAGGATAAATAGAGAGGTAACCCCTCTCTTTGGAACTATGATCTAATTATTTCTTGTATGGTTCTCTTGGAGCCATTTCTTCATTAGGGTTTAGAAAAACCCTTCCATTGTTGGTCTGGTTTCGGTGGTGCAATATCCACCCTAGCTAGAAAAGGAGGAGGATCCAACTGAGACCTTCACTTGATTCACATTGTGGGACTTGGGTTCTTCTTGGAGAGACAGAGAGTTTGGATTTGTATCAGATTACGTAGGGAATTCATGAAATATATTGAAGGAGATTAGGCCTATAGTTTGCAGGTGAAAGGAGGGTTTTAGAGTAACAATAAAAGAAGGCATCCCCATGGGTTGAGCATGGAGTGTCTCGCGAGGCCTTGCGTGTTGCCTAGCCTCATCCCGTGAATCCCTGATGACACAAAGTTGGAGGTATGGTGGACAGACCACAACATTATAGGTTTTCAAGAGTAGATCGAGATTGTACTGGCGAGGGTTGATAATTAGAGGAGGATTCCTCACTATTTGAAGATATTTGGCATCATCACCGGGTTCTTATTTGTTCTTTGTCATTAGATACTGCAAATTCTTTTTAGTCAATAGATATATTTGTTAGGAGGGTTTGTAAGTTTTTGTTACAGCCATTAGAGATATTTTTGTTGTGTGAATTGGTTTCTCCATTCATAATAAAGATGTCATGGTTATCTTCTCTATTCTATGTGTAATGGGTGCATGAGATGTGTTTATTATCTTATCTCGGAAACATATGCAAACTATTTGTAAGGAATTTCCAACAACATTAATATAATGTGTTTGATAAAATCATACAAAGAGAAACAATACGTTGAGAGAAAAAAAAATCCTATCTATCCTAGTTGGGGACATTACATCCAAGCTTGAAGAGATCCAAGCCACCAAAATTTACTTCCTTCTACCATCATCATCGATTTTCATACTTCCACTTTTTCAAATGAGAATTAGCCACATGAAATTTACAAATAGAATCTTTGATATGGTTATTGTTTGAAAACACAGGTATTCCAACAAAGGACGAACACCTTCAATAACCACTCACATAACCAGATCAAATATCAACACACTGATGTTTTCACATGATGGGGAAACATCCACGACCCTAGCCAATGTGACCACTTGGAGGAGTTTATTAATGCAAAGAAAAATATTACAAAGAGATTTTACAAGAGAATTTCTCACAATATATCATCGACAAATGACCCTCCAGGCTCTTTAAATAGAGATCATGGACCAATCGGGTGTTAAGCCACATATCAATGGTCATTAAGATCGAGGAGAGTATGAACCGTCGGATCACTCTATGTTGGGAACATATCATGACCGTCATATTTCCTAACTACAAATGAATACTAATGCATACTAAAGAAACACACTAAGAAACACACTTTTACCTAACAACACATTAGACCAAGTAGATCTTAACTAACTCCTAAGTGTCTAAATATCCTAACATACCCCCTTAAGAACAACTTGGGATAGGATTGAAGGATTTACAATAGTGACATAATAGGATAAGGAAGGAGGCATTAGATCCTATCCCCCCTTAATGACAACTTCCTGAACTCCTAACATAGATCGAAGTTTGGAAAACTTCGCTTTTGTAAGAGACTTTGTGAAAATGTCTGCAACTTGATCTTTTGTAGGACAAAATAGCACTTCAATAACTTGATCATAAATGAGCTTTCTGACGAAGTGCATGTGGAGCTCGATGTGTTTTCTACGTTGATGTTGAACTGGGTCTTTGGCAAGCTTGATGACACTCTGATTATCGCAACAAAGGATGGTCGGATGCTGCTGCTAGAATACAAACTTTGAAAGGATCTGTCGAAGCCACAAGGCTTCCTGACTTGCATTTGTCATTGCTCAGTACTTTGCTTCTGTTGAAGAAAGTGCAATAGCCTGTTGTTTCTTATAAGCCCAAGTGGAAGGTCCTGAACCAAGGTTGAAAACATAACCTACAACAGACTTCTGATCATCAGGGTCACTGGCCCAATTTGAATCAGTGAAACCAACCAATAAAGGAGACCCCCTGAACTGTAATGTATCCCAAATTGAACTGTACCATGGACATAGCGAAGTATCCTTTTAGCTTCTTTCCAATGGATTTCATGGGGTGTTTGCATATATCGGGCAACTAGACCAACAATAAAGGAAAGATCAGGATGGGTATGAGTCAAGTATAAGAGGCTACCAACTAATTGACGGTACAGGGTGGCATCAACTTTGGGAGAAGTACAGGTGGCAGTAAGCTTGACTCCAGACTGGAAGGGAGAAGCAGTTGGTTTAAAATCGTCCGTGTGAAAGTGATGAAGAATGTCACAAGCATACTTAGACTGGGAAAGAAAATTCCTTCTTTGGTTTGCAAAACTTGGAGGCCAAGGAAATAGTGCAAAAAACCTAAGTCTTTCATTCCAAATTTCTTCTTAAGGATGGTTTTCACATGGTTTAAAATTTTCGAGTCACTACCAGTAAGGATAAGGTCATCAACATAAAGGACAAGGATTATGAGATGGCTTCCTACTTTCTTGGTATAGACATTAGGATCAAAATGCCATCTAGAGAATCCAGTGGCAATAATAAAGGTGTCCATTTTGGCATACCAAGCTCGGGGAGCTTGCTTGAGACCATAAAGGGATTTCTTAAGGAAACAAACAAGATAGAGTCATTCTGGACATAGCCAAGAGGTTGTTCCATGTAGATTTCTTCTTGCAAATCTCCATGCAAGAAGGCGGATTTAACATCCATCTGATGGACCTCCCATTTATGTAAGGTAGCAAGGGAAAGAACAAGGCAGATGGAATTAATTTTGGCTACAGGGGAAAAGGTTTCATGATAGTCAATTCCTTCAACTTGGGAAAATCCTTTGGCAACTAAACAAGCCTTGTGTCTTTCAACACTTCCATCTGATGCATACTTAGTTCTGTAGATCCATTTACATATGACAAGTTTTGTTCCTTTTGGAAGAGGTACAAGATCCCAAGTATCGTTTTCCATTAAAGAACGATACTCTTCATTCATTGTTGTATCCTAATCTGGATGACTTGAATCTTTTTCAAATGTCTCTGGATCATGAGTTTATGAAACTTGAGCCAAAAGAGAAGAGGCTCGCTGGAACTATGAACGTGTTCGATGCTGATCTGAAGGATCACCAAAAAGATCACCAACTGCTTCTTGTGTTGAACAAAACCATCTAGGAAGTGATGGAGATGGTGTTGGTTCAGGTTGAAAGGACTCATTTGGAGGAGGGTGAGCAGGCGGAGGTGGATTTTGATCTTCACTGTCATCATCTGAAGAAGAAACCAGATCAGAAGAAGGCACAAATGCCAAATATGGCTTGCAGGCCGAAGAAGTCACAACTGCTGAATTAGGCTCACAGACCAAAGAAGGCACAAATGACGAATTAGGCTCACAGGCCAAGAGATTTTCATCAAATTTAAGATCTCTTCTAATAATGATTTCATTACAATGTGATTGGAGAAGTCTGTAACCTTTAAAATCTTCATAATAAAAAACAAATATACACTTCTCACTTTTAGGCTGCAATGCTTTCCTTTTCTCATCAGGAATGTGAGCCCATGCTATACTGCCAAATACACAGAAGTGACTTACATCTTGTTTAATTTTAGTCCAGGCTTCTTCCGGTGTTATATTTTTAAGAGCCTTTGTGGGAGTGCGATTTACTATGTAATTTGCACAGTTGATGGCTTCAACCCAATACTTTAGACTTAATCCCTTAGATTGGATCATACAATTAGCCATTTATTTTAATGTGCAGTTCTTTCTCTCAGCAACACCATTTTGTTGTGGTGTATATGGAACAGTGTGTTGCATTTGGATTCCTTGTGCAGTGCAGTAATTTGTAAAATTATTGTTTACATATTCGCCTCCATTATATGTTCTTAACCTTTGAATTTGATGTCTAGATTTATTTTCTACAAGGGCCTTGTAGGCCAAAAACTTGTCAAAAATCCGCTCTTAAGTTTTAAGAAGTAAACCCAAGTATGTCTGGAAAAGTCATCAATGAAATTTAAGAAATACTTGCACCTATAAAAAGAAGGAGAAGAAAGTGGACCACACAAATCACTATGAACAAGCTGCAAAGGACCCGAGGCATGCCAAGAGGCATGTTTTTCAAAACTATCCCGATGATGTTTGTTGAGAACACAATTAACACAAACACCATATTTGCATGAAACAAGAGGAAGACCAATCACCATCTGTTGATTACATAGTTGCTGCAATGAGAAATAGTTTAGATGACCAAACCGCTCATGCCAAAGTTTTCTCAAGTCATCACTGTGAGCAACAAAAACTGATGAAAAAGATGATGACCCAAAGTTGTCAAAATTGTATAATTTGGTAATATCATCAACAATTCTAGTTGCAAGAATATGATTAGGATATTTTAGATCCTTGATGACAACTTGGTGAGGTGAAAACTCTACGGTTTTACCTTCACCTGAATGAGTGATTTGATATACTGATAGCAGGTTACAAGACAGACTTGGAACACACAATACATCATTGAAATGGCCATTTTCTACTTGTACTGTTCTAGATCCTTCAACACTTAGATCTATCATCACCAACAAATATTTTCTTGGTGTTACATTCATTTAGAGTAAAAAATATGTCTCTATCCTTAGCCATATGATAAGATGCTCCAGAATCAATAAACCACTTATCAGAAGTAGAAGTAGAAGGTGTATTGAAGGAGAAACCAGAAGTAGAAAGTGCATGTCCATGAGAAGAAGAAGAAGAAGTAGGATCAATACTGATGTTGTTCTTCTTCATCGTTGCTTCTAAAGCTGCCATCTTCTTGAAACATTTGGACTCATCATGACCATCTTTATCACAAAAGTTGCAATGCCTGCCAGTCTTCTTATTTTTATATTTTTCTCATTTATCTCCATTCAGAGCAAAAGTTGTCTGAGTGGGT
Organism: Picea engelmannii; assembly: GCA_009831015.1. NCBI lineage: Eukaryota > Viridiplantae > Streptophyta > Pinopsida > Pinales > Pinaceae > Picea > Picea engelmannii. The sequence goes on along the minus strand of ML782758.1, from coordinate 1,088,864 downwards.
TTGGGACCCTTATATTGCTTGTTGTTGTGGCGAGGATTTTGCTTCTTGGGATTCTTGGGTTTATCTTTTTGCTGGGAAACTAAGGCTTTGTTGGAGGTACCTGCAGTGTTGATCACTCTAAGTTGTACAAGCTTATCTTCCTCTCTAATCAAAGAAACACAAAATGACGAAAGAGTAGGTTTTTCATAAGATTTCCCTAGAGCCTCTCTCATGGCATAAAAGGTAGATACAAACACAAAATATGCACTTTCTAGCTTAGAAATAATAAGATAGATGCAACGCTCTTCCTCCATTTTTATCTTACATTCTTCACATAAAATTCTGAGTGTTTTAAACCTAGATAGATAGTCTCCAAGGAAATAAAAATCACATGGAATCAAGGTCAGTACTTGATTTTCTAAGTGTTGTGCTCGGATAATATTGAGTTTACCAAACACAGATTCAATCTTGTCCCAAGCTTCTTCGAGGTCATCAATTTATTGGAGGTGGTATCTTAAATTGGGAGAGATGGACATTTCAATTAGTCCAAGTGCTTCATCACTCCTATTAGCCCATTTATATTTCTTATCATCATCATTGGGTTCTTTTTCCTTTCCCAAGATAATCTGGTACAAGCCTTTACTTCTTAATAAATCTTCCATATGAGATTTCCATTGGAAGTAGTTGGTGCTGGTAAGAAAAAAATTACTTGTAGAAGCCATATTAAATATGCAGATAATATGGATTTAAAAACTAAAACTGATGATTTGGATGGAAACATTTCGAAAAGTTATGCCGTTTTAAAAAAAATGGTAGTTAAAACAGACTTCGGATGTGAGAGTTATGCCCTTTTAAAAAAAAGGCATAAATGGTAACCAAATGACCATGTGATAGTGTAAGTTGCTTTATGAAGTGACCCACTTTTATAAAAAGAAGTGGGGATCACTTTTAGAATGAAGTTACTTTATAATAGAAAAGTTACATGCAAAATAAATAACTCTAAAATAAAATATTAAAGTACTTATAGTGATTCACTTTTATACTTGAAGTGAAATACACTTTACAATTTTAGCATGAACTTTTTCAAAAAAGGTAATGTTGTTCCTGAGTTTGTGTTTTAAGGCTATAAAACACACCGTCAAGGCATCCGAATAAAGATTTTTATGATAATACTTTTAAAAAAAGAAACAAAGAAAGACTAGATCAGATTCAGTTTCTCAACTGTCTCTGTCTTGCTTCCCGTTGTTCCTGGATGCTTATGTCACGTTCAATTGCAGCCCACGATATTTCTAACTCAGTCCTATTTGTTGCAGTTTGTAAGATGGTGTTAAATAGGTTTAAGGCAATGCTGGTTTGATCCTGTAGACCAGGTTCTACGTTAGGTTGTCTGCCGTTAGGAACTGTCATGGGTGATAGGGTTTTAAATTTTTATAAAAGGGGTTTTTTATAGATTGATTACTTCAGACTTTCAGAAAAGATATTAATGAAACAACTTTAAAATCTAAAACAGTAATGTAAATACACAATCAAGGCCGTTTCCTGGTTTTGTGACAATTTTGAAATTGTAGACAATGAAACACAACAGAGAGAAATATAAGGCTTTTATCTGGGAAGAATCTTATATTTCAATTAACAGTAATGAAAGAGACACATAATTTCTATCAAAGAGAAATATTAAGGAACAGAAGGATTATAGGTCTTAAAATTACTAAAGTAATCTCAGAGGAAAAACTGTAATACATTCAACATCCAAACCAATCTGAAACAATAAACAACAATGTATATAATATCAAATTGATTTATTTGCTAGAAACACACATTAAGAAGAAGATTTAACAAATGATGATAGACAGGGGAAGAAACATAGTCACGAAATTGCAGGATTCAAAATCTTGTTGCGATTTATATTCCGATAAACTTCAAAGCTGATAGTATAAAAATTGGCTTTTTCCAAAATTTCTGAAGCCCTGCTTCAACCTCTTGAAACTATATTTATACATTTCTATCAAAATCCTCCGTTGGTAACTAACCAACTTCCTAATATTTCGGTTGCATAAACTAATGTCAACCGTTTACAATTTATTTCAAAACTCTAAAAATAGAAATATTTACAAAGTTTTAACTTTGAGTTGAAGAACTTTCTTTATCTGCTTCAATGTATTGAACATATTTCTCTAAAAATTTAACCAAGACTTTAGGAGCCTCTGGTACTTCGTTTGCTTCAAAAGAGAAGAAACTTCTTTTTTGACCTGGCAATTGGCTTCCTAATGTTTTCTCTGTGAATTTAACTTTCTCCAATTTCGAACTTGAAGCTATCATCCATTTATCAATTTTTGCAATGTTGACCATTTTAATATTTGAGATTTCCGCTTTCTTTTCTTCAAGTTCTTCTTTTGTTTTCAGCTGATACCTGTTAATGTCGATTTCTCCTAACAACTCAGAAAAACCATCTGTCTTGATATGTGCTGAATATTTTTCAATAACATTGAAGATTTTTTGACAATCTTCATTGACCCCTTTCGTAATTCTTTTATATCCTTCTAATTTTGTTTCCCAAACTTTTATCATTACATCTCCCTTCAACTGCTCTGAAATGGATAACTTCTATGATTTTCCAGCTTCTTCTTTTTGTAAAGAAGTTATTATATTTTCGAAAGAATTTCTTGCTGCTTTTGCTTCTCTTTCTTTTTGCACTACGTTTTCCATAGACTTCTTAGATTCTTGAAAATAATTCTGGATGATTTCCAGATTACATAATACCTTCTGTTTTTCTTCCTCAATATTTTCATATATATCTGATGCTTTATTCTTGAACTGTTCTATTTCAATCACTTGATTAGTAATCAAAATGATTTTATCTTGCAGAGATTTATTTTCATTACCTAGCTTTTGCACTTGTTCTTGAGTAACCTGTATCATATTTTTTGCCTCATCCAAATTTTCATTTAACTTTTGGATTTATTGGATGTCTTTGAGTCTAGCTTGCTCAAGACCTTTTTGTATTCCCCAGCCAATGATTTTTTCATTTTCCTTTAACCTGTCCTGCAGTTGCATTATTTCCCGATCCTTTTGCTCTAACATAGTGGTTAGATTTCCTACAGAATACATATTGGCTGATGCTATTGCACCCATGGTTCCTGCTAGCTCTGTAGCAAATTCTCCCTCATTTATCTTCTTTCCATCAATAATAATTCTATGCTTTTTGATCATTTTTTCTCCTACAGGATGTAATTCCTGTTTCAGGACAACTCTTCGTTTTCTACTGAAAAAATAATCAAATGAAGGAATTTCATCTCTGGTAATTGGCTCTAAATCCCTTACATATAGAACTCCTTCGTGAGGGGTTCCAAAAGTAGACTGAAGTGGGGTCAATGCTGTAATGGGACTGCCAAGTTCCTTTGAAACTGTTCCTCCAACATTTTCTGGAATATCATCTAGAATTATTGGATTTGTTTCTATTTCTTTTCCCTTTTCGGTCTGTGTTTCTTTGGTCTTAGAACCTTTTGTATTCTGAGGAGGTATCTCAGAATCTTTCAATTTATCTTTATCACTGGTATCATACTGAATGATGGTTTCAAACCCCGGAGGAATTTTTTCTTGCTCTTGTGCTGATGTTGACATTTCGCCTTGTAAAATCTTTGGTAGACATTGTCTTCTATTTCTTTGAAAAGATGTAAACCCCACCTGTGCATCAGGTGACAAGGTTTGCACTCTACTCTGAACTTCCTCATAAGATTTAGCATTTCTAAAAACATCATCATAGAATGAAACTTCATGTTCATATGCTTTCAACCCACACTGTGTGACATGCCGATTGATTATTTGATATGGGTCATGTTTCCTATGTTCTATATCCACTAATTTCACTTCACTCAATGATTCGGCTTCTGCTTTAGAATGACCTATGTTTAATAAAGCAAATTTTCCTAGATAAACAGGAAAAGATGGCCATGCCTTTTTCTGCTGAGCTTTTAATTCTAGCCCAATACCACCATTTACCAATTGATAAGCCACTTCTCTACATATTAACCTATCTGGTAGTATTTTTGCGAGTGCATGAGGTGGAATAGAAGAGCCATAAACCCTAACATATGAGAAATTTTCTTCAATGAACCCATCAACAACTGACTTGATATTTTCTATGATGGTATGTGAAATACGAGGATGTTTGCAACCAAAGAATTTTCTGTGCAGCGGAATAATTACATAATGACACACCTCATAAAAAGTATTTTTGGCATTTTCTTCCGAAAGAGATGAATGGTACTTATGAACAGGTTCTGGGCAAGAAGAATTCCAACTCCAATTCATTAATGGGAAAGGAGTCATAAATCAAATGGAATCCATTATATAAGCTGACATGTAAAAGGCCACTGACTGTCCCTTTGACCTAGGTGTTTTGTAATTTTTAATCTCTGAAGTGATGTTGTCTGATAAAATTTTATGCCAATTAAAACTGCGTCCTTCTAAAATTTCCTCTAGGAAAGGTGTCCATTATGCGCTAAAGTGATAGGGATAATTTTGCCCATATAGTCTACATAACATCATTGCTACATACACCATATATTCATTTAAAGAAGCAGTAGCATAAATTCCATGTAAATCGACCCTAAACTTGTTTTCATCTCTGGCCCATCCTTTTATCATGTCAAGGTATGTTTGGCCACCTTCAACGCACTCTTTTTGTTGAAATGTAGCTACAAACTCAGAATTATAAGTGTGTCTATAATTGGGCGAAAGCTTATACATTACTTGGATATGTTCAGGCCTGAATGAGCCGATAACAACTCCTTTCTCATTCATAATACTTCTGGTTGGAACATCCACTTTATCCAGTGCCCATGCAATCATATCGGTGTATGAAACGAGTCTCGGCCATGCAACAAATTTATGAAGCTCAGTCTCGGCGATATCTCGGAGATGGTTGTCCGCACCAGTGTCTGCATATTTAAGTTCCTCTTCTAGTATTTCGGCAATTCCAGCCCATGATTTGACAGAGTGTACTACCCGAACTGTAGTAGTGTCTGAAATAATATCGCCTTCTGGTTGCTCTTCAGTTTTCTTTGAAGCCTTTTTGGGCGCCATAGCTCTGTGTTCACTTGAATACCTGTAACAGAGCAGAATTTAGCTTCGAAATAATAATGTAAACGTTTCAAAATTTATTTCGAATATATCATAAAATCATCGAGATTTGTACCTCTGTTATAAAATTAATGCAAAAGATATCCCCGAATATATGCATTTAATGTTTGTACCTAAGCTTTCCCGATATTTTCAAATATAATAGAAACTTAACGAATTGAATAATTGCCGTATTAAAGATCATTTATTAAAATTTTTAAACTTTAAACCTTTTTTCTAAGAATGATTAATTAGCATTAATCTTGATTTAAATTTGAAAACACTCTTATCGGGGTTTCAGAACTTTCGATGTCAAGGAAATAAGTCATTGTAGAACCCCGATCGCCGAAATCGTGATGTATTATTTATTTAAAACATTTTTATTATCTTAATTAATCTAGATTAACTTTTTTAGGATTTCATTAATCAGGAAATTGGAGATTGGGAAATCGGGGATCGGGAAATCGGGAAATCCAAGGTCATGAAAACTGATGCTCACAAAACCGTGAACCCCGATATCCCGATATGATTATTTACTCTTAATCATGTTTAACAGTAATTATATTAATTACAAATCTCACTTAAGGATTAACTAAAATCGGGGATAGGGAAATCGGAACATTCGATGACAAGTTTCTTTGTTCTCACAAAATCGCGAATCCCGATTTTGCAATGATATTAACTTAAATTTTAAACCCCTTTTTAAATCTGATTTAAGTAAATGATATTTTAATTAAGGATTAATGTATCGGGAAATCGGAAATCGGGATTTCGTTATTCAATTTACGTTGAACATTTGTTCATCCAAAACTCCGAATCCCGATATCCCGATATAAATTTAAATTCCTTAAGTTCCAATTCAAAGTCTGTTTTAAAAGATTATTTCGCATAATATTGTAAGACTTATATTCATTTAGGGTTTTATCATTCTTTGTCCACAAATTAACCATAAAGGCATCGCGAATTCGTCATAGATAAAAAAATTTCTTTAGGAAAATTTATAAAATGCAAAGACTCAAAGATACAAAATTTTTCATCCTTAAAAAAGAAAAATTCAAGGTATGTTTCAACATAGGCTCCAACTGGGGACCTCGTCTCCTTGCGGGACGAGGAGAACATGCAGATTCAGTGCCTACATTGGGTAATGGGGTCAAAAGTTTATCTCTGATAAACTGATCAAGGAGTAAGAAAATAGAATATATACAGTCTTTGAAAACCTTTTCAAAACTTATCACTTATTGAAATTCAATTATGGTCTTCTTCAAAATTTTCCTTTTCATTCCAAAATTGAGTTAGTATTGAGATGGTTAGAACAATCTTTAGAAGCTCAACGGATTATTGAACATTTCAGCTTGCATCAATCGAAACAAAATTCATCAATTTAAAACTAGGAAGCTCTATTTGACTTAAGACGGATATCCAGTTTTCGAAAAATTGATAACTAGAATAGAGTTATAGATAAGTGTGACAACCTTACAGATACCTTAGACATTGCTTCACTACCAGCAGGCCTGTTCAGTACCCCGATGAAGTTATCTGTCCCTTTTTACTGAATTTCCTTTCACCGCTTTGAACACTAATTTTATGTTTAGACATTGCTTCACTGCCAGCAAGCCTGTTCAGTACCCCAATGAAGTTATCTATTTTATATTTTCAGACGAGGACAATCATTTAAATGAATTTCGTTTCATCGTCTATAGGACTAGATGGGGGCAATCAATTATGAATTTCCTTTCACCATCTGTCTCATTTTTAGCTCAGGCTTACGAAGCGGGGGCAATCAATGATACTTAATATATCAGGGTTGGTGATCTGTGTAAAATTTTATAATCAAGGTGTGTCAACTTGTTTTGATTATTCTAGGCCAATTTTTCTCAACCTTCAAAACTTCCTAAGTCTGTAGAGAAAAAGGGAAAACATTTTCAAGGGATCTTCTTTTGAGCAAGCTAAAAAGTTCAGACAAACTGCTTAAACAACTTAAGATATACAGATTTAATCTCAAACTTAACCATTTTTAGTCAGAGAGAAAAGGATGAATACTGACCTATCTGAATTCAATCATTTGATAAATTTCAAATTCAATACAAAATCTCTTCAACTCTGACACAAAATTATTTTATTTATTTTTTTTTATTTTTTTTAAGATAAGACTGAGGGTATTAAAGGAAACTTTTCAACAATGTAGAACCAAAATTCCTCAGATATAATTTCAAAAATAACTCTGTGGATTATATATATATATATATATATATATATATATTACAATTTTTTTTTGACAAAATAAATTTTTAACAATTTGAGAAAGTAACCTGTATGTACAAATTTATTTTATTCTATTTATTTATATATATACAACAAAGTTTTTATTTATTTATTTATTCCATGTAATGTTTTAAGAATCGTGCATTAACAGGGGCACTTAGGATCTTACCATCTAAATTTTCCAGTAGAAAAGAGTTTTTACCTTCAAAAGATGATATTTTAAAGGGTCCATACCAGATGTGATCAAATTTACCATTTTTACCCGAATCTTCCTTTCGAGCATTCCACCTCAGGACTAGATCTCCTGGAAAAAAGTTTCTGTTCTTGGCCTTGCGATCAAATAACAACTTCATATTATCCTGGTACTTCTGTAACTTTTCGTCTATTACATCCCTGTGTTGCTGGACTTCAATTAATTGGTTTATTCTTCTGGTGAGAGGATTTGGCTCTTCCTTCTCATCCTGCCACATCTTCATTACAGGAAGGGCTAAGTTTATGGGTAATACCACATCTGTGCCATAAACCATTTGAAATGGTGAGGTACCAATAGATTTCTTCGTTCCTCTTCGATTTGCGCATAAAGCATACTTTAAATGTAAGTGCCAAGATATTTTATTTTCTTTTAAGACTTTCTTAATTATGCTGATCAAACTCTTATTAGAAGGTTCAGCCAAACCGTTTCCTTTTGGATAATATGTTGTGGAATGTCCTAGTACAATGTTATATTTTTGACAAAAACTAATCATTGCCATTGACTTGAAAGCTTGAGCGTTATTTGTTACTATCTTTCTAGGACATCCAAATATTGCCAATATATTCTCTTCCAAAAATTCTATAACCACTGAGTCAGTGGCTTTCCTGGTAGGGATTGCCTCTACCCACTTGGTGAAATAATCTGTGGCTGTGAGAATCCACCTATGTTGGGCGCTTGAATGTGGATTTATCTCACCTATGAAATCAAGCCCCCATTGCTGGAAATGTGCTTCTGTTTTGATTGGGACTAACGGCATAGCTGGTAACTTCTGCTTTCCAGTGAAAAATTGACAAGGGTTACAAGCCCTTACCTTAGCATTTACATCAGGGAACAACTTGGGCCAATAATAACTAGCCCTTAAAATTTTGTATGTTGTTGCTCTCCAAGCATGATGCCCTCCACAGACCCATTCATGAAACTGACTGATGACTTCCTCTGTCTCTGATTCAATCAAGAAAACTAAGAGGAAACCAAGTGGGTCTTTCCAGTATAATTTTTTCTCAGAAATGGAATATTTAACTGCATGCAATTTCAATGTTCTAGCTTTGGAAGATGACAATTCATCTGGATATTTCAAAGTTAAAAGATATGTTACTATATCTTTATACCAATCAGATGAAATGAATTTGTTCTCAATCTTGTTTTCAATTATTTGATCATCGATTTCATTCATATCTATCCAACCTTCTTCCTCTTGAGCTTTGTTCATCCCAAGAGCTCGAAAATTAGATTCAGCTAGCAGTCTAGCTAAACCCTGTCCTTTAACTAATTTAGTTGGCTTGAACTCCAAGTCAAATTCCTGAATTTTTGCAAGCCATCTACCTCTCTTACCGTCACTGTCTGCTTGTACTAAGATATCTTTCACAGTGCTGGTAGGTACATATGCAATGATTTTGGAATGTAATACATACGTTCTGAAAGCCTTCAATGCTTTAACCATTGCGTAAGCTTGTTTTTCCATTACATTGTATTTAAGCTCAGCGTCTCGGAGGCTCTTACTGAAAAAAGCGATGGGTTGCTCAAAACCCTCTTCATTCTTTTGGAGGAGAACAAAAGCTAGTGTATGTTCTGAAGCAAATGAAAAAATGAAGAACTCCTTAAGATAATCTGGACTTGCTAGTACCGGAGCTTCACTTATAACTTTTTTAATGTGAGCAAAGGATTCCTTTGCTTCTGTTGTCCACTTAACTTCGTTGTTCTTCCTGAGCATATCTGTTATCAGTTTAACAATTTCAGCAAAATTAGGAACGAATCTTCTCAAAAAAAAAAAATTCCTAAAAAAGATTGAATCTCTTTAACATTTCTAGGAATAGCTAATGTTTCTATGGCCTCTACTCTCTTAGGATTGATTCTAATACCATCTCGTGATACTATATGACCTAACAACTTGCCCTCCTGCATGGAGAAATGAGATTTTTTTGGATTTAATGAAAGACCATACTTACGACATTTTTCAAAAGTTTGTTTTAAATGAATAATGTGATCTTCATCTGATTTTGAAAACACAGTAAGGTCATCCAGATATATAACTACAAACTTATCTCGTTCGTCGACAAAGGCAATATCCATTGCTCGTTGAAATGTGGCTCCCGCATTCATTAATCCAAATGGCATTTTATCATACATAAAAGTACCCCAAGGAGTGGTGAATGCAGTTTTTTCCTTATCGGGTTCACTAACAGCAATTTGGTTGTATCTTGAAAAGCCATCAATCATGGACATCCTAGTAGCCCCTACTACTTTTTCCAGCACGTGATCCATTTTTGGTAGAGGATAGTTGTCTTTAAGAGAAGATTTATTTAAATTTCTAAAGTCAACGCATAATCTGATCTCTCCATTTTTCTTTCTCACTGGTACTAAATTGGCAACCCAATCAGAATATCTCAAAGGAATAATAATTTTAGCATCCAAAAGTTTTTTAACTTCTTTCTCAATGACAGGTGATAAGATCGGATTAAAATATCTGAGTTTTTGCTTGAAAGGTTTGACCCTTGGTTTAAGTGGTATTTTGTGTTCTATCACCGAGGTGTCATAAGTTTTCAAATCTTCGTATGACCATGCAAATACATCTTTATATTTTTTCAACAACTCTGTATATTTGTTTTTATTTTCTACTGACAAAAAATTAGATAACTTAACCATTTTGGGATTATCTACAGTTCCTATGTTACAGTCTTCAACCTCTTCTGGTTGAGGTTGTAAAGTGGTTTTAGAAGGAATGTCATCTTTATTAAAGAGTCTTTCTAAAGGTATCAGACCTTTGGGGATTTGATTATTTTTTAAAACAAGCATCCTGTGATCAGCTATTTTATCATGAAACTCTTTTGCATCTTCACCTTCCTGCATGATCGAAAAAGGATCATTTTAATTCTCCTGATCATTATATGTTTCTGAAAACTCATCCAAAGATTCAAGAAATTTTCTAAGTTGTTCATCATCTTCGAAAACTTGCCAATGCTATACATTATCAGGTATGGAAGGTCGATGTCTCATTTGAATATGGTATTTTAAATTAAAAGTCGTTGGGGGGCTAAACGTTGATGCAACTTTAGCTAAGGCATCGGCCTGTTGGTTTTCGGATCTAGGGACAAAATGGAAATTTACAGAAGTGAAGAAATTCTCAATTAAATCCCATACACAGTTTCTATAAGTCCTTAATCTAGGATGTTTTGCTTGATATTTCCGTTTTACTTGTTTTATGATTAATTCAGCATCACCGAAAACTTCAATATTTTTAATTTTCATTTTTCTTGCAGCTTCTAAACCAAGTATCAAAGATTCATATTCACATACATTATTTGTACAGTCTATATACCACTGGAGTCTATAAGAAAACAGGTATTACAAATTGATCATCAGGGGCAATAAGGAGTACTCCAGCCCCAACTCCAACATAAGAAGAAGCTCCATCAAAAAACATTTTCCATGTACTAGTATTATATACATTTTCTTTTATTTCATTTTTTTGAACTTTTTCTTCTGTATCTTTATCATTTACATCTATCTCAAAATCATCATCTAACAATAAAATACAGTTCCCTAAATCTTGATCTGCGATATACACTGGGTGATTTTTAGGATTTTTTGGGTCACTCACAGTGAACGCCATCCGAGTTTCCCTGTATAAACGAGTAAATTGTCCTCCAAAAACAGGGATAGTAGCGTATGTCATATCTAATTGGATGGATCCTCCAAGCTTATCACCCCACGATCTAGATAGTAACATTCCATATTTTGGTGGAATATCTGCGACTACCACGTCCATAAGGATGCTTTTAGAGGGTATCTGAGCCAAGTTCACTACTAGGTCTTTAATCATCCCTATACATTTAACCCTCCTAGAATCAAAAGAATACAAATCACCATAGGGTCTAGTAATTTCGAGACCAAGTTTATCCATTATTGCTTTAGGCATGACATTATGTGAAGCTCCAGAATCTAACATACAGTTGTGTAAAAGGTGGTCAAAAATAGTAAGTGTGATATAAAAAGGAGCTACTGTATCTTTTTCCCCTTCTACGTGCGGACCGAAAACTATGATAGGTTTATCATCTTCTAAGTTAATTGTGTCAGCTTGACTTTCCTTTTCAGAAAAATTGATCATTTTAGCTATTTGTTTTCGGTATACTGGATTTTTGGCTAATTCGACAAGAGGGATAGAAATTTTGATCTTGCTTATTTCATTTTCCAAGTTAAAATTGCGTATGGCCTTGTTGTTCTCAATGTGTGGGGCTTCCATAACCTTTTTCTCAGTTTTACGTTGTGGTGTAACCTTATTTTCTTTTATCAGAGTTTGAGTATTTATAGGGGTAGTTCCTACTGGCTCTAACTGTACAGGGTTATCTGTTGTATTTCTTTTTGCAGACTGTTTATCTGCAACTTTTGGGTTTTCCTCATTAATATCATTTCTAAGAAAAACCTTTTTTATTTGAACATTAGGAAGATTTTTATTTCTCGATCTTAGATTATATCTTCCCTGCAAATCAGCAATAATGTCATCTGCAACATTTTGATATGTATGATCATCAGTTGCATTATTGCTAACTGTATCTTCTGATTTACTTTCCTTAATCAACGATGCTTCATAATCTTGTCTAGATAAATAATGATATCTATTATCATCACCAAGATCATGAATATCTTCATCCAATTCTTCAAATTCGCCAAAATCTTCTTCTCCAATATAATCTTCAGTTTTAAAAGGTGCTTGAACTTTTTGATCTTCATTTTTTATTGTTTTATGTGGTCCTTGTGGCTCATGATTTTTTCGGAAATCCTTTCTGGGAAAATTATCCCTTCTAGGTTTTTCTAACTCCATTTTAGAAATTTTGTTGGAGAGTTGTTGGATGACCCTAGCCATCTCATCTATTCTATCTCTAGCAGATTTTCCTAACCTTGAAGGTCCACCTTGTTCTTTAAATTTTTTATTTTCTTTATTTACATTTTCTGTCTTTTCTTTAAGCTTTTCTGATGCCATCATATTAGATTCAATTTCTACTGCATCATCTTGCATTTTAGGGAGATCTAATGATCGTCTCTCCCTCAATAGTAAAGCAAAGTCAGGATCAAAAGCACCAGCATAGGTTACTTTGGCTGAAGGTTGTGAAGGCTTAACTTCAGCTGGAATTTTACTATATAATTTATTAAATCTTTGTGTAAATTCCAACACTGACTCAGAATTTTTCTTTTTTAGGGCTCCGAATTCTGTTAGGTAGTAGAGGTGATATTTTCTTTCACCCCATTGTCTGATGAATGCACTCTCTAGCTCTTCATAAGATCTTAATGACCCAGCTGGTAAGGATCTAAACCAAGTTCTTACTTGTCCTTCAAAAGTTTGAACAAGTAATCCGGAATAAACATCTTCATGTTCTATTCCAAGTATATCTGCAAATTGATCGAAAAAATTGATATGTTCTTGTGCAGTTAGATCACCCTCCCCTGTAAATTTAGGGAGGCTCTTCATATAGTTTTCAGGAAGATCATGAAGAGGGGCAGGAAGAACTAAGGGAGCATACCTAGCAGCCACTTTGGCAAAAATCACAAGAACTGGTATTTGATTTCCTCCACCTCCACCACCTCTTCCACCTCCTCCAACATTTTGTCCCGCCATGGTTAGGTTTGGAACGAAAGTTGGGACAGTGTGTGGAGAAGATTCTTGGAAGACAGGAGATGAAACTTCGTGAAAAGAAAAAGTGTCAAAAGAGGGTGGAAGTGAAAGTGATCGTTCAAAAGATTTAGATGAATTTGATTTTTTAAAACTAGACTGATCTGTAGTATAACTTGATAAAATGGTTCATTTAAATGATTTTCTTGATTTTAAGATTTTCTCCGGATTCGAGACTAGCGAGGTCTGTTTGGTATCCGGGTTTTTTCTGGTATTTTTACGGCTACTAGCCAGTTTATTTAACGTGGAGTCGCCAAGTGAAAGATGATTAGCCTTATAAAGTTTTCTTCTCTTGTTCACTATCAACAACAGGAATTGTCAATGTCGTTTTTTTTTTTTCCCAGGGAAATAATTCGTATCTTCGCTCCCCGGCAACGGCGCCAAAAAGATGTTGTTCCTGAGTTTGTGTTTTAAGGCTATAAAACACACCGTCAAGGCATTCGAATAAATATTTTTATGATAATACTTTTAAAACAAAGAAACAAAGAAAGACTAGATCAGATTCAGGTTCTCAACTGTCTCTGTCTTGCTTCCCGTTGTTCCTGGATGCTTATGTCACGTTCAATTGCAGCCCACGATCTTTATAACTCAGTCCTATTTGTTGCAATTTGTAAGATGGTGTTAAATAGGTTTAAGGCAATGCTGGTTTGATCCTGTAGACCAGGTTCTACGTTAGGTTGTCTGCCGTTAGGAACTGTCATGGGTGATAGGGTTTTAAATTTTTATAAAAGGGGTTTTTTATAGATTGGTTACTTCAGACTTTCAGAAAAGATATTAATGAAACAACTTTAAAATATAAAACAGTAATGTAAAGACACAATCAAGGCCGTTTCCTGGTTTTGTGACAATTTTGAAATTGTAGACAATGAAACACAACAGAGAGAAATATAAGGCTTTTATCTGGAAAGAATCTTATATTTCAATTAACGGTAATGAAAGAGACACAAAATTTCTAACAAAGAGAAATATTAAGGAACAGAAGGATTACAGGTCTTAAAATTACTAAAGTAATCTCAGAGGAAAAACTGTAATACATTCAACATCCAAACCAATCTGAAACAATAAACAACAATGTATATAATATCAAATTGATTTATTTGCTAGAAACACACATTAAGAATAAGATTTAACAAATGATGATAGATAGGGGAAGAAACATAGTCACGAAATTGCAGGATTCAGAATCTTGTTGCGATTTATATTCCGATAAACTTCAAAGCTGATAGTATAAAAAATGGCTTTTTCCAAAATTTCTGAAGCCCGTTTCAGCCTCTTGAAACTATATTTATACATTTCTATCAAAATCCTCCGTTGGTAACTAACCAACTTCCTAATATTTCGGTTGCATAAACTAATGTCAATCGTTTACAATTTATTTCAAAATTCTAAAAATAGAAATATTTACAAAGTTTTAACTTTGAGTTGAAGAACTTTCTTTATCTGCTTCAATGTATTGAACATATTTCTCTAAAAAGTTAACCAAGACTTTAGGAGCCTCTGGTACTTTGTTTGCTTCAAAAGAGAAGAAACTTCTTTGTAGACCTGACAATTGGCTTCCTAATGTTTTCTCTACGAATTTAACTTTCTCCAATTTCGAACTTGAAGCTATCATCCATTTATCAATTTCTGCAATGTTGACCATTTTAATATTTGAGATTTCCGCTTTCTTTTCTTCAAGTTCTTCTTTTGTTTTCAACTGATACCTATTAATGTCGATTTCTCCTAACAACTCGGAAAATCCATCTGTCTCGATATGTGCTGAATCTTTTTCAATAACATTGAAGATTTTTTGACAATCTTCATTGACCCCTTTCGTAATTCTTTTATATTCTTCCAATTTTGTTTCCCAAACTTTTATCATTACATCTCCCTTCAACTGCTCTGAAATGGATAACTTCTGTGATTTTCCAGCTTCTTCTTTTTGTAAAGAATTTATTATCTTTTGGAAAGAATTTCTTGCTGCTTTTGCTTCTCTTTCTTTTTGCACTGCCTTTTCCATAGACTTCTTAGATTCTTGAAAATAATTCTGGATGATTTCCATATTACAGAATACCTTCTGTTTTTCTTCCTCAATATTTGCATATATCTATGATGCTTTAGTCTTGAACTGTTCTATTTCAAACACTTGATTAGTAATCGAAATGATTTTATCTTGCAGAGATTTATTTTCATTACCTAGCTTTTGCACTTGTTCTTGAGTAACCTGTATCATATTTTTTGCCTCATTCAAATTTTCATTTAACTTTTGGATTTCTTGGATGTCTTTGAGTCTAGCTTGCTCAAGACCATTTTGTATTCCCCAACCAATGATTTTTTCATTTTCCTTTAACCTGTCCTGCAGCTGCATTATTTTCCGATCCTTTTGCTCTAACATAGTGGTTAGATTTCCTACAGAATACATATTGGCTGATGCTATTGCACCCATGGTTCCTGCTAGCTCTGTAGCAAATTATCCCTCATTTAGCTTCTTTCCATCAATAATAATTTTATGTTTTTTGATCATTTTTTCTCCTACAGGATGTAATTCCTGTTTCAGGACAGCTCTTCGTTTTCTACTGAAAAAATAATCAGATGAAGGAATTTCATCTCCGGTGATTGGCTCTAAATCCCTTACATATAGAACTCCTTCATGAGGGGTTCCAAAAGTAGACTGAAGTGGGGTCAATGCTGTAATGGGACTGCCAAGTTCCTTTGAAACTGTTCCTCCAACATTTTCTGGAATATCATCAAGAATTATTGGATTTGTTTCTATTTCTTTTCCCTTTTCGGTCTGTGTTTCTTTGGTCTTAGAACCTTTTGTATTCTGAGGAGGTATCTCAGAATCTTTCAATTTATCTTTATCACTGGTATCATACTGAATGATGGTTTCAAACCCCGGAGGAATTTTTTCTTGCTCTTGTGCTGATGTTGACATTTCGCCTTGTAAAATCTTTGGTAGACATTGTCTTCTATTTCTTTGAAAAGATGTAAACCCCACCTGTGCATCAGGTGACAAGGTTTGCACTCTACTCTGAACTTCCTCATAAGATTTAGCATTTCTAAAAACATCATCATAGAATGAAACTTCATGTTCATATGCTTTCAACCCACACTGTGTGACATGCCGATTGATTATTTGATATGGGTCATGTTTCCTATGTTCTATATCCACTAATTTCACTTCACTCAATGATTCGGCTTCTGCTTTAGAATGACCTATGTTTAATAAAGCAAATTTTCCTAGATAAACAGGAAAAGATGGCCATGCCTTTTTCTGCTGAGCTTTTAATTCTAGCCCAATACCACCATTTACCAATTGATAAGCCACTTCTCTACATATTAACCTATCTGGTAGTATTTTTGCGAGTGCATGAGGTGGAATAGAAGAGCCATAAACCCTAACATATGAGAAATTTTCTTCAATGAACCCATCAACAACTGACTTGATATTTTCTATGATGGTATGTGAAATACGAGGATGTTTGCAACCAAAGAATATTCTATGCAGCGGAATAATTACATAATGACACACCTCATAAAAAGTATTTTTGGCATTTTCTTCCCAAAGAGATGAATGGTACTTATGAACAGGTTCTGGGAAAGAAGCATTCCAACTCCAATTCATTAATGGGAAAGGAGTCATAAATCAAATGGCATCCATT
The DNA here is from genome assembly GCA_009831015.1 of Picea engelmannii. NCBI lineage: Eukaryota > Viridiplantae > Streptophyta > Pinopsida > Pinales > Pinaceae > Picea > Picea engelmannii. The sequence goes on along the minus strand of ML782758.1, from coordinate 1,071,943 downwards.
ATATAAGCTGACATGTAAAAGGCCACTGACTGTCCCTTTGACCTAGGTGTTTTGTAATTTTTAATCTCTGAAGTGATGTTGTCTGATAAAATTTTATGCCAATTAAAACTGCGTCCTTCTGAAATTTCCTCTAGGAAAGGTGTCCACTCTGCACTAAAGTGATAGGGATCCTTTTTCCCATATAGTCTACATAACATCATTGCTACATACACCATATATTCATTTAAAGAAGCAATAGCATAAATTCCATGTAAATCGGCCCTAAACTTGTTTTCATCTCTGGCCCATCCTCTTATCATGTCAGGGTATGTTTGGCCACCTTCAATGCACTCTTTTTGTTGAAATGCAGCTACAAACTCAGAATTATAAGTGTGTCTATAATTGGGGGAAAGCTTATACATTACTTGGATATGTTCAGGCCTGAATGAGCCAATAACAACTCCTTGCTCGTTCAGAATACTTCTGGTCGGAACATCCACTTTATCCAGTGCCCATGCAATCATATCGGTGTATGAAACGAGTCTCAGTCGTGCAACAACTTTATGAAGCTCAGTCTCGGCGATATCTCGAAGATGGTTGTCCACACCAGTGTCCGCATATTTAAGTTCCTCTTCTAGTATTTCGGCAATTCCAGCCCATGATTTGACAGAGTGTACTACCCCAGTTGTAGTAGTGTCTGAAATAATATCGCCTTCTGGTTGCTCTTCAGTTTTCTTTGAAGCCTTTTTGGGCGCCATAGCTCTGTGTTCACTAGCTCTGTGTTCACTTGAATACCTGTAACAGAGCAGAATTTAGCTTCGAAATAATAATGTAAACGTTTCAAAATTTATTTCGAATATATCATAAAATCATCGAGATTTGTACCTCTGTTATAAAATAAATGCAAAAGATATCCCCGAATATATGCATTTAATGTTTGTACCTAAGCTTTCCCGATATTTTCAAATATAATAGAAACTTAACGAATTGAATAATTGTCGTATTAAAGATCATTTATCAAAAGTTTTAAACCTTAAACATTTTTTCTAAGAATGATTAATTAGCATTAATCTTGATTTAAATTTGAAAACACTCTTATCGGGGTTTCGGAACTTTCGATGTCAAGGAAATAAGTCATTGTAGAACCCCTATCGACGAAATCACGATGTATTATTTATTTAAAACACTTTTATTATCTTAATTAATCCAGATTAAATTTTTTGGGATTTCATTAATCAGGAAATCGGAGATCGGGAAATCGGGGATCGAGAAATTGGGAAATCCAACGTCATGAAAACTGATGCTCACAAAACCGTGAACCCCGATATCTCGATATAATTATTTACTCTTAATCATGTTTAACAGTAATTATATTAATTACAAATCTCACTTAAGGATTAACTAAAATCAGGGATCGGGAAATCGAAACATTCGATGACAAGTTTCTTTGTTCTCACAAAATCGCGAATCCCGATTTTGCGATGATAAACTTAAATTTTAAACCCCTTTTTAAATCTGATTTAAGTAAATTATATTTTAATTAAGGATTAATGTATCGGGAAATCGGAAATCGGGATTTCGTTATTCAATTTACGTTGAACATTTGTTCATCCAAAACTCCGAATCCCGATATCCCGATATAAATTTAAATTCCTTAAGTTCCAATTCAAAGTCTGTTTTAAAAGATTATTTCGCATAATATTGTAAGACTTATATTCATTTAGGGTTTTATCGTTCTTCGACCACAAATTAACCATAAAGGCATCGCGAATTCATTAGAAATAAAAAATTTTCTTTAGGAAAATTTATAAAATGCAAAGACTCAAAGATACAAAATTTTTCATCCTTAAAAAAGAAAAATTCAAGGTCTGTTTCAACAGGTAACAAAAGAGAGACTTGAACTCAAGACCTCTTACTTAATAAGATAACTTTTAACCAAATGGTCTAGAAAAAAATATTGTAATGTTCAAAAGGAGGATTGGGGTTGTTGTTGTTGTTGTTGACGACCTTGGAGAGCGTGCTAAAAAAAAACTATTTTCACACAAGAAAAAAAATTCGCTTCTCAATGACAACAAGGGTTAGATCTCGATTAGCTTACCCTAAAGATGCACCTTTTCCTATCTGTTTCTAATTTACCGAGATCACACAGGGTGCGTGTCAAAGAGAATACGCAGATCTAAAAGAGTAGCAACCCAAAAACAAATAATATCAAACCGAAATAAAACCAAAATAAAACTTTGCAGAAATTTAAAAAATGGTTATTCAGGCTTTATACCTCCCGATCTGACTATAATGGCCATATCTTGGGAAAACATAAACCTTTTCGACTGAAACAAAAAGTGTTCCTGACTGAAAAGAGTGCTCCAGAGGCAATGGAATAGCCATATAAGCCCATAAATGTACAAAAATGACATAAAATGGAGATGAGATAACTCGGCTTCGTGATCTGGATCTATAATAGGAGCGAGTCTTCAAACAAGATCTGATACCATGTTCGACAACACGGGTATTCCAACAAAGGACGAACACTGTCAGTAACCACTCACATAACCAGATCAAATATCAACACACTGATGTTTTCATGTGGTAAACCCCCTACAGAGAAACATCCACGACCCTAACCAACACGACCACTTGGAGCAGTTTATTAATGCAAAGAAAAAGATTATAGAGAGATTTTACAAGAGATTTTCTCACAATTTATCATCGACAAATGAACCTCCATGCTCTTTAAATAGAGATCATGGAGGGTTATTTGCCGATGATCGATTGTGAGAAACTCTCTTGTAAAATCTCTCTGTAATCTTTTTCTTTGCATTAATAAGTTGCTCTAAGTGGTTGCGCTGGTTGGGGTCATGGATGTTTCCTTGTAGGGGTTTTACCACGTGAAACCATCGGTGTGTTGATCTTTGATCTGGTTATGTGAGTGGTTACTGAAGGTGGTCGTCCTCTGTTGGAATACCTATGTTGTTGAACATGGTATCAGAGCCTGTTTGAAGATCCACTCCTGTTGTAGATCGAGATCGTGAAGCTGAGTTGCCTCATCTCCATTTTCCTAAGTGTTTAAATATCCTAACAATTATATTTCCATTATATCAAGCCTAGGTCGACAACACGAAGCACCAATGCTTGGTCAAAGTTTTCTATCAACTTATGTCAGTTTCCAGGAAATGATTTTGTGGGGTCAATTACAAGAAGATGAAGGTGAATATTGGAAATCCAAGGCATGGGTTTTGTTCATAACAATCCCAATTAGCTGAATCATGGGTGGTTTCCTCAAAACATGAAGGGTCTGGGAGATATTCTTGATTATTTAAAACATTTTTTCCCACAATTATAGTTGCGATCGATATGAGATCTGTATGAATTGGATCTATGCAATATTGATTGTAATTTATAAATAGGAGTTATCAAAGCTTCATAAGGATGCACGCCTCTTGTTATTAGACTGTTGTAACATTGTATTGTTGTTGAATTAATATATCAAGATCTAGTTGCTATTGAATTCATGAGTTTTATGCGTTCAGTTTACAAGTTTAGCCTTATATATGTCCTTTCTAAGTAGCATTCCTTGAGATAGGATCCCCCCCTGAGGAGGAGTGCGCTACTCATTTACTTTCCTGTTGGTATTGTTTGCTTATTCAATTGTGATATTTTACATTTTTGTTCATTTCTTTCATGCAAGTTTATTTATTTTTTCTCACACAAGATAACTAACACATAAGACATCAATTGAAAAATTGATTTTTATTTCCACAACATGAACTCACATTGATTCAGATGATTAAAAGAATGTTATTAACAATCTGGTAGATTGATGATCCTAAGTGTTGGAATTATCTTTGTGTCTTTATAATTTTGTTTCTTCATCATTAGTAAATGCTCTGTTTTCTGTAGTTGAACAAAAAATTGTTTTTGTAGCTAAACAACGAATAATTTACCTTTTGCATAAGTAGTCATTTAGTAATAAATTGCATCAGTTTACGATCTCTGGGTTGATTATTTAATGTAGCATAATTCATCTAATTGAATTGATGGACATTTTTGGTGTCATTGATGCAAAGTGAAAAAAGGCATTAGTTTTTCTTTTTATATTTTAAATGCATATACGAATGAATGGATGGAAAGAGAGATGAGAAGATAAGAGGTAAGAACCTACGCATTGGATATAAGTAGAGATGTAGTGAGTCTTTCTTCAACCATTTAAATCATGTTAAGTAGAATGCATGTAAATACTAACTCATGTCAAATGATAACCTGGTGACAACAGGGTATTAGTAGCATGAGGTATTCAAGACATAGTGTGTTGCATGTTTTGTAGATTTCATTTAAAAAGCAGAAAAGTTTCAATTATTTTTGGGTGTTGTAAGAACCTCCATGCACCAATCCATATACAAGACAAGGACTATCAACTGTCAAGAAGAATACATGCATGTTCAATAATTTGTTGAGCAAAGGGGGAAATGATACTCCAAGAAATCTCTCAAATCCTAGTAGTAACCGAAAACATCTATGCATCTCAGGAGGATCAAATACTGATAGTAATCAATAATATATTTGTACTTCAAGAAGTGATAGAAGACCAAAAATTCCATGAGAAACATCAAGAAGAATACCTAAAAGAGATCAAATAGCCATAGAAAACATCTTATGGAGAACATACATTAGAACCTGAGATCGATGAATTTATATCATGCCTATCATAAAATCCTTTATGTGTTCAAGAGACCAATCAACAAATAGTCTGCACCGCATGACAAATGAGGGCATACAAAGTGATGGTAATGAACATGTGAACCAAGGGCATCACGACTACATTGAATTAAGGTTCTAGGCAACTATTAGTTCAAAACATTCCTACACTCTTCAACAATTCTTGACATTATATCAATCAAAATATTTGGTTTCTCATATTCTGGTATATATTAAAGTATATCTTTCAAACTTGAATATGAGTTTATTTGTAATCTTGTTACACACATGGCTCCATTGGAAGTATTCCTATACTTGAAAGAGATTTTCTGGCTTGATAATTCCACAACTAGAATTATCTTTTTATTCGGTTCCCTGTAGTAGTATTCATGGTTATTCTTTTGGTTCCAGTAGGATTTCTCATTTGATGATCAACAAAGTGGAGTTTTAGATTTAAAATAAAATCCAGATCTTTAGTTTCAATAGTTGATTTCCTATATTAGATTTCCCGTAGTCATTCAACAACCTCTTCATTCTTCGAGTAACAAGTAATCAAATATCATATCTTAGAAGGATGCATGAGGACTTACATCATCCTTAGTATGGGGGAGAGAGAGCATTGAGGTATCAATGTCCTTATATGGTTTTAGATGCAAATTCAGTTCCATCTCCTTTAGACAATCTTCAATATACTTTTTGACCCAAGCATCCAAGCACCCAATACTCATCTTCTTCTGATATTTTTCAAATCATCATGACAATAGAGAGGTAAAATGGAACAAAATAATTTTAAGCATTTCAATATTTTATTTTTTCCTCAGCATCAGGGTTTCTTTCAAACAAATTTTACAGAGGACAGTTGCACAAGATCATAGCTTACTTTTCCTTATGAATATGTTTTGGAGCAATTCTGCAGTTTTTTGGACTTTTTGTAGCTATTGAAACTCTCGTGTAAAGTGTTGTAGCCACTAAACATGTATCGAACTATCTTTAGGGATGATCTTTGCATGACATTTGCAAGCATATGAGGATGAGTTAAAAAATTCAAAGACATGGGTTTTGAGGAGAATATGATAAATTGAGTAAGACGTCGGTGAAATTTTCAGAAAATGCAGGATAAGAGATGCACAAGCATGTTTTAGATCTGATCTAATAAAAATTTCCAAACGTTTTGTAAACAATTATGGTTATTTTTCTGTAGCAGATTTGTAGTTTTATATGGCTGCATGCATTCCAATACTAGATCATGACTTGGATATGGTTCAAAATCAACACCATAAGCTCATCCACCTATCATCCTAGGTTGAGAGTCCACTAGGTGAACACATGAGAAAGGTCAAAGTTTCGATCAATGCATAATACAGTGGCATGGTACTTGAATTGAATCAATGCTAAATGAGCCACGAGTTTCAAAACTCTAGCAACATACATTTGATTACATGGATTCCTATTCAACAAATAAATACCAATTTCAACTCCATACAAAGGTAAAACTAGAGGTAAAACCAATTTTAATACATTTTAATTTGTTAATTCAGAAATGATGATAAGAAACTACTTAAGATTGAAACTCATCCTCTATCATAATTTCATCCCCTATCTTTTCACTTTGTAAATCAATGCTCTAACATGTTTACTCCTCACCCTTGAACTCTTGTGTCATCATTCTACTTCATTGTATAACACCTTTTCTTTCAATTTATACTTTCATCATTTTTGATCCACCATGATCCAGTATAAATCTAAGAATCCAACATGATGTTGCTCCTGTCCAAAGACATCATTGGCATATTATTTTATGAACTAGTAGACAAGATGGATTCAAACACACAACATACTATTAATTGATTGAAGCAAATCTCCTTTGAAGATACAATGGGTTGAGAATAGAGCAGTCTTGTATGAATCTGAGTATGATGGCATACCAATAATGAGTTCCCCCCTTGACACATTTTTATATCCACACATTATAAATTGCAAGTAAAATGAAGAAGATAACTTCTAAGTGATTTCCTTTGCGTGGGGTAGTATTGCCAACATATCGTTGAAGTTTTAAAGTGTTCCAATGATGAAAATCAACACTAAAAGCTTCCTACAACAAATTTGTTCCTTAATTTTTCAAGCTAATCTTTTGTGATATCATTAAATCAACATTAAATTAAGCATATAGAAAGAATTCTTTATGTTGTATTCATTTTCATCAATCAAGGATTAAAGCAGATCTACCTCAACAGATGAGACTAATTTCATCCTCTATTAGGGACCTAACCTCCCTAACCCCTCACATAGGTAGAATAATATATTTTCCATGTAATAAAGGCCGACATTAGTTAATAAGGTCTTTTTAATAAATGTGAACAAGTCAATGTAAGAAGACCTAATAGAAACTTTCACTTCTAGAAACATCTTCATCTAGAATGTTCTTTAAAAGATAGAAATAGTATAAATAAGAGTAGGAGGCATGATAAGTCTTTGTATTGAGATTTATTGTAATATATCTCTACTCTGTTGGAGGTTGCCCTCTCTGTTAGCACATGTAAATTTTTGTAAAAAAATTGCAATTTTGGCCAAAATTGGTTTTTTGCAGGGTGATTGTGCTTTTGGGATTGTGTGCATTGTTCTTCAAGGTTAAGGTCTTCTTGTAATTTTGGATGAGGTTGGTGCATCATACAAGAGAATTATATGCCCCCCAGATAGTAAGGAAAGGGTTAAATGTTCAAAACAATGAAGAACAAAACTTTCGCCGAGCTCACACTGTGAAAGTGTATTTTCCCAATATTATTTAAACTACGATCTGGGTTTGTCCCAAATTGTGACTATAGAAGCATTATGATGTTAGTAAATTTTTGAAAAAAACTCAGCCCAACCTAGTTCACCATTTGCGAGAAACATCAAAACCAATATTTCGTTGTGAAACTGCTCTGCATGCTACAAAATTGCTCTAGTCGCTGCGAAACTGCCTAATCGCTGCGAAAGCACTGCCCTGTGGTTGCTAAGTAATTTTATGTGCTAAAGATCGATCTCTTGTTTACACTTGCAGGAATGGAATCTGTGGAGAAGAAGAAGAGATACAATAAAGGGGGAGATATTTTAAGGTTTGAACCACATGGACTCCAATTACTCAACTCTGACCCTGCATTCAAAAAATCCTTTCAACAGGTTAGATGCCTCACCTTTTGTGAGAAGATGGAAGGATAAAATGTGGAGGTGGAAAAGTAGTTTTCCCTAAATTTTGATGGTGTTAAGACAAAAATCGGTCCTCTTGAATTCTAATTTTCAGAACAGAGCATCATCTCCATAAAAAGATGGAAGGACATGGACCAGAACATGAGGATATTGTAAACCCCAACAAAATAGAGCATAGGGAAGATTTGCAAATTTTAGGCTTAAAACATACTCTACAAACAAGTTGAGGTTTAACTAAAAATCTAAACAAAATCCCCCCAACCAATTAAAAGGTCATTGTTCTTGAGGACACTCCTTCACAACCTGCAAGCAAGAAAATACAAAGAAATCAACATAGAAATCAAACCCTTTTTCATCAGAATTGTCAACTAGGGTTTCATCTACCAAGCACAACAAAGATTAAATCAAGACTCCAGAGGTTGTAGTGGTTGGAAAGAGGGCTAATAGAGTCAAGGAGGATGCAAGAGACAATCATGACAATTTGGTAGAGGTTTTCATATGTTTTTGTTAGAGTTTGAAAGGCGCTACATATATATTATGTAGCGCCCATATCTTTGTTTTAGTCACCAAATTCAAGAACATTTTCTGAACAAATGGAGATGATTTTTTGAAAACAAAAAGATGATTTTGTCGGGAAAAAAATCATATATAAAAACCTCTCTCATGTTTTACACAACTATCATGATTTGGGATATATGAAGGGATCTTTGGTACCCATTTTTCAGATTTTCTCCAAGCCAATTTTCTACAAAATCCTTGTTCCAGCTTGCACTCTGATTTTTTTAGGGATATGAGGATTGAATTTTTGGATATGTTGAGGATTCCTAGCATCAAATCCATGAAGGGATAGGCTCCTCCAACCTTTTCCAGGTGCATGTGGCATGTTTTGACCCTCATTTCCAACACTAAGTTGTAACAACATATTTCACAGAGATTTGTTCTAGATTTTGAGTTTCAATCATGTTTTACTTTCCAGATTTAGTGAACATGATCAGATTGCCAAGAGAAATCCGATATTTCATCAAGATAATCATCAATTCGAATTTTTCCCTTGTTCCTTGATGATGATTATCAAATATAAGGAGGATTTCACCATTCTTGAAAAAATTGGGAATAAGTCCCCGATTTTGGGTAGTTTGAGATTTTCAATGTATTCTTAGCTCTATGGATATGTTTTGATCCTTAAAAGTGTGTAATGTATCAATAAGGTACTCCTACTATATATGCTATAGAGAAATAAGTATTAAGGGAGTGTGATGGAAGTGACACTTTTGTGCCTGCAACTTTTTTCTGAGTTTAATAAAATTAGTAGTGCAACAGATAGATTTGTCTTACCAGAGATTCATGTTCCTATATCTTCCAGTTTGTCTCTTTCTTATGTTCATGTAATTCCTCATCTTTGTTTCCATTTCAGTGTATGTTCTTCTATATTTAATTGGAAATTATATGAATAGAATTCATCTTGTGATTGATGTTGTGCTCATAGCAATTAAATGTTTCACTTATTTCCTCTAAAGTTACATTTGAAATTCATCCTTAATTAGCTAGACGCTTCAAGTGTGATGGGTTGTTAATTCTCTTCTCTACCACCATACTACAATGATCTTATTAACTGAAAGAATATATTCTACCTTGCCTTTGCTTTCCAGATTGATCTATTAGTCACTTTTGATTTTTATTAAGTCAGCATATGACCACATGCCCAATGGAGGTGTTCCCTTAACTCTGCCACAATCATTTTAAAAAACCTTATTTCCATTTTAGATCTGGCCACTGAGCCTATTTTATAGTGAGATATCCCTCTCTAGATTGGAAGGGCTAGCTTCCAAACCTAAAGCTAGTTTGAAGGTTACCTCTATGTTTTCCTCCCACAACCAAGGAGAATTATAGAGTGATAACATTCTGGCACCGTTGTCGAGGACGAAGGTGAAATCTTCCCCAGGAGAGAACAATAGAGATCCAGATATGATTTTTGATGGTGAACCGAAATTAGACACAAACAGGATATACAACATTCACCTGGTGACTCCACTGTTAGTTAAATTCAGAAAACAAATTTTCACTGGCGACTTTACTGGCTCAAGATGGATTCTCAATCTGCAAGGTATGTTTTGATGAACCATGCTCATATTCCCGGGTTTCCAAATTGTCTTTTGTGCATATATTGGCAATCATATATGCCTAGGTTCAAATATGAAAACAAGTATAATGTTGCTCTTCATTTGGTTAAATTTCACATGCATATACGTAGGCTTGGGGTTGAGTTTCATGAAGACTGTTTAATGAAAATGTTCATGGTATCTTTGGAGGGAAGAGAATGATATTGGTATGAGAAGTTGCCACCTACAAGTATTTATTCTCTTAAATATTTCCATGCAGTTTTCTATGAGCATTATAAATAATCCTACTCATCTTTGACATTGGTTGAAAATTGTTATGATCATTTTGAAAATTTCATTCAAAACCTGGAAAATGTTTATGGTGATGAAGAGTTTATGGATGAAGAGATTATAGAGGCTATTCATGATAACCCTTTTAAACATCAGGAAGAAGAAGTAGAGGATAGCTTCCATCATATTCAAGAAGACTTCCAACAAATAGTAGCTCTTCCTTTGACTGAAAATGAAATAGATCAGCATCTTTATGTAGAAATTCATGTTCCTTCTCCTAAGATTGATGAAGATATGCAACATGTTTTTCATATTTTAGGTGATCAAGACAAAAAGAAGGGTAGTCATATAGATATGTCTTCAGATCAATCATCTTCTGAATTTTTGTTTCAAGATGAATCTTATCAAAATTAGAGCGTTGAAATTGTATGCATTGAAACTCTTCAATCTTTTCATGGGCCATTTACCCAAGAGAACAGTAACTTCACTTTGAAAGAAGAGCCATTGCTTGCACATGACAACCATGATTTAGAATTTGAACAAAGTAATGATGAAGAGAAAGTTGTTTTTAGTCCTTTTGAATTACCAAAATGAAATTTCAGACATACATACTATGACTATTTTATTTGAAAATTGTTATGAACAATTGATTCCTATTCTTGTTATGGATGATGAGGAAGGAAAACGGATTTCTCACATTTCTTTTGAAGATAACCCCGAGTTTCTAAAAGGCTGCTCCCTTCCTCTTGCTTTTGAAGATATTTTTGTAAGTATGTTGCAGTCATCAGTGAAAGTGGATTTTGCAGCATTCATGGAATATGAGTCACAGTTTTAGCTGGATGTTGAGTTGCCGGTTCTAAAATTTTTCTTTCTACTTAAAAAAATTGAAAGCAAAGTTCAGTCATTAAGCCATTTGCTTTCATGGTTACACTAGCATTTTTGTATCATTTGATCCGATAAGATGTCTTCAGTAGATTAGAGTAGGATATTGTGTACAATAAGCTTGAAGATCAAGCATTATTATTAGTTTGAGTATGAATTTCCAGTTTGTTGTCAGCCAGTTCTTCTGTTTGTTTTCATTTTCTAGAGATCCTCATTTCAACATACCTATAAGCAGTTTTTAAACTGATAATTGCAGTTGCAGTATTGTTTCAGTGGATTTTCAGTAGACCACAGGTCAGGTTGCAGTATTTGAGTTGAGAGTAGCCCAATGGTTAGACACTGGATCTGAAGTTTCTTTGGCACCTCGCAGGGAGGACGTCATCCTCATTGGAGCCAATGTTAGAACATGTAAATTTTTGTAAAAAAATTGCAATTTTAGCCAAAATTGGTATTTTGCAGGGTGATTGTGCTTTTGGGATTGAGTGCATTGTTCTTCAAGCTTAATGTCTTCTAGTTATTTTGGACGAGTTTGGTGCATCATGTGCATCAGAAAAGAGCATTATATGGCCCCCATATAGTAAGGAAAGGATTAAATGTTCAAAAGCGTGACGAACAGAACTTTCGCAGCGAGCTCGTGCTGTGAAAGTGTATTTTCCTAATAGTTTTTAAACTACGATATGGGTTTGTCCCAAAGTCTGAATATAGAAGAATTATGATGGTAGTAACTTGTTGACAAAATATCAGCCAACCTAGTTCACCATTTGGGAGAAACAACAAAAACAAGATTTTTCTGCGAAACTGCTCTAGTCGCTGCGAAACTGCCTAATCGCTGCGAAAGCACTGCTCTGTGGTTGCTGAGTCGTATTCTGTGATAAAGCTTGATCTATTGTTTACGCTAGCAGGAATGGAATCTATGGAGCAGAAGAAGAAATACAATAAACAGGGTGAGATTGTAGGGTTTGAACCACAGGGACTGCAATTACTCAACTCCGATCCTGCATTTAGAAAATCCTTTCAACAGGTTGGATGCCTCACCTTTTGTGAGAAGTTGTAAGGATATAATGTGGAGGTGGAAAAGCAGTTTGCCCTAAATTTTGATGGGGTCAAGACAAAAATCGGGCCTCTTGAATTCCAAGTTTTAGAACAGAGCATCATTTGCATCAAAATATGGAAGGACATGGACCAGAACATGAGGATATTGTAAACCCTAGAAAAATAGAGCATAGGGAAGATTTGCAAATTTTAGGCTTAAAACACACTCTACAAACAATTTGAGGCTGAACTACAAAGCTAAAAAAAATCCCCCAACCAAGCAGAAGGTCATTGTTCTTGAGGACACTCCTTCACAACCTGCAAGCAAGAAAATACAAAGAAATCAACATAGAAATCAAACCCCTTTTCAGTGGAATTGTCAACTAGGGTTTCATCTACCAAACAAAAAAAGGATTAAATCAATACTCCAGAGGTTGCAGTGGTTGGAAAGAGGGTCACTAGGGTCAAGAAGGATGCAGGAGACAATATTGAAAATTTGGTAGAGGTTTTCATATGTTTTTGTTAGAGTTTGAAAGGTGCTGCATAAATATTATGTAGCGCCCATATCTCTATTTTAGTCACCAAGTTCAAGAACAGTTTCCTAACAAATAGAGATGATTGTTTGAAAAAAAAAGAGAGGTTGTTTTCTGGAACGGACTCATAAAGAAAAACCTCTCTCATTTTTTACACAACTATCACTATTTGGGAGATATGAAGGGATCTTTGGGACCCATTTTTCAGATTTTCGCCAAGCCAATTTTCTGCAAAATCCCTGTTCCAGCTTGAACTCCGATCTTTTAGGGATATGAGGATTGAATTTTTGGATATGTTGAGGATTCTTAGCATCAAATACATGAAGGGACAGGCACCTCCAACCTTTTCTAGGTGCATGTGGCATATTTTGATCCTCATTTCCAACACTAAGCTGTAACAACATATTGATTTGTTCCATATTTTGAGTTTCAATCATGTTTTGCTTTCCAGATTTAGCGAACATGATCAGATTGTCAAGAAAATTCCAATATTTCATCAATATAATAAAAAATTCTAATTTGTCCCTTGTTCCTTGATGATGATTAGCAAAGATAAGGAGTATTTCACCATTCTTGACAAAACTGGCAATAAGTCCCATATTTTGGGCAGTTTGAGATTTTCAATATATTCTTAGCTCTATGGATAGGATTTGATCCCTAAAAGTGTGTATTGTATCAATAAGGTACTCCTCCTATATATACTATAGAGAAATAAGTTCTAGGGGAGTGTGAGGGAAGTGACACTTTTGTGCCTGTAACTTTTTTCTGAGTTTAATAAAATTAGCAGTGCAACAGATAGATTTGTCTTACTAGAGATTCCTGTGCCTATATCTTTCAGTTTGTCTCTTTCTTATGTGCACGCAATTCCTTATCTCAATTTACATTTGAGTGTATGTTCTTCAATATTTAATTGGAAATTATTTGAATAGAATTCATCTTGTGATTGGTGCTTTGTTCATAGCAATTAAATGTTCCACTTATTTTCTCTAAAGTTGCATTTGAAATTCATCCTTAGCTAGATGCTTAAAGTGTGATGGGTTGTTAATTCTCTTCTCTGCCACCATACTGCAAAGATCTTATTGACTGGAAGTATATAGTCTACCTTACCTCTGCTTTCCAGATTGGTCTATTAGTCACTGTTGATTTTTATTAAGTCAACATATGACTCCATTGCCAATGGAATTCTCCCCTTAACTCTGCCACAATCATTTCAAAAAACCTTATTTCCATTTCAGATCTGGCCACTGAGCCTAATTTACAGTGAGAGATCCTTCTCTAGATTGGAAGGGATAGCTTCCAACCCTACAATTGGTTTGAAGGTTACCTCTGTGTTTTTCTCCCACAACCAAAGAGAATTACAGAGTGATAACACCCTCGAAGAGGCAAGTGAAAATTACTTTCTTTCAATAAAGGTATTATTGTTGGTATTTCTATTCTCAATATTTTATTGTTCCATTGGTATTTGTTGAATATTCTTGTTTCTATATACTATATTCCTTCCGGTACCTTACAAGTGGTATCAAAGCACTTTCCTTGCCAGAAATTGTGGATTATTGTTTTTTCCTGGTTAGAGACATGTATTGTCGGTGTCTTTAAAGCACAAAGATCTATCGTTTAGCGAGTAAAACTACAGTGGGGAATACTACACGTATTAAATACAGTCAGTTTCATGGGGTTGCCTAGAAACCAAAGTTTCACCTTGTTGGAAACCTCTGTAAACCCCATTGGTACCCCTCAAGCACTATCGCATCAAACAAAATATGTACATGACCATCACTCCCACGTATAGACAAGTGTATTAGGAGTCCCCTAGGTCTTCTGAAGCCAACCCTAGATTGTCGAATCTTCCTTTTGACTACTATAGTGCCACTGAGAAAAACACTTGGGAAGATACTCTCTAGTACCTAGGTAATCAAGTAGTACGACTATGTAACACACCCAACCCCCTAGTTATATTTTAAGGGAATGGGGTATTAAAATTTCATTCCCTTAATCCATCTCATAATTTTCTTTCGATAGAACCATCATCTTCTACTCATCAAGAGCCTTCCAACGACTGTAATTTTTCCCAAAACTGAGGTTTGGATAGAAAGTTATGGCTTCTAAAATTCCTCGACCTTTGTTGACCAAAGTCCACCTCACTGCCACGTGGCACCCTATCATATGTCTCCTCCTATGTTGCACTATCATGGATCTTGGGTACACATGCCATGCTTCGTGGTGCGGATGTGGCACCTGCCATGTTCCACCTCAGATAAAATTTATCAGACTTTATTGTCACCTTCTGTTGCTATTAGAATCATCACATCAAAGTGTTTCCACTACAGGTTACCCTGTATGCTTCGAAAAATCTTTCCTTTGACAAATCAGACGACTCTAGGGGTTTGGCGTTGGATGGCTAGGATTTGGTTGGGGCTTCTAGGTTATGTTAAATCATCTTGACATGTAACACCCTCTCTGCATGACACATGGTACTATTTCCTCCTTATACAAGGCCCTAATACTTCCCACATAAGTTCACCTAAAGGTGCCAAATCGCTATGCCACATGGCACCTTATGTTCTCAACATGTGGCACCACCTACATTGTGACATGAGGCATGATCCATGTCATCTTCTTGAATCTTCAAATAAATATTAACGGTCCATATCATCTGTGGAGATCCCTCTAAAATTGGAAGATTGATGGTATAGGTTGCATCTCAGAGCTTCCCCATTGGAGTGTCTCTGGGAAATTCCACTCCAAATAATGTTTCACGATGGACAGACCAGATATCATCTCGGAGCTCCTCCTATCTCGATGAATTAATGGTTAGATCTTATCCTTGGAGCTACTCTGATCCTGATGGATCAATGGTTGGTATTTCATCTCGGAGCTCCTCCATCAGAGTGTATCACTGTGATTCACTCTGAAAGGCATCTTGTGATGGAAAGTCACGATCTCTTCATAGAGATCTGATGGTAGGGATTTTGGGGAGAGTTCATTAGGTTTCCCATCCCCCTTCTTGTATGACTCTTTGTCTTAGGAAATTCCCAGGGAGACACCTATCACCCCCAATACACGTTGGCGAGACATATGGCACTCACATCATGTCATGACCGTCCCCTCACTATGCCAAAAGACCACGACACGTGGAGCTCCATGTGTACTTGAATTGGCGTACACATCATCACAAATGTACTCGGATAATCAGTTTAGGTGATGAAACTTGTCCTACCCATGACATGCTAACCACCATGCTAGATCCTTCATCAATTTGACCTCACTTCCCTTTGTTAAAACTTGCCAAGAAAAATGATAAGGCCCATGACACATCAACGAATAGAATTCCTCGCGGCCACCCTCCTATCAACGAACCAGATTTAACCTCGGAGTACTCCGATCAAAGTCAATCCATTATGGGTATCCACGAATACTTTGAACATCCTCCTCCAAAGCACGGTCAAGATTTATTTATCTCGTGGATCAAATGGTTCAGATTTGACGACACCTGTCCCAAGATGCAATCCGACAGGGACTCCCCCTCGGTCCTTCTTTCAATCACATGATGAAACATGTTATTCTCTAGACACGTTGGCAGTCCCTATCAACATGACACATCATGATGATGTCACCTCATCTTTTAGTCTCGTTTAAACGAGAACCACAGTGATCGATGAAATAGGTTTATCATGGGTTATTCCCAAATGGATGGCCCATATCGTACCTCAGACTCCCCCTTTTTGGATTCCTCCACCTCAGCATCTAGGGTTATTATAATCATGGGACTCCAAAAATACTCCCCTTACGATCTACGTCTGATATCTGATCATCGTGATGAATCCAATGACCGTGAGGGTACTAGGTCTTAGATGCCGCCGGTCTCTGAATGCATCCATCACGACGGGTCTAATGATCCCTAATATAACATAAATATCCTCTGATAGATAAATGGTCCTCATTTATTCATAGTACACCCTATACATGATTTATAAACTACTCTGATGGAGCGTCAAGATCTCTCTGTTCTTCCATATCAATGGTCGAGATCAAATCTCACCCTCTCTCCGATAGAGGGCCCACATTTAACCACTGTGATAAATCAATGGTCACGACCCTCCAAAGAAAATTAGGGTTGTTCCTCTAGCTTAAAAACCCAATTAAGGACTTATCCATTTCTGCAAAGGTTTTATCTCATTCTCTTTTAGGATTTCTGAGTTTTTGAGAGTTCTTTGCCTAGGTTCCAAGGCATTCCATTTCCTCACCCAGAGTACTGCGGTTTCATGATACCCCGAAGGTATTCATCTGCTGCAGGTATCTCAATACTGTGCTACACAACTGAATGCACTTATACATGTATATTTTTATATATCAATGGACACAATATTGCATACCCTTCCCACATTTACGGATCACACAAGTTTTTCATAGACGTATACTTGCAGCTACTTCAATAGAGACAGAGACTTCCTATAAACAAAAACACATGACTTCTCATGTAGATATATATTCTATGAAAACACATGACCATCTCTATAAATACATAATCAATCTCAAAGGTCAGGTATTCGTACCCAAAATTTCCATATTGACCATCCAACCATACATGCCTTCAAATCAATACACAAAAACGGGACAAGTTACTTATCTACAAATTTGAGATATGTTGGCTACTACTGAATGGTGTGTTGCTCTCCACCCAACCATAGGCAAGGTTGCACTTTTCACTGCTACAACCAACCACCCCCAAGGCAGGGTACGATGCTATGAGAAGATTTCTTGTTTTCTGCAAGGTTTTCCGGGAGCTTATACTACCTATGGTTTTTCTCCTTTCTCTGAACCAGAGAGTTTCACTATGTCTCCAACGCTCAACCTCCTTTCCCAACTATACGTCATCCCCCCCTTCTATCTTTCCTCCTCCTCTTTTCATGTAGTTTTCCTGAATATCTTGTGGGTCATGTCATAAGCTTCCTGATGGTATTCTTCCCATCCTTCCTTAATTATTGAGGATACTACCTAGCTGCCAACTTGATTGGTAATCATGTTTCTGGGCAAAGGACAATTCAGGGTCTACATTGTTTTTAATTTGAAAGGGTACTTCCTGGCATGGTCATTTCAACTAGTAATTTCCTACCTCTTGCACCATTCCTCTCATGACATCGTAACCCATGAAGGCCATCCCTTCAACAATAGTTCAATGTTTCCCTATTGTATTAAAAATCAAATATGCACATTACAAAATAAATCAAGGTCAATTGCCTTCCCATGATCACCTAAAAGATCTGTTTATAGTTTGTCCATGATAATACTTATATTTACATACTTGGGGAGACATAGGTGTTACAATCCCCTCCCCCTTAAAGGAACACCGCCCTCAATGTTCTATTTTTCGCAAAAAATCTATATACAACAGTGAACAAAAAAGGGTATGCTTGTTTTATGGAATCCTCCATTTCCCATGTCGCTTCATCTGGACCAAAGTGTTTCCACTGCACCTTGACTTATGCAATGGTTTTGTTCCGAAGAGGGGCCTCTCTTCTGTCTAGGATACACTATGGTTCTGGCAGGAACTGTCCCTTTGGCTCCACCTGGATTAAAGACTAATCAATTATGTGAGGAGAATCATGTATATATTTATTTAACAATGAAACTTGGAAAAAATTATGTTCTTTCTCTATGGAAGGTAGAGATAATCTATAAGCTATAGGTACCACTCATTCCAGAATTTAAAAACGTCCACAAAATTGGGGTGCCATCTTGGCACATGTTCCCATTCTCAAGGAACTTCTTCTGGGTGTAATTCAGAGATACACTTGATATCCTACTTTGAACTCTTTATGACTTCTTTTGTTGTCTACATAGCTCTTCTGCCTGGCCTGGGGAACTTTTAGATTTTTCTTTTTTTGATTTACTTGTTGTTATAACTCCTTTAGCATGTCTGGCCCAAGTGTAATTCTGTCCACTGGGTTATCCCATCTAATTTGGATATTGCATTTTCTACCATAGAGAGCCTGAGAAGGACCCATTTTCAAGGATTTCTGGTAGCCATTATTGTAGGAAAATTCTACCAGGGGTAGGTATTCTTCTCATTTCTTGGGCTGATGCATCACATGCATCGTTAAGATATCCTCTAGTACTCGATTTACCCTCCTTGTTTTCCCATCAGTTTGAGGGTGATAGGATGTACTAAACAACAATTTTGTTCCACAACCATTAAACAAAGATTTACAAAATTCTGAGGTGAATTTTTCATCTCTATCATATATGATTTCCTTAGGCATCCCATGTAGCCTAAATATTTCTTTCATGAAGATATTGGAAATATTTATTGCCTTGCGAGTGGACTTTACTGGAATAAAGTGAGCATCCTTGCTCAACTTGTCCACAAATACCATGATGGCATCATTTTGTTTGGTTTTTTTGAGTATTCCTATGATAAAATCCATGGAGATGGTTTCCCATTTCCATTATGGAATAGGCAGGGGTTGCAATAGTCCTGCCGAGTGCTATTTCTCCACCTTAACCGGTTGGCATTCTAAGTAGTTAGATATGTCCTTTTTCATTCCTAGCCAATAAAACAATCTATTAGTGGCTATTATCATTTTTGGGTAACTAGGATGACCAATATATAGTCTTTTATGTAGTTCATCCAGGATGAACCTCTTCAAGTTCTCACAATTCAGGATGTAAAACCTGCCTTTGTAAGTTAATAGACCATCATTCATCAATTGATAATCAACATACTTCAACCATGTGGGCTCTTGTTCGAGATATGTCTTTACAGTCTTGAAAAATTCATCTACTTCTTGTGCACCCTTAACTCTTTCTTTGAAGTTTGTCTCACAGGTGATAACAACTACTAAGTGAATCACTTGCATGCTTCTACTGAGGGCATAAACCACTCTATTTTACTTCCCTTTAATATGTTTGATTTCAAAATCAAACTCACTTATGAGAGCCATCCATCGAGATTCACTAGAATTTATTTGGGTTGGTCAAACAGATACCTTAGCCCACTATGGTCTGTCATGAGCATAAATTTTCGGCCTAGGAGATAATGCCTCCACATTTTTAAACAATGCACTATGGAAGCTAATTCTAGGTCATGGGTCACATAATTTATTTCATGTTTATTCAATTTTATGGATTCATAACAGATTACATGCCTTTCTTGCATGAGGAATCCTCCGAGTCCTTCCTTGTAGGCATTGATGCACACAAGGAAATCCTTGTTTGGGTCTATAGTTTTCAGCACTGGGGCATTGGTTAAGAGATGTTTAAGTTACCAAAAACTTTCCTCACACTCTATTTTCCAGGAAAATTTAACTCCCTTTTTCTGTAGAGAGGTGATTGGGTGACCAATCTTGGAAAACCCTTTTATGAATCTCCTATAGTATCATGATAGTCCCATAAAAGGATATAATATCAGTTACATCTTTTGGTGTAGGCCAATCCATAATGGCCTTGATATTACAAGGGTCAAATGCCACCCCTTTCTTAGAGATAACATGGTTTGAGTAGTGGACTTGCTTTTGGAAGAAGTCACACTTGCTAAGCTTTGCATAGAGTTTGTGTTCTCTTAGTACTTGAAGTACTAACTTGATATGTTCTTCGTGCTCTTTGAATAAATTAGGATATAATCAATGAAAACTAAAAAAAATATGTCCAAGAACTTGTTGAGTACACTATTCATCAAGCACATGAAGGCGGTTGGTGCATTGGTAAGCCCAAATGGAACCACCACAAATTCATAGTTCCCATACCTTGTCCTAAAGGAAGTTTTGTGGATGTCTTCATTCCTAATTCGAACTTGCTGGTATCCATATCAAATCAATCTTGGAGAATATTGTAGCACCCCTTAATTGGTCAAATAAGTCATCAATTCATGGTAAGGCAGACTTATTGTTAATTGTCATTTTGTTAGGCTGTTTTTAGTCTATGCACAACCTGATTGTGCCATCCTTATTCTTGACAAACAAGGCTGGTGATCCCCAAGGAGACATACTAGGATGGATATAATCCTTGTCTAACATTTCTTTCAGTTGCAATTTTATCTGAACTAGCTTTGGGGTATGTTATAAAAACAGGATCGTGGAGAAATAAAATAAAACAAATGCAGAAATAAAACATAGAAGATACACAATACAATAGAGACCCATATATACGTGGTTCACCCAGTGTGGGATACGTCCACCAAAGAAATTTCCATGTCCTTCCTTTATTATTATCCAGCAAATGAAGGGATACAACCTAGAATACACCTGTTGTAACTTCCTCTTCTTTATCTCATAGTCTCCTCAATCAGAATACAATATTTGCAATGATACATAGCCACAATACATTTCCCTCATAAAATAGGGTTGCTTTCTAGGGAAAAAAACCCTAACATAACTTCTATCATCAGATTTGCGACCTTATAATGAATGGTCCAGATTTACTATGAAATTACAATATACATTTACAAGGCAATTTTTCTTTCAGGGGCTTCACCCCCAAACCCCTACCAAGTGCTTTCTTTCCCTAGACCTCGTAGGAGGGGAAAGCCCCCCTACTCTCCCTCGCATGGAGGAGTGTACATTCTTCCAGGGTGTAAAGTATTCATGGGGTATAAACATGGTTGAAAAAAAATACCTATGAATCAAGAAGATAATCACGCTCCACAACCAAGAGAGTACTCATCCTATAAGGTGTTCTTGACATTGGCACTTCTCCAGGTACCAGTTCTATTGAGAAATCAATGTCTCTTCTTGGAGGTAGACTGAGTACTTCTTCAGGAAACACATCTATATATTCTCTCAGTATAGGATGATCTTCTAGGCTTGGTTTATGGTCCTTCAGGAAGTTCAGTACTTGTATTGCATACAAGGGACATCCTTTCCTACAACACTTCTTCATTTAAAGGGATTATATTTATCTCACCGAGACATGATTTTGAATTCTTTGTAGGGTCCTTCTCTTCCCTTCCTCATCTTCACACTCTAATGTTTTTCTATAATAGTCCAACTTGGATTTGTCGGAAACCAACCAATCCATGCCAATCAACATGTCATAATATCCTAAGGGAAGTATGTTTAGGGTTTCTTGAGTAGATAGACCATTCACAATGAATTGAAATATTGTTATGACCCATGCTACCTTTCTTTTTGTTCCAGTGGCTAGTTGCACCATCCATTGTTTAGCATGTTTTATTTGTTGTAATTTACATTTCTCAACATTTTGAGGAAAAACATAACTCAAATTAGAAACAAGTTCAATTAGAATAGAAACAAGATGGTTTTCTCTCATACCGTCCATTTCCACCACTGAGGCTTGGTGGTCTACTTTTCTATTATCCAAGGTTGCATGAATTTTTGGTACACTCTTGGCCACGTCGTCAACCATGGTATCCTCTTAGACGTTGCAAGCTCACCTATTGTCTGGATGGATGTTGGCTGAACTGGTATGCGCACCAAGGTTTAGTTTAACTATGACCAACAAACCCACAAGACACCGACCCTTTCGACATCACCTACTTGCGCAGATGAAGTCTCACCCAAGGTATCCATTAGGACTGCAAGAATCAGGCTTCTAGAGTAGTAAGGAAAAGGGAGGCAGATACTCGAGTCATTGTTCATTATTCTAGCTTATGTATGTTCTCGATTATTATAGAGATTCTCACAGTCATTCATGAATATTGCACCATAATTAATCCATAAACTAAGTCTAGTATATGAAGAATAACAACATCATTCATAACCATCCATAGACAAGTAAAGAAAACAAGACACCATACTATCTCTAAACTCTCTCTTTATTCATATTTCATCTTACCAACTGACTATTTTTTTTCTTGGGAATATAACATGGGACACCCTTGAGTACTTCCCAAAATTTCATGGATGGTAAATGGGGTAAACTGTTCATCCTGATTATGGGCCTAACCTAGTGGGAACATTAAGTGAGGCCCTAAACAGGATCTTGGCCAGGGATTCGACCCTAGAACCTCATTCGAGCAAACAACGACACTCATCCACTTGAGATAACCCACCAGGCTATCTTACCAACTGACTATTACATTCATGAATATTTCATAATCTTCAACTTTATCGCTCAATCCCCCTCTATCTCCCAACTTGTTACATATTTATACCCAAAATATAGGGCTTAAATCCCTATTTTATCTGTCCCAAAAAAATCCCATTACAATGCATGGTATGACAAGCTTAAGTTAACTAGCTATTTGCTTTCTTCTTCTTTTCTCTCTTTATGCAGCTTTTCTGTTGTTCTTCTATTTAGGGAATGTTGCATTGTCATCCTTCGCACTTTATTATCTCGCTCACTTTCTTTATTCTTTTGTCCATGCGTTGACTTCCTTATGCATGCTTACGGTCTTCTGTGCACTTTCTTCCTTTTGCACATTTTCTTTATACTTGATTTTTTCTCCTAAATTGCATCCAAAACTCACTTGTGTCTCCTCTCAAGCCACTTGGGCTTGTTTCTTGTTCTTCCACACTGCAATGAATTGTTGAGAGGCAACCTTAGCAGCCTCTACCTCTGTGAAAATTGTATATTCTCTTGTTGTTATCTCCTCTATGGCATGCGTGGTTAAGTCTGTGAGTTTGTTCTCTGTTTCCGTCGTGACTTGTTTGACCTTACCTTGTACAATGACCAATTCTCCAATAATCCTTACTACTTCTTCCTGGCTGGGTCCGAGTCTCTATTGAAGGACCCTCAGTTTCTCCACTTTGACATATGCCTTGTGCTAAGCCAAAATTGCTTCCATACGCTCCACTGATGGCAATGTAGTCGCCTTTTCTGCTGCCTCATTTGCTTGTTCTTCCGCTTCTTGTATTTTGGCCTCTATGGCCTTCATCTCTGGGTCATCCATGATATATTCCCACACTTTCTCACTCTCTTCGCAAATTTTTGTGCATTCTTCTTCGAATTTCTTAATCTTGGCAATTGTTTTCATTTTCGTCCTCATTCTACCTTCGCGCACCTCAAGTGGTGTTCCGAGCATGCTCTTTAGTTGTATATCCTAGATATGCTCCCTGATGCCCTTCATGACATTGCCAATCTTCGAAAATTGTTCCTCCATAGTGGCCTCTATGACCATGGTAACTTCTGGTACTTTCTTGTATAACTTATGGACAACGAATTGCGTCTTCTGCACCATAGCTTCAACTTCCTCCTTTTCCTGTAGTGATTTCATTTCCCTTGCCTATACCCCCTCGTTATTCTTGATAAATTCCTCTATGCAGCCTTAAATGTCCTTGTTTTATTGAAGGGCCATCTCGTATTGTTCCTGCAATTGGGCACTGTTGTCCCTCATTCTGTCCAAGTCACGGTGCGTTGTGTCTCCTCTATGCTTTATTTCCTACACCAATTTTTCTTGTAAGTCATGTACTCTTTAGATGGGTAGTATGGATACAACTATATTAAGTTGGACCAATGCCTTTATTTGTTCCTACAATTTGCTCGTTGGAAACTCTAGCGTAACTACCTCAATCTGTATGGTTCTATGTTCCCTTGAGAGTTGTGTCAAGGCCATCTGTGCATTATCTACTTTTGTCCTCTATCTGGTGGATGGTCCATCCCCTGACCTGTGATATTTCATGATGCATGTTGTTTCTAAGAGCTTTTGAAGGATTCCCAGCTGATGTTGGACCTTCTCCTATTGGTCCTCGTGCTTCTTTGCAACTTCCTCCCAAAGTTCTTCTATGTAATCCCTTATTTGGTATCCAATATGATCCATATCATCATCGGTTAAAATACAAAATGGGGTCTACGTTGTGCCTTAGCTTTCCTCTGTGCGCCTCCTGCCTATTCGAGCTCCTTATATTTTCTTTTGAGTACTGCGTTAGGGACTTTAGATTGGCCAGGACAATTTCTTGCACCATTCTTCTGATCCTGTTCTTCCTCACTGTTTTCTTTGTCTTCGTCCTCTTCTAAGGGCCTTGTATTGTTTGATGTATTCTTCTAATTTTCCTCCTAGTCACAAATTATTAAGTGCACATCTTCTAGTGTCAACAAATAAATGGTCAACAACCATTGCCGTGCAAGGTCCTTTTTGGATTGCACATACAGATGGTGCATGTCATCTATGAATCATGCAATATCCTTGAATGCGGCGAATGATTTTTCTGGTATGCATAGTGTAGTATCCACTACCTTAGTAATGAGCTGCAAATATCTATAAAAAGTGGAATTGTTGTCATTCTTCTATCTCTTTATTGTTGAGTGCCACAAGTTGGCATACCTAGTAGCCAAAGGACTGTGACCTAAAGCACGCATGCACTGGTAATATGCGGGCTCCTACCACCTGACTAGATCAATGAGAATGAGTAACCATTTGTAGTGAAAACCCAGTGCCCTTCTCCTGGGCCTCCATGAAATATTGTAGAAATTGGTTAACGAGAAATGTCGTCTGTTTCATCTGAACCCCTTCCTTGCATTTTTATAACACTGAAATTATTGTTGTTGGCACTTCGTCTTTGCGACATTTGCGCAACAACTTGCAGGACAAAACCTACGTCGTAAGCCTGACCTCCTTTTTGATGATTCTCTTCACATATAGACCCCTTTTTCCTCTAAATGTGTCAAATTTCTCTTTCATGGCTTCAGAGAGGGCTTTCTCTCCCATTTTGTGGAACAACAGTGAGGGTTCTTCGCCTACTTTGCTCAACCCTGTGATGCGCGCAATTAACGCAGTATCGTTGGAGATTGGGGAATCTATCTAGAGTGTTCCCCCATGAACGTAGATGAGTAATACCTTGACACATGAATTGATTTCCATACTTTCTAAAATGTGGAATTTCGAACAAGTTCAGTATCCCCACTTTCTCTAAGCCTGACGCCCATTCCTACGGTTCTACTAGAATTGATCCTGTGCTTGGGGTGGTTGTTGGTTATTTATTCTTCTTCCCTTAACTTCTGAGTTATTGACCCAGGGTTCATGTCTTTTAGGTTTCCAACAAAGCCTCTAAAACTATGGGCCCTCCTAGTAAACCAGAAGGAAACACAGTACACAGAGTGCACTGCGCAGTCTCACCCGAGATAACTTTAAATGGGTGGCTATAAGACTCAAGTGTTTACAGCCTAGGATTGAGTATGAGGTAGGGGTTTGTTATTCAGAACCATATACTATGAATTTTGATTGTAATATACTATTACTCACGGGTGTGCATTTATCTTTCACAATTTATTTGCCGAACAACACAATCGTATTCCATAACAATGTATTAACTCATTCATTAAGCATAACAAGTAACTACTAAAAGAAAATAAATATATACATGCATTCATCATATTACGCAGATATTACTGTGGTTCACCCCCTCATGGGATACGTCCACAAAGATTTGGCTCTAGCATCTTTTATTATGGTAGTTCTACATCTCCAGAGCCGTGCGCTTGCAATTCTCTTCAGATTGGTAAGATCTGTATGAGGCGAACTAGATCGCACCAGGATGCACAACCTACATTCTAATCCTCATATCTTCCTTCTCTCCCCTATTCTTAGCTCAACATCTTAAAAAAACAGTTCATAATAGTATTACATAACGCATCAACTCATACATAACTATGATGGGATAATACAAAAGCCGAACTAATACAAAAAACAAACCAACCTCTCTATGATACCTGCGTATCTATATTTATATATATCGGGCCCTTCAACCATTTACAATGTATTACCAAAACCCTAAACCTATCGACGCTAGGTATTCCTCCCATGCGCGCGTGCTATTCTTCCTTTAGCTGTCGCTTTCCTTGTGCACACTTTCTTGCATGCGCGCGCGCCATTCTTCCTCCAACTGTAACTTTAGTTTATGAACACTTTATTTCCCACGATCATCCTTCTTTCCACTTTGTCCTGGTGCCAATAGGCCCCCAACACTGACATGTGACTCATCCTGAGTCACCTAATCCTTTTGAGCTTCTTAGATCTCCTTGGTGATCATCTGGAACTTTTCCTTGAGCTCTACTGCTTTTGTCAGTGCCTGAGTGGTCTTCTCCTTGATGGTGCCCACTCCCTAAACTGCCACTTCATCACTCAGCAGTCCTGCACATTCTACATGGGTCTGTGCTATTTGTGTTTTATCTCCTTCTGCATGTGAGATTACTTTTGCTACCTGTTCTTGTAATGGCTCTATTTGAGCATGATGCTCATGTTTCTGTGTTTGCGTAGTGATAAGTTCTGCCTGCATATTCTTCATCTCCTGCGTCCCTTTGAGACGTTCTGGGATTGGTATAGTCTTCTGCCTCTGTTTGAGTTCTTGGATCATTGCATTGATCCTTTCCTTTTCCTTGTCCCAACGTTGGACCTATGGATCCTCCCCCAACCTTGTCCAAAGTTGCGCTGCTTTATCAAACAATTCAGCTGTTGTGCTAACCTGCTGCTCTATCTCCTTCAGTTGTGCTATTGCTTCCTGCTTCCTTTGCTCTTTCACTACTGATGTAGTGGTTGGTGTGATCTGTTTGTGGAGATTCTCGATCTCCTTCTGATACTGATCAATTTCCTGCACAATCTGGTCGATATTTTCTGCTATTGGGAGTTCATTTCCTTGCATGGTGCTTGGGAGTTTCTCAAA
Organism: Picea engelmannii; assembly: GCA_009831015.1. Lineage (NCBI taxonomy): Eukaryota > Viridiplantae > Streptophyta > Pinopsida > Pinales > Pinaceae > Picea > Picea engelmannii. Next base: position 1,044,697 of record ML782758.1, on the reverse strand, counting down.
AATTCCTCCCACTCTTTGTTCCAGTTCATTCCTGCTTTCTTTTTCCTCCTAATTTTCGAACTTGGCCTTCTTATAAACGTTTTCCAGCACCTCCTTCTTCTTTGTTGCTTGTTGTAGCTCGACTATGTTTTTATGTGCATGAGACTGTACCTCATGGCCAATGCTAACCTGTAATTTGTGTAGTTCCCTTGATGGAATCCGCGTCAAGACCAATTGGATGTGGTCCAAATCCTTCAAGGGTGTCTTCCCCATGATTTCATCCATGCACATCATGATAGGTTTGATGTAGATTGTTGTGTTTGCATGTGGCATTGAGTGGACTGGGTCTCGTTCTTCTACCTCCACTCTTTCTTTGGTCTGTATTGTCGATAGCTCTATGCCTCTAGTGCTTCTTGCTGCTTGTGCTTCCCCAAATTTCTTGAGGAACTGTCCCATTTATGCCATATCTTTTTGTAGTTTATCCCTGTGATGTGCTGCATGATTGCAATCTTCTGCTATGCAATCCTATACCATTCTGGCGATCATTTCCCCATCATCCTCTGTGATCGTATAGTCTGGCGATGCTCATTTTTCCTTTGATTTCTTGCGCGTGCTTCCTGCCTGCGCGACTAGTCTCTAATTTCCCCCTGGTTCCTATGTGATGGGATTTGGGGTGGTCTCCTGCACTCCCTCAGCCTATTTATGTTGTCTGTTGGTTGGTTGTGTAGTCTCTTTCTTCCCCTTCTGGTTCCCTGTCTGCTTTGACCCTTTATCTGCCTGAGTCGACTTTCTTTGGCCTGTCCTTGATTTCTTGGGCACTGGGATTTCCGGAGGCTGTGTTTCTGCTTGCACTGCCTCTCCTTTTGTTGTTCTTTCCGGTACTTCCTAGGTAATGGATGAGATCTTCCATTCATCAGGCCATTCGCTAATGACCATGTTGATATCACTCTCTGTGATGTAGTAACACATCTATAGCCACTGTTTATCTGGATCCTTCCTTGGTTGTATCCACATTGTTTGGCGTGTGGCCTGGAAGTTGGCGATGTCCACATATCGCACGATAGCCTCTGGTGTTATTCTCCATGATTGGCTTATAGCTTCATGTATGTCCCATAGGTATGCTTCGAATATGATTCCATTCTCCCTCTTATGCTTGGCCTGTGGCCCAGATCTCAGTAATAGGTATCTTGATCCCGCTGGCTATGGTCTGGTACACAAAATTACATACCCTGGTTCTCGCCATCCCATGAAGGCTATTAGGGTAATCAACCATGAGTAATGGAACTCTGTGCCTAGGTACTATGCATCCTTGCAGTCCTCTTGAAATAAGTTCAATAGATATGGCACCCAGCTCATAGAGGTGCCTTATGTGAACTGATATGCAATTGTAATGACTCCTGCTGGTACTTCATCTTTATGACATTTTCTGAGCAACTTGCAAGCTAAGATTTTGGCGCCCAATTATGTAGCTGCATTGTTGATTCATTTGATCATGATGCCTTTCGTTCCTCTAGTGGTGCCATATTTATTCTTCATTTCCTCTGCCAATTCTTTCTCGGATTTATCGTCCAACATTAACACGAGATCCATACCCCGGATTGGTATTGCTTTTATTTGTGCAATAAGCTCAATGGTTATGGGGATGGGTTTTTCTAGCCATATATCCCCTCCATGTGTGACTGCTAACAACTGCTTGACGCATGCTGTCACGTACTGGCCTCTACCAAAATGTAGTAGCTTCAACAAACCTAAGATTCTTGTTTTGTCCAGCCCAACTGTCCACTGGTGTGGTTGGTTGATCGTTTCTCCAAGTCGGGTTACGTCGATGGCCTACATAAAGACCCTCTGTGCAAGTTCCAGGAACTTGGTTTCATCTGATATGTCATGGTATGAATATTTGAGCTTCCCGATGTGACCCAATAGTTTCGGTTCTACCTGTACTCCAGCTAGTATGAGGTGAGCATGGTATCTGAACTTTGTCTTCCTGCTGCGGTGGCTGGTTTGAAGTTATAGAAACTTTTGGTTGTTCCCCCATCAACCATTCTGGCCAAGCCGAGGCATTTTCAACAATATCCTCTACTGGTTGACCTGAGATGGTCATTTGCGACTTGTCTGGTTGCAATGTTGCTTCCAGATTTTGTGTCATTCCGCTAACTTCCAGGGCTTCTTCGATGCTTTCTTATTGCACTTCATGTTGGGTTTATGCTTCCTCGTTCTGAGGCACCTGTGCCGCTACTGGCGTATCCACTTTCATGGCCTCTTCTTGTGGTTGCTGAATCTCTTCCAGTATCAGTGTAGGGTTCATCTGTAGCATCTCTAGAGATGGGATCTCGTCGATGTCGACGATCTTTGGCTGCTATTGTTCGTTCTCTTCTAGTGGTCCTCGTGACCTAGTTTGAACCATGGTCGGTTTGGTTGTCTGGTTTGTTTTTGCTAGCTTCCGTGGTGCCATAGTGGTGACTGTCGAACATTTGCGAAGTTTGAATAACTTATGTGAGCTCTATGGTCTTTCTCTGTTCGTTCCGACTGTTATTACTCTCTCTCTGTGCTCCTTTCGTGAATAGACTAGTTTCTCCCATGCTCGCGTGTTGTATGGACTTGTCATGAAGCTTATCGAGGAAGCTTCCTCCATTGTGCGTTTAATGCATCATAACTGTGGGTTCAATGCATCTGCGGAGATTTTTTACTTGCCATTACATTTTCTTTGCTGTCTCCAGTTGGCACATTTAATGTGATTTCCCATTGGTCCTTGTCGTTCTTTAATTTCTCTTAGTGGTGTCTTGTCGTCCTGCTTTTTCCGACTTTCCATTTCCCGCTTGTTTTCCCTTTGTATGTAACCATTTTTCGTGCCTTTGCTGAATTTTGTTTTCCAACTTCATGGGGCCTTTCTATTTCTGGCATACTGTGCCTTCTTTAGTTTTTATTTTTTATTTATTTTTATTGCGCGGTGGGTGGTCGACTATCCTTATACAGCTTCAGTTGGCTCCCATTGATCATTCCTCTGAGGTCTGGACCTGCTAAATATCTTAGTTGTACAAATCCTCTGTCTGTGACAGATTTTACCTCATATGGTCCTAGCCAATCCATTCTAAGCTTCCCCAGGTGCTGAAACGATTTGTTGTCATAGAGAAATACTAGATATCCTTCCTTGAATGTTTTCTTCTTGATGTGTCGATCGTGCCAAGCTTTGTCTCTTGCTTTCTACACTCATTGATGGAATCCTACCAAGATTCGGTCTTCCTCCATTGACAATAACTGATTCAGTCTCTCTTGTACTGCGCCTCATTCTGTCATTTGTGTGATAGCTTCTACGCATAAGGTGGGTACTAAAAATTCTAATGGCACTACTGCTTCTTGGCCATAGATTAGTTTGAATGGTGTGTGCCCTATCAAATTTTTTCATGTAGTCCTATATGCCCATAATATTGCTGGTACTTTGAGGTCCTAGTTGTCTCTGTTGACTTTACAGATCTTTGTCAGTGCATTCTCCAAAATTTTGTTGAAGGCTTCTACTGTGCAATTTTCCTGTGGATGATACGGTGTACTCTTTTGGTGATGAACTTTAAACTCTTCAGTCATCATACGGATGGTGTTGTTTATGGAGTGTGTGCCTTGGTTTCTCATAAAAAATCTTGGGCACCCAAATCTAGTGATTACTTGTTCAGACAAGAAGTGTGCAACTGTCTTTGCACTGAAATATTTTACTGGTGCAGCTTCCACCCATCTTGTTAGGTATTCCGTCGCGGTGATAATGTATCTTGCCCCTGTTCTTTTGGCTGATGGGTTAATTGGTCCCACAAATTCTATTTCCCATTTGTCAAATGCCTATAATGTTACTTGTAGTCATAGTGGCATATCGCCCCTTCTATTGTGTTTTCCTACCCTTTGACAGACATCACATCTCTAACAATACTCCTTCGAGTCCTTGTGAATCGTTGGCCACAATAGTCCTGCGCGTAGTACCTTCTGCACGATAGCTTTTCCTGCATAAATCCCTCCTATGATTCCCTCATGGGCTTCTGCTAAAATTCTTGGTCGTTCATGCTCTAACACGTACCTGCACAAGATACTATCTGCGCCCATTTTGTATAGATATCCTGCAATCAGTTGATAGTCGACCGCATGGACTACCGGATTCTTCTTCTATGCGGTGGTATATTCTTGCGGCACGATACCTATAGTCAAGTACTGAATGATATCTGCAAAGTATTCATCAGCAATCTGTACTGAGAATAACTGTGCACCCGAAAAGTTGTCTTCTAAATTCGTAGGTTCATCTCCATTTGTGACCCTAGACAGGTGGTCAGGTCCTGCATTCAATTTTCCTGGTTTAACTATTACTTCAAAATCAAATTCTTGAAATAGAAGTAACCATCGACAGATTCTCCCCCCCAACACTGGCTTGTTGACTAGGTATTCTTCAGTCCAAACAACATGATTGTGTACTGATAAGATCCCAATTCTGTTGCAAACATGGTCTTGTGTCTGTCCTCCTGTGTTATCCTAATCTGATGGTAGCCCGAGAATCCATCAGTGAATGAGTAAGCTTCATGTCCTCCCACATTCTCTAACACTTCATCCGTGAACGGTGTAGGGAATGGGTCATGCAGGCATGCATCATTCAACTTCTGTAAGTCGACACATATCCTAATCGCTCTACCTTGTTTATTGTCCTGTACTACCATGGGGCTTATCCATTCTGATTTCTCGACTGGTTCGATGATGCCGGATTTGAGCATTCTGTCGATCTCATCTTTAACTTTCTGTTTATATATGGGGTTCAGTTTGTAGGGTCACTATCTAATAGGTCTCGCTTTAGGTCTGAGTGGTATCTTCATCTCTCCCAATTCTCCGGCTATACCCTTCATCTTTGTAAATGTTGTGGGAAAAAGGTCGCTATATTCGTGCAACAATTCTGTGATGCTTTCTAATATTTTCTCATCCCAGTAGTCTCCAATGATGGCCATTTTGGGCTGCTCAGTTGTCCCGATGTTAACTTTCTTTACCTTGATTGGCACGAAAATGACTTCTGATTCTATGGGTGGTCCTTCACATCTCTTTCGCCTTCCACTTCTTCAATAGGAATATCACGTGGATCATCTTCATATGGTGCTTCCTCCTATACATGGTAACATTACATTGGTTCCTTGATTGTCTGTTTATTCCGTTGTTTCTCTTCTGTGATAAATTCTATTTTTGGTTCTTTGATGAATATTACTCCTCTGATTCGTTTGAGAGTTGCATCTATGTTGGGGTTCTCATGCTCGAATAAGAAAGTGATTGTGAATTTTTGTTGCAATGTCCTCCATCTTGTATTTCCTTTGCACAATTCTCGATCTGTATACTAGTTCACTGGTATTCTTTATAGGGTATGTATAAAATGATGAGGCCATTCCTCCGGTGGTGTCATTTTCCACAGCGTTCTACACACCTCCAAGTGTTCCGCTAGTGCCTCTTGTCCTTCATATTTATGTTGTTTTTCGTATTCCTGTTTGGCACTGAACCTTATGCGTAGTAGTCACTTACATTGATACCAGTATTTGATTGTCTTTTTGTGTGCGCCCCACCATATTGCGGGTGTGGCCTTTAGTGCTAAGTCCAGTGTGAGCAGTCTCTGATTCTCTAAGACTTCATATTCATACTGTGTTATGAATGTTTCCAGATCGTTTAGTCCATAGAAACTGGGTGGTTCTCTTATTTATGTGCTGACCCACCTTACTGCATGGTCTATCCTTGTACATCTTCTCATGGATACTTCGTGTATCCTCTGCTGCCAGTTTTCCAACTCAGTGTCTGAGTCTGTTGCGCATGAAATAATGCTCTGCCAAATGAGTACCCCGTCTGCAGCTAGGTTTACGTAATCCTCATCACACGTAGTTGTTTTGTACAACTGGATGATCTTCTCTAAGTCTAGGAAAGTGGGTTCTATGAACCTCTCCCCTTCCGATGGATCTAATGATGCTATGACCTTGTATTCCTTGGATTCAAATGTCATTTTCCTATTTTTCAAATTGATTATGGATTGGTTGTCAAACGCCCAATCCAGACTAAGCAATGTCGGGTAAGGTGTTGTGTCGTCCACTATTTCAATGAATTCAAAGTCCACTTTAGTGCACACTCCATCAAGATTTATTGTCACTCCTTTCAGTCTACCTATCAGTAGGACTCTATGTTGGTTTCCTAGTTTCAATTGGACATTTGAGTATTCCAGTGTTGGCTCTCCCATACATTGCCATGTATTCTTTGGTAATACATCCACTTTGATTCCTAGATCTAGTATGATGTCTCCCATGTTGAAATCCCCAATGTTAGCATTCAATCAAAATTGTTCTTCTTCTTGTGTGTATGTGGTTAACAGTTTTGGGTTATAGCTTTTCTTCCGTCTTGCTGCTACATTTCTCTAGTATGTTTTGCAATATTTTCATAGATGAAGGATAACTTAATACTTTCACACATGATTGCAAAAAGCATTTGATTGTACTTACTTGTCCCATGGGTTTCATTCTATTGGTACGATCCAATGAGCATGGCATCTCATATTCTATGGCTTCCTTGAATGGTTGTGCAATTGAAGTCGATGTTATGTCCTCCTTCTGAATTTCTTGTCTGGCTTCCTTAAATGTCTCCTTTTCTTTTGGTGCATCGAACTACTTTCTTGGTTCAATGTTCTTCTTTACCCATTGGTTCTGTTTTGGTTCTTGTCGAACTGCATCATTTCCTATTTTCGTTCCTCCACGAGTGACTATATTGATGTTTCGTCCATCGTCCCTTGCTTCAACTGCAATCCACTGAACATTCTGATTGTTCTGGTTCCTCTTGTCCTGAATCTTTACTAGTAGTGTCAGACATTCCTCTGTATCGTGGTCCAATGCGTGGAAATACATACAAATTGTTGGTGGAAGTGGAAATTCACGTGCATAATGTCCCGGTTGCTGACAATTGTGACATGTGACTGGTCCTCTACCTCATCCAAAACCTCCTCTGGCTCATCCTCCTCCTCAATAACCTGCTCGATCACCTCTCGACATGGTATAATATGGTGCCTGATTGTACTATGCGATATTGTACTGGGGTTGTGTTGGGTTGTACTGTGGCTACGCATTATTGTATGGTTGTTGCGCAATGTTATACTGCTGCTACGTAGTGTTGTATGGGGTTGGGGCCTGATTGAATTATGGAGCTGCTTTCCCAGTCATCATTTCAGATCATACCCTGTATGCATCTGATGTTCTTTCCTGCATCAGCTCCATAGTTCTGCAATCTTTGTTGTCGTGGCCCACTGAATTACAAAAGGTGCAATATGAATTCTTTGGAACTGTCTGGTATTTCAACATCATTGTGTAGTGATAAGGGTCGTGACCGTGTTTCTTACATATTTCACACCATAATCCTCCCTGTGGTAGTGAATGTTGGACACTCGTTCTTGTGGTGTCCTTCCATCCTACATGTGGTGCACCAAACGACTTCTCATTTGTCCTTGTTATTATTCTGGTTCAACTGAAATGTTAGATTCTTCAAATCTTCCTTCAGTTCTTCGATAGCTGGGTCCGTTTGCTAGTACTGGTTCTCTTCCAGTTGCAAGTCTTCTTGCAGAGCCTCTACCTGTGTCTGAAACTTTTGTTTTCCTAAGGGATATTTTAAGTGCAGTAGTAGTGAGTTGAAAAATAGGTGCCGATGTTGCATCTCGGTCATAAGGTATTTTAACTTTCCCTTTAGTCGCTTGAATCTTTGATCAATATCCCATACAAATTCTCCTGGTTTCTGTCTTATTTTGCTCATCTCGTTCATGTACATATCCTCTGAGATCGGCTTCTGAAACTCATTAATCAGTAGCTTCTTAATGTCTTCCAATGTCCTTGTCATTCCCAGGGCACTGTTAGTGTCTAGACTCATGTACCAGTCTAGTGCGTGATCTCTCAGTGTAATCGCTAGCTGTGCTAGTTTGGTATCTTTGTCAGTGATCTGCTTTGCTTCCCAAATATTTTCACAAATGAACACATGCTTCTCATGGTCTTCTACTACTTCTCCTTGAAATTCTGGAAATTAGATGGTGGGATCGTGTCTTGCCATTCTAAATACGAAACTACTACCTCCTCTGCACAGTGTAGATACTTGACTAGTGCTGCCTGAACTTGCTCCTCCAGTTGTTGCTCCTTGTGTAGATGTACTTCCTACTGTCGGACTTCCTCCAAACCTTGGTTGCCTAAACGGTGGTGTTCTCTTTGGTGTATTAGTTGCACATGGGTTTATGGGTTCCACACTGACATTAATATTGATAGGATGGCTATCTTCTCCTCCCATTCTTGGGCCTCTCACCTTCCTCTCATATTTTACGCGCAGGATTTCCTCAATCTGCTCCATAGCCTGTAGATATTCTACCTCATCCTCATCACTCGCCAAGCCTTCCCTCACAACTATGACTCTCTTCTTGGTATTCACCTTATATTGGTAGGGTACTTTGCTATGTGTCGTTCTTGATGATGCCAAGGTCCACTTGATCTAGTCATCATCCATCATGATCGGGTCCAAGGGTTCCTCCTCCTCCTTGCCTTTATACTTACCTCCTTCCATTTATCCTCTCTCTGTCAGTGTTTTCCCCCTTCCCCCATGCACGCAGGGAAGTTTAGCTATATGATTCCATTGTCATTACACCTTTGTTATATAGCAGTATCTTAATAGAAGTATACAAGGATTGAATGTACCTTCCTCAAGGTCCACATAGAAATTCTTTCTTTGCTGCACTGTATGAATTCGATATGTCAACTGCAAATTCTGTGATGAAACCTGCCACAATACTGTCAAGCCAAAAGTCTAATGCACGGGTGAATTTGTTGTTCACCCGCTGTAACTGCTCAATCTATATTGGGGTCCAATCTAACTATCGAACACTTTTCATTGCGTGGTTATCCTTCAACCTTAGTATACACTCCTGTAGTAGATGTATAAACTCACAGAAAAAGACTTCATGTAAATAAGTAAATATGTATTTATCAGGATATTTGCGGGGTGTGATTCTAGGGTTTCTATTATATTTCTGTGCAAACTGTAACTCTTTGGTTCTCAAACAACCTTCGATTTCTGCTTTTGTGGGGTTCCAAGGTCTCAAAATTCCTTTCTAGGGGATCATTTCTCTCTTATTTCCCTCATTATTTTCTCGGTCAATCTATCTTATCTACTCAGTCCTCTCTCATTCCTTTTAACATGGAAACAGAACCATTTGTTGGTTATCTATTCTTCTTCCCTTACCTTCTAAGTTATTGACCTAGGGTTCATGTCTTTTGGGTTTCCAACAAATCCTCTAAAACTATCGGCCCTCCTAGTAAACTAGAAGGCAACATAGTACACAGAGTGCATTGCGCAGTCTCACCCGAGATAACTTTAAATGGATAGTTGTAAGACTCAGGTGTTTATAGCCTAGGATTGAGTATGAGGTAGGGGTTTATTATTCAGAGCCATATACTATGAATTGTGATTGCAATCTACTATTACTCATGAGTGTGCATTTATCTTTCACAATTTATTTTCCGAACAACACAATCATATTCCATAACAATGTATTAACTCATTCATTAAGCATAACAAGTAACTACTGAAAGAAAACAAAGATATACATGAATTCATCATATTACACATATATTACCGTGGTTCAACCCCTCCTGGGCCACGTCCACAAATATTTGGTTCTAGAATCTTTTATTATGGTGGTTCTGCATCTCCAGCGCCGCGCGCTTGCAATTCTCCTCAGACTGGTAAGATTTGTATGAGGCGAACTAGATCGCACCAGGCTCCACAACCTGTGATCTAATCCTCAGATCTTCCTTCTCCCCTCTATTCTTAGCTTAAAAACTTACAAAAATGGTTCATAGCAGTATTACATAATGCATCAACTCAAACATAACTATGATGGAATAATACAAAATCCAAACTCATACAAAAAGCGAACCAACCTCTCTATGATACCTGGATATCTATATTTATATATATCAAGTTCTTCAGCCATTTACAATGTATTACCAAAACCCTAACCCTAACAACATTAGGTCTTCCTCCCATGCACACGTGTTGTTCTTTGTCCAACTGTCGCTTTCCTTGTGCACACTTTCTTGCATGCACACGTGTTGTTCTTCCTCCAACTATTACTTCAGTTTTTGGACGCTTTCTTTCCCATGATCATCCTTCTTTCCACTTCGGCCTGGTGCCAACAATGGTCTTTGTGCATAAATACTGATCCCTGGCCAACTTAGGGAATTTCTGAGAATCGATGATATCATGATCCATAAACTTTAGGTTGGCCACCTTCCCAAGCATGTCTTCATCGCTATTGACACTGTTTGGAATTGGTGCTATTGGTAATGGGTATTTTTCATTCACTGGTACATTTATTGGGGGTGCGTCGTCCTTCCTTGGAGTTAAATAATCCATGTGGAAAATATTAGTGGAACTAGAGCCGAAGTTACAGCTAACTCCTTGATGTCCACATCTGCTACTTATTGCTTTGGTTGCTTCTTCATTGCGTTGAACGGTCCTCCCATTTTCGGTGGTTCCATTCTCTCCGTATTATGGAATTGTGAACGAACTTTGTGTTTCTATGCAGGTCGTTGTAACTTGGCTTGGGTAATTTGGCTTTGTTCGCTCCTACTTGCATGCAATAATGACTTAGAGTTTCCTTCCCTCTCGATGTTTTGTGCATTAGTGCCAAGTATACATGTCTCATCCTGCCTTAACTTCCGTGTTCAATATGGTGTCATAGTTGGTGACTTGGTAACTAAATGCTCTTTTATGAGCAAATCCACTTTATGATTTTCCTTTCGTACTGTTGATTTATTTGTGATTTTTGATGAACTTTCCTATTAAGTCTTATACGATGCTTTTATGATCTGTCACACTGGTCATCTAATTGTCGTTTTCATGCCTGACTGATTTTAACGGTATTGTTGTAGCCAACCTATGCTGTGGTTCTTTGCTCTTCCAGCTCTATACTTTGTAGTCAGGACCATCCATATATTTTCTTTGAACTTGGCGCAATTTTTTCTTCATGTGTGATGATCGGTCCAATTGCACAAGTTATGATACCTTGGCATTCAAGAACTCTTTTTATTCCGTCCTATATCTACTTTTTTATTTGTTTTATTTCCTTTTTTATACTTTTTTATTTGGTTTTTTGTTGTTTTTCTTGCTACTATGTTACACTTTCTATAATACAAGGGTTCTGGTGCAACCCATATTATTGCACAGACTAGCTATTGTCTCTATAGATTTTTAGCTGACTCCCATTCACCATTCCTTCCAAGACTTGTCCATTCAAGGTTTCCAATGACACAACACCCATCGCGGTTAATTACTGGATTATGTAAGGTCCTAACAAGTGCAAGCGAAATTTCCTTGGATGTTGCATATTTTTTTTGTCATAGAGTAGTACCAAATCACCAAATTGAAATTTCTTTGGTTTAATGTGGCAATCATGCCAGGCCTTCTCTCCAGCTTTCTATACTTGTTGATGGAACCCTACAATAAACCGGTCGTCCTCAAGATGAACTAATTGCGCCAATATCTCATCTATCGTGCCAGTATTAGAGAGATCAGTGATTGCTACAATGCGTAGGCTAGGTAGAATGAACACCATTGGCATCAGTGCTTCCTGTCCATAGACCAACTAGAATGGTGTCTCTCATATCATCTTCTTACTTGTAGTTCTGCGATCCCATAGCACTGCAAGGACTCGTAAGTACCAATCATCTCGCCCTACATTGCAGATATTTGTCAAAGTATTCTCCAATATCTTATTAAAACATTCCACTATGCCATTGGCTTGAGGGTGATATGGTGTACTCTTTTGATGATGAATGTGAAACTTAGTCAGTGCAGAAATTGTTCTATTCAGAAAGTGTGTACCTTGATCACTAAATAACATGAGCATACATCCAAACCTTATGACTACATTCTCGAATAGAAATCACGCATCAGTCTCTGCAGTACAATCGATAACTAGTGTTGCTTTCGCCCACCTTGTCAAGTATTATGTTGTAGTGATGATGTATCATGCCCTTGATCTCCTTTCTTGTGGATTGATCGGTCCTACGAAGTCAATATCCCACTTATCAAATAATTGCAGTGTAACCTATGGATTTAGCAACATTTCATATCTCTTGTATGGTTTTCCCACTCTTTGAAATACGTCGTGGGATTGAAAATACTCCTTCGCATATTTGTGAAGTGTATGCCACCAAAGCCCTGCACATAAAATCTTTTGTGTTGTTACTTTTCTTGCGTAATGTCCTCCAACAATTCCATTGTGTGCTTCCTCCAATATAATCAATATTTCATGTTCCAGTACACAACACCTCAATATTCCATCTTCCCCTAACTTATACAAGTTCCCTGCAATCAACTGATAATCTGTTTCTTTCACTACCAATTGTTTATTCTGCACCACTGTCATTTCATAGGGGGCCATTCCTGTACTTGGAAATTCCACAATGCCCGTAAAGTAATCATCCACCATCCTTACCGAAAATAAATACACATATAGGAAATTATCATGTAAATTACCTGCATCCTTTCTGGTCAATATGCGTGAGAGATGATTTGGTTTTTCATTCAACTTTCCTAGTTTTACTATGACCTCAAAGTCATATTCCTGAAATAATGGCAACCATATGCATATTAGCCCTCCTAATACGGGCTTTTTGACTAAGTACTTTAATGCAAAATGGTTTGTATACATCTTGAAGTGGGACCCCAATAAGTAGTTCCTGAAATTCTGTAGTGCATAGACCATTGCCAATCCTTCCTTTTCTATAGTGGTACACTTATTTTCAGATGTAGATAGCTTCCTACTTGCAAACACAATTGGATGATCGATGTCCCCTTCCTCGGGTTGTGACAATATTGTGCCCAACACTATGGAAGATGCATCTACATGTACATGGAACTCCTTGTTCCACACTGGAAATATCAAAATGGGTGTAATTACCAGTTTTTGTTTCAAAGTGTCAAGCCCCTTCTGAAAGTTCTCATTCCATTGAAACTGCTCTTCCTTCTTTAGTAGATTTTTCATGGGTGTTGTAATCTACGCATATCCTTTGATAAATTTCCTGTAATAACCTATATGACCTAAATTTTCCCTTAGCTTTCTGATTGATGTCAAAGGTCCCAAGCCCAGAAGTACTACGATCTTGTTTGGATGAACCAATAGTCCTTGTTTGCATACTACATGTCCTAGTAGAATTCCAAATGGTGCACAAAAAATACACTTATTTAAGTTCAATGAACTGTGACACTGTCTGCAATAATCTAACATGATCCAAAGAAATTCTATATGATCCTGTAGTAAATTGAACATTGTCCAATCATCCAAGTAAACTTCCAAGAATTTATGGATGAAATCCTTGAATGTTTCCACTACTACTCTAAAAAACACTGCAAGGGCATTCTTCAATTCAAATGGAATAACTGTATACTGATAACTGTCCCACTCCATTGCAAAAGTGGTTTTGTGTTTATCTTCCTACCCAATTATTATCTTATGGTACCCAGAGAATCCATCTGTAAATGAATAAGTTTCTTGACATCCTACATTCTCCAGTACTTCATCCATGGATGGTGTTGGGAATGGATCATGTAAGCATGTGTCATTTTCCTTAGATCCACACATATCCTAATTCCTCTTGTCTTCTTGTCTTGCACCACCATTGAGATAATTCATTCGGATTCTTTGAATCGTTCAATGATTCCTGTGTCTAGCATCCTGTCTATTTTAGCCTTGACCTTCTCCTTGTACCTCAGGTTTAATATGTAAGGTATTTTCCGTATTGGATTAGCTCCAGGTTTTAGTGGGATCTTCATCTCACCTAAGCCACCTGCTATCCCCTTCATCTCTGAGAATGGGGTTAGAAGTAAATTCTAATATTCCCACAATAAGTATGCAACCTTCTCAATTGTCTCATCGTTCCAATAATCCACTATATGCGTAAAATTAGGATTATCCATTATCCCAATGTTGACCTTCTTTGTCTTGATAGGCTATGTGTATGTGACGAATGAAATCCATGGCCCTTTTACTACGTGTGTTCCTTATATCTTAGGTATTTGTACATTCTTGGGGTCCTCGTCCTCGTATTCTTCCTTCATTACATTATAGCATTCCAATAGCTTCTGGACCATTATATTGGCTTTATGCGCACTACATATGGGTACTACATCCATTGTCTCCACCTCCGAGAATATGTTTGTGCAAATTTCCTGCAGTGATGCATGTATGGAAGGGGATTAGTGTTCAAATGTGAACATGATTTTGAATCTTCGGACGAATTATTCCAATCTTGTTGTCTCCCTATGCATCTCCAATTCTAAATACCAATTCTTTGGGATGGTGCCCAACATGTGTTTGAATCTATGCATCCATTTTATTTCTGGTACTGAGAGCCATAAGGCCCTACAACTTTCCATGTGACCCACTGAGTCACTCTCTCATGTGTATTTATACACAATTTATTCTTCCTCAGAGCCAATGCATATATGCATTAGTCTATTGCACTAGGCCCAGTATTTCATTCCCTTTCTATGCACAACCCACCATCTATCCAAAGTGTCTTTTAAGATGACATGCAGTGCCAACAAACTCTATTGTTCGGGTACCTGTAAATCAAATGCTTTTATAAATATGCCAATATCAGTTATTCCATCGTGCCTAGGTGGATCACATAGCTCCGTTCCAATCCAATGCAAATATTGGTTTATCTGTGCACATTTTCTAGTTGACACTTCATGCATCCTCTGCTACCAATTATCTAGACCAACTTTTGAATCTGATGCACACGAACTGATACTTCTCCAACTCAGTGCACCATCCATTTTCAGATCAACATAATCCCCATACATGTAGTCAGATTGTATAAGTTTTCAATGTCCTTCCTTCTTGTTGGCTCTGTGTATTGCTTTCCTTTTGACGAGTCTAAAGGTGCATTAAATTTCATATCCCCAACCTCGAATATAATCTCCCTCCTTTTCAAGTTAATAATTTCCTGGTTATCAAGCACCCATTCCAATCTCATCAGTGCTAGATACAGTTGACCATCATCTACATCTCAATAATTTCAAAGTCTTCCATGTTGTACACCCCATCTATGTTCACAGGTACTCCTGTCGGTTTCCCAATTAGGACTATCTTATGTTGGTTCATGAGGCTTAACTGAAAATGGGACCACACTAGCTCAGGTTCTCCCATCATCTCCCATATCTGCTTAGGTAGGACGTTCACATCAAATCCTAAGTCCAAAATAACATTATCCACATCATACTCTCCAATATGCGCATTGAACTTGAATTCTCTGTTGGTTCTCTTCCTTTGTAGTACCTGGTTTACTATTCTTTGTGCGAAAGGGGTGTCCCTTCCTTTTGTGCAGTGATCAATCATGTTATATAAAATACTTAGCGCAGTTCTATCTTTCATTATTTCTACACAACTCCTTAAGAATTTTGTTAGTGTACTTACCTACGCACTTGACTTCTCTGGTATAATTTGATCTTCTATATGAGGCAATGATGATGTTGGTGCTCCCCCATGTGGTCCAAGTATTTCCTTTCTTGTACTGTGATATGTATCTTTCTCCTGTTGTGGATCAAATGTTGGTATAGCCCTTGATGACTTCCTTACCCACTGCTCTTTCTGGTTCCCTCAAGTCTCCATATCAACGCATGTTCTATCTCCTCCATGTGTATCGACTAATAATTTTGGTCCTTCATTGTGTCTTTCAGCTAATATCGTATGCACATTCTGATTTAGATTCTGATTTGGGTTTCCTCTGGCCTGCCATTTCGCAACTAGTTGGTGACATTCCTCTGTTGAGTGATCTAATTCTTTACAATATGTGCACGTCGTACACAGATTCTGGAAATCACGGGCCAAGTGTCCAATTTGATTACAGTTATGACAGATAATCGGTCTGCATCCTCCTCTACCAAAAGTCTCTATACCATAGCCTCTACCAAAGTTTCCTCTATTCCCCTGATTGAAACCTCTATGATTTTTATACTTCACACCACCCCCCTCTGTAGATGTGTTCTATTCTTGGATCCGATACATATTTGATGTGCACTCTCTTAGTAGGTCAAATTCACGACAATCCTTCTCTTCATGTCCTTCCTACTTGAAAAAATTGAAAAAAAAGTTCTTAGGTGTACTCTGATAATTCAGTAGGAATGGACACTCAGTGGGGTGATGGCCCCATTTCTTACATATCTCATAGTATTCCCCATGGTAGTGGATTGGATGCTCCAGCTTCTAAATATTGCATGGATTATGGGCATTCGTCCTTGTGATGGCCCCCCCATCTTGCATTTGGTACACAAAAATTGTTCTCATTTCCCCCTTCCTTTGGTAAGATCAATTAGATTAATTTTCAATGCATCCAATTGCATCTGAACCTGTTCCATTACTCCAATATCTCCTGCCAAAGATTCCTCTAGTTTCATTGCAATCCCCAGCGCCTCGGGCTACGACGTAACCTTCTGTTGAATAAGGGGCCTTCGAATGTGTGGTAGAAGTCTGGCAATAAACCACTCTTGATGTTGTTGATCTAGAATTTGGAAAGTCAATCTCCCTATCATATCCTTAAAGCACTGATCGAAATCCCATATAGACTCTATTTGTACCTCATTTATCTCTTTTATCTTGGTGATGTACTCCAACTTCGACTTTGGCTTTTTGAACTCCTTTAATAGTGCTTGCTTGATCTCTACCAAAGTCTTGGCCTATACTGTAGGAATAATAATATGTAAATTCATATACCATACTAGCACATGGCCTCTAAATGTTGTCTCTAATTGCGAAATATTCATGACATCATCCTATATGTTTTTAGCGGCCCAAAATATTTTGCACACAAATACATCTTGTTCTGGATATTCTAACCCCACTCCCTTGAATTCAGGAAGTCTAAGAGTATTATCTACTTCTGCCATGTTGGCTTGTGTAGTCCCTCCTCTTGGTGATGCTGGTGGAATCTGATTCCGACTTTGACTCTGCACATTAGTCCCACTATTTTGACTGCTACTACTCTATACTCCTTGACTAACTATGATGGATTTTGACAAGTTTTCAAAGGTTATCTATGATTGTGGTGACACACATGGGGTCATGGATTCAACACATGATACTGTTTGAGTAGGACTTACTAGCTATTCTATTACTGGACTTGACTAAAACCCCTCTTCTTCTCCACCTATATATGGTATCTCTACAATTCAGACTAGTGCACAAGGTTCTCTTTCTTTTGGCTCACTGTGCTTCTTTTCTCTCCCAGCCACAATATTTTTCCTCTTGTACCTCCTTCCTCCACGCAACTCCAAAATCATACTCTTCCTTTGGTATGTTGTCTTCTTACATCATCAGTCTGTTCCTTCCTTGTTCATTGCTTCCTTCTCTCAGATGAGCCCCTTGTCATCCTCCATCTCCCCCTATGTGTGCAAATCCATTTTAGCTGTCATAATTCATTATCATCACGGTTTTTTTTTCACATAATAATATTTTTATCCACATATTCAATGATTTCAAGAACCTCCCACATGGACCTTTGAAAAAATATCTTTCTGCAACATTGTATGATTGAATGCAATATACTGCAAATTCTGTAATATAACCCCCTAGTACACTATATAACCAAAAATAAATTGCTTGAGTAGTTGGGTTACTTACCGGATTCATCTGTATTACCAATTCAAGAGTCCAATTCTTCGGTGTTGCAACACTAAACCTTCCCGTTTTCTCTACCAACCTCTCTAGCCACTCGGTCAGAATTTTTGGAAATTCGCCAAAGACAAATTCATGCAGATATATGAACACATACCTTTGCATCCATTGCTTGTACTCATTCAAGGGTTCCTGCTATCTTGTCAAGAAAATTACCATTATTTTCATTCTATCCAGTCTGTGATCTCCTTCTTAGTCGACCTCCAAAATATTCCCTTAATCGTAATGTCCTGGTCCTAGAAACAAAACCATTTGTTGGATTAGTTGGTTTTCACATGCGTTGTAAGACCCAAGGTTTGGTTTAAATATGACCAACAAACCCACAAGACACTAACCCTTTCAACATCACCTACTTGTGCAGATGAAGTTTCACCTGAGGTATCTATTGGGACTACAAGAGCCAGGCTTTCGCAGTAGTAGTGGAAAGGGAGGTGAATACTCAATTCATTGTTCCTTATTCTAGCTTATGTATGTTCTTGATTATTATAGAGATTCTCACAATCATTCATGAATATTGCACCATAATTAATCCATAAAATTAGTCTAATCTACAAAGCATAACAACACCATTCATAACCTCCCATAGACAAGTAAAGAACAAAGACACCATATTATCTCTAAAATCTCTCTTTATTCATCTTTCATCTTACCAATTGACTATTACATTCACAACTCTTGCATAATATTCAACCTTACTGCTCAGTCCCCCTCTACCTCCCAACACGTTACATATTTACACCCAAAATATAGGGCTACAATCCATATTATATCTATCCCAAAAATAGCCCATTACAATGCATGGCATGGCCAACTTCAGTTAACTGGTTATTTACTTTCTTCTTCTTTTCACTCTTTATGTAGTTTTTCTGTTGTTCTTCTATTTCTAGAATGTCACAGTGTCATCCTTTCCACTTTATTCTCTCACTTGCTTTCTTTATTCTTCTGGTTGTGCACTATCTTCCTCCTGCATGCTTATGTTCTTTTGTCCACTATCTTCCTTCTACGCATTTTATTTATACTTAGGTTTTTCTCCTAAATTTCATCCAAAACTGCCTGTCCAACAATACCTATGTGGGTAGTCCCTCAATAAATGTTCTTCTCCACATCCCCAACATTTCGGTAGATCTTTCATTGTACTCTCAGTCCTTCCCGGGGCTAATCCAAAGGTTTTATTTCCGCTCTAAGATGGTAATTTATGTCAATTCACACTTTTAGTGGGAAGGATCATCCTATAATTATTTCCATAACTATTAAACCTTGAGGGTTTAACCCCCTTATTCTTGAATCCCATTTTACCTTTCTTCTTATATTCCTTGGGATATTCTGCCTTGTGGTTGACTTGTTCATAACAATACCTAGCTTTCCTAATGGCATCTTCCAAGGTATTAGGTTCATCAAAATCAATTCTGTTTCTGAAAGATTGAGGAATCCCACTAAGGAATCACTGCATATTTGTATTTTCTTCCTTATATAGGGAACATACCTCTATTGAAATAATGTAACTGCAAAGTGTATTTTTATTATTATTTGATATATTATTCATTGGATCAATCCCCATTGTGGATTGATCATGTCGTCTATTGTAAAAGGACCAAATCCCCTTTTGCGGATTGGTCATAATGTAATTGTAATAGGCAAAAGAAGAAGTCGGCCCCGTAATATATTTAAGAGGCCCCAACATATAATAAAGGTGGTTATAACCACCCAGTTTGAAAAGTCGGCCCTGCTAGTGAAGAGACACTTCACACGTGCCAGATTTTTATAAATAAGGAGGCTAGCACCTCACTTAGACACACACCTCACTTGCTCATTGAGAGACAAGTTTCAGAATTGAAGTTGGAGAAGAGAGAGAGAGAGTGGCGCATATTTGGGAGAGGATCTTCTGTATTATCTTGAGTTATCTCTTGGCATTGTATTGGCTATCTATAATAAAGAAGTTTTGCTGGGTTTTCTTCCCCTAGAGGGTTTCCCAGGATAAATGTTGTGTCTCTTGTGATTGTGTATTTCTCAGTGATCTTGTCTTATTCTATTGTTATCTATTGAAATGCAAAGAACTATAATAATGTATTAAACATTAACATGGTTTTAGAGCCAAGCTGAAGGAAGCATCTTTCACAAGAGTGAAAAACATCATTATTGTCGTACATGCAAATTAGGGCTTTTTATGGTGAATCTTTTCATCCCTAAAACCACCTAGAAAAGTGAGCCCTCCCCCAAGGATTACTTTGGCACTCTCAGCACACCTTTTTAGTGGCTAGATCTCCCAGAAAGTGAAACCCTAGTTTCACAAAGTACCAGAAGTACCAGAAAACCAGTGTACTAGAGTACTGGAGGTACCAGAAAACCAGAAGCACCAGTCCAGAAATCCATAGATCAAGTTTGGAGGAGAAAAAGTTGGATTTTCTCAAATCCAAACACAGCAAGCTACCCACCTCAGCCAAGCACACCTCTTGGTAAGTTCAAAATTTGATTTTGAGCACTTTCATTTTTCGGTCATTTTCCTAGCTCTAGGTAAAAGATGTTTGCAAGAACTAAGCTTGTTGACAATATGGAAGGTGTGGAAAAATTACATTCCTAGAAGTATAGGATTGGACTTGTTCTTGAAGAGAATTACCTAGCAAAATTTGTTAAAGGAGAAATTCTGGAACTCGACGATGCTGCAGAAAAAGCCAAGCATCAAAAGGACACAATTAGGGCCAAAAGAGTCATTGCAGATTCAATCAAATACCACCTGATTCCTTATGTGTCATTTAAGAAGACTCCAAAATAAATGTTTTATGCCTTGACCAGAATGTATGAAGGAAAGAACATAAACCGGAAGATGAATCTAAGAACTCAACTGAAGAATACAAGGATGCAAAAAGGAGAAACAATTCAGGAATATTTCTCCAGAATCTCAGAATTCAAAGAATAGTTACAAGCAATTGGAGATACCATAGAAAAATACAAACTCATAATGATGGCCCTAAATAGTCTCAAAAGACGTTGGGATGCATTCATCCAAACAATATGTGCAAGAACAGAGAAATTGAAGTTTGATAGTCTATGGGAAGAATGCATCCAAGAAGAAACAAGAGTATCTAACCATGAAGCGCTACTATCAAGAGATGATGATTTGGCCCTAGATACTCACACCAAAATAGGAAGGAAGAAAACCTACTTCCAAAAGGAGACTCATAAAGAGTCTCAACTGCCAAACGAATTCAATAATAAAGAATCTCATCCAAGGAGATTTCAGAATAAAGGATAGCGAAGGGAAAGAGATTACTCATCTGTACAATGCTATCATTGTGAAAAGATGGGACACATTGAAAAATTATATCCAGCTAGACAATAAGAATACAAGAGAAAACATAAGAGGCACCATGCCCATGTAGTCGAAGATGAAGAGCCACCCTCAAAGATGATAAGAGAGCAAATCAAAGACCATGTCTTAATCTCGGCCCTCTCAAGATCTGTAACACCTGGAGAGGACACTTGGCTCATTGATAGTGGTGCATCCAAGCACATGATGGGACAAGGAGATATTTTCTCTTGTATCTCAGAAAATAAGTTTTCTCAGAAAGTGATACTTGGAGATGATTACCAATATCCCATCAAGGGAGTGGGAGAATCAAACCACAAACTGATTTTAGGGAATTCACTAAAAATAAAGGACGTACTATATGTACCAGGTTTGACTAAGAACCTACTCTCCATTTCATCTTTAGAAAAGAAAGGCTTCAGAGCTGCCTTTATAGATGGAGAAGTTCTTATGTGGGATACAGGAGAAACCTTAAATGAAGCAATCATCATTGGAAGTGAAGAAAATGGCTTGTATAAACTAAAGGGTCACTCAGAGGATGCCATGACCCACGCCATTGAAAACTCATGTGAACTTTGGCATAGAATATTAGCTCACATCAACTACAAGGTGATACCATACATATGCAAAGCGGTCACAGGTTTACCAGAACTCAAGGTTGACCATGAAGGCATATGCAATGGATGTGCACAAGGGAAGAACATCAAGAACCCGTTTTCGAAGAGAGACAACAAAGCAGAAGGAGTCCTAGAACTCATTCATTCAGATGTAAGTGGCCCAATGCCATCGTCCTCCATTAGTGGGTACATATATTATGCATTATTTATTGATGATTATTCTCATAAGACCTGGGTATATTTTTTGAAATCTAAAGATGAAGTGTTCGACAAATTCAAGGAATTCAAAGAGTTGATAGAGAATCTTTTTGAAAGAAATATTAAGATACTCAGGTCAGATAATGGAGGAGAATATACCTCAAAAGAGTTTGTGAACTTCTGCAAATATGTTGGGATCAAGAGGGAACTCACTACACCCTATAATCCCCAACAAAACGGTGTAGCTGAACGAAAAAACAGAATGATAATGGAAGCTGTGAAGACTATGATCCATGATTAAGATATTCCTATGTGCTTATGGGCAGAAGCAATAATGGAATCTGTATATGTGCATAACTGATTGTCTCACAATGCACTTGGGCTCAAGACCCCAGAAGAGATGTTCACCGGAAAGAAGCCAGAGGTAAGCCGTCTCAAAATATTTGGCTGCCCAGTATTTATTCATATACCGAAAGAGAAGAGAAACAAGTTGGAACCTTTAGGAAAGAAGGGAATATTTGTGGGATACTGTGAGGTATCCAAGGCCTTTAGAATTTATATACCAGTTCACCATCACATTGATATCAGTAGGGATGTGGCCTTTGATGAATATGCAATGATCAAGAAATAAAGAAGATGTCATCTTGAAGAAGTATATGAAGAGGAACCCGTAATCCCCAGAACTGCAGTGAGGGAGGTTCCCATAGCCGCAGAACCAGTGAGGGAAGTCGTAACTTCCCCTGATGAGGAAATTCAAGAAGACCATGATATATTATAAGTTCAAGAACCTCCTCATATGACGATCCCCCATAAAAGAAAGCGAGTTTGGGCTAGAGGGCTTATTCAAGATGGAGAGAAGTATGGTGTTCCTGAAGGAACTATGATACAGGTGAAAAGACCAAAGCCATTCTCCCGTTATACGACTTTGATGTGTGATCTTCTAGAGGAGTAACCTACCTTCTTTGAAGAATCCATTTAGAGGAAAGAATGGGCAGATGCCATGACAAAGGAATACCAATCCATAATAAAGAATGAAGTATGGGAAATAGTTCCCAGACCGAAGAGTAAAGATGTGGTATCCTCCAAATGGCTCTTCAAAATAAAACATGCTATTGATGGAAGTATTAAGCAGTATAAAGAAATATTTGTCACTTGTGGCTTTTCTTAAAAGGAAGGCATTGACTATGAAGAGACATTCACTCCTGTAGCTAGATACACTTCAATCATAACCATTATATCTCTTGCAACTAAGATGAAGTGGAAGTTACACCAGATGGACGTGAAGACACCTTTCCTAAATGGTGTCATCGAAGAGGAAGTGTATATAGAGAAACCTCAAGGATTTGAAGTTGAATACATGAAGTCTCATGTCTGCAAGTTGAAGAAAGCCTTGTATGGATTGAAGCAAGTTCCTAGAGCTTGGTATGGCCAGACAGACATCTTTCTGACGAGCTTTGGATTTACCAAGAGTAAAGCAGATCCTAACCTCTACTTCAAGGTTATGAACGATGAGCCAGTAATATTACTACTATATGTGGATGACTTATTCTTAATTGGAGAAGAAAATCTCATCACTGAATGTAAGAAGAGACTTGCCTCGGAATTTGAAATGAAAGACCTTGGCTTAATGCATTATTTCCTAGGTCTTGAGGTATGGCAGAGTCCAGAGAGGATCTTCCTTAACTAAGGGAAGTATGCAGTTGAAATATTAAAGAGATTTGACATGTTGGAATGAAAGTCCATGAATACACCCATGGAAGCGAAGCTGAAGCTACTGGTCGACACTTCATGAGAATTGATTGATGCCACAATGTACAGGCAGATTATTGGATCGTTGATGTACCTGATGAATATCAGACCAGACATTTGTTTTGTTGTGAACACCTTGAGTCAGTTTCTGGTAGAACCTAGACATGTTCACCTAGTGGCTGCAAAACATGTGATGAGGTACCTTAAGGGTACAATAGATTGTGGTCTCAGCTATGATGGAGATCATGATTTCACATTGAGTGGATATACTGATGCAAATTGGGCAGGAAGTGTTTCTGACAGGAAAATCACTTCAGGATATTGTTTTAGTTTGGGATCAACCATGATCTCGTGGCAGAGTAGGAAGTAATCCAACATTTCTCTCAACATCGTGGAAGCAGAATACATTACTGGATGTTCTGCCAGCTGTGAAGCTATATGGATTTGAAAGTTGCTGATTGGTCTATTTGACCTAGAGATGGAAGCAACCACGATCCTATGTGACAACCAGAGTTGCATAAATATGACAGAGAATCCTTTATTCCATGGCAGGTCGAAGCACATAGAGATCTGATATCATTAAATCCATGACATGGTGCAGAGAGGAGCCTTAAAGCTCCAGTACATTAGCACGAATGAACAAGTTGCTAATGTGTTGACCAAGCCTCTATCTCGTGTAAAGTTTAAGCAATTTTGAGATAAGCTTGGTATAGTCCAAAAGGACCTTCCTCGAAAGGGCGACGAGTTTCTATGATGAGATATCTCTTGCTTCCAGCCTCATTGCTGTGACGTAAAGAAAGATGATGTGATGAGACTAGAACTGTGTTTCTAGCTTGACAGTTGTGACGTAAAGCTAGTCTAGTATCCTGCTTCCAGCTTGATTGTTGTGACGTAAAGAAAGACGAGTATCTTGCTTCCATAGTTATTGTTGTGACGTAAATCAGGACGATGTGATGAGACTAGTACTGTGCTTTTGACTTGACAGCTGTGACATAAAGCCAGTCTAGTATCTTGCTTCCATCTTAAGTGTTGTGACGTAAAGTAAGATGTTGAGATGAGACTAGTACTGTGCTTCCAACTTGAGAAGCTGTAACGTAAAGCCAGTCTAGTATATTGCTTCCAACTTGATTGTTGTGACGTAAAGCAAGGCGAGTACTAAGCTTCCAACTTAACAACTGTGACATAAATCCAGTCCTGTATTATGATGAGCCAACCTCGTGTTGTGATGATGATGATGTATCAGTTTTATACTAATACATATTGATGCAGATGATGATGGCATTCCATTGAGAATGATGATGCTACTAATGAAGAAAACTTCCGATGATTTATAGATATGCCAGTTAGTGTTCCAAGATGATATTGATGATGCTGTACTCTCATCCACTTGATGTTGTTGATGATGTTTTCCTCTCTCTCTCGCCTGATGCTGTTGAAGAATACCCTTCATGTTAAGGGGGAGTGTTGAAATAATGTAACTGCAAAGTGTATTATTATTATTATTTGATATATTATTCATTAGATCAATCCCCATTGTGGATTGATGATGTTGGCTATTGTAAAAGGACCAAATCCCCTTTTGCAGATTGGTCATAATGTAATTGTAATAGGAAAACGAAGAAGTCGGCCCCAAAATATATTTAAGAGGCTCCAGAATATAATAAAGGTGGTTATAACCACCCAATTTGAGAAGTCGGCCCTGCTAGTGAAGAGACACTTCACATGTGCCAGATTTGTATAAATAAGGAGGCTAGCACCTCACTTAGACACACACCTCACTTGCTCATTGAGAGACAAGTTTCAGAATTGCAGTTGGAGAAGAGAGAGAGAGAGTGGCACATCTTTGGGAGAGGATCTTCTGTATTAGCTTGAGTTATCTCTTGGCGTTGTATTGGATATCTATAATAAGGAAGTTTTGCTGGGTTTTCTTCCCCTAGAGGGTTTCCTAGGATAAATGTTTTGTCTCTTGTGATTGTGTATTTCTCAGTGATCTTTTGTTATGCTATTGTTATCTATTGAAATGAAAAGAACTATATTAATGGCTTAAACATTGACAACCTCAATATCTCTAGAAAATTGTTGATGTATTCATGTATGTTGAGCTTTCCTAGTTTGAGTTCATAGAACTCCTTAGTCTTGTCATCATAGTACCTTTCAGACATGTACTTCTTCTTCAAGAATTTTTAAAATTTTCCCCAAGACAACTCTTTGTCACAGATTCCCTTTACATTTCTAAGGTCCTCCCACCAGATAGAGGCCTTTCCATTTATGTTAAATATAAATATTTAGGCTTTCAAGTTTTTAGAGTAGTTATGAACTTTGAAATACTTCTTCAGGCCAAGTATCCAAGCTTCTACTTCTTCCCCTTTTTGATTTCCCCATCAAAAGTGGGTGGCTTGGATTTCTTAAATTCTTCAGGGTCACTGCCCTTGGAGTGCTTCCTACTCTTTCTTCTCCTATGAGAATGTGAACTAGTCATACTACTGGATAGTTCCTTGGAGCGTTTTGCTCCTTCACTAGAGGAATATTCAAATAAGTATTTTAGTTTGGCATGCCTCTTGGCTCCATTTCGGGCCTTCTTGGGAGTGTTTATTCTTGCATTGTTGCTTTCAGGGCCATGCCTATGTATCTTAGGAAGACTATGGGTATTCTCAAGCTAGGGTTTGTCCACATTACTGGTGAATGGCCCATGCTACAACTGTCTCTATATGTTTGATATTATTTGCAGTAAGACTCCATTTATTTCATTATTTATTTCATATTATTTCATCAGCCTTTTGATTATTGGCCTTAAAGCTTTGCATCCCCTCCATGAGACTTCTCACAATATCAACCAGATTTGGAGGGGTTTCTACCACTCTCCTTTCATCAGATGCTACTTCTTTGTTTTGGGATATCTCTGCCCATTCATGGTGTGTCACCATCCTTTCTCTTATAACTTTTCTGGGAAGTCACTGACTGGTTAAGTGCTGATGATACAAAAATTATTTTAGTTGATTATCCACTAACTTAAAAAAAAACACAGGTAATTTTTACAAAACAAATTGCTTCATTATTAAGCACTCAACAACATGTAGTTCGTATCTAATCATGAAAAACATCATGGAGTCTCATCCCTCTTATTAGTAATAAGATTTGACTAAAATCTTATGGATAGCGATGCAGCGATATTATCCATTCCGAGATTTCAGATATTATTTATTTACACAATGCGTAGTTCATTTAATTCCATAAGCTAGGTAAAATCATGACTCATGAACCATTAGATCTACAGGTTGATAAAGATCCATCATTGGATCATGGAATATGTGGTCAAATCTCTGGTGCGTAATTTATAATCGTGATCTTTGATCACAGTTGGATCAACGATCCTCATCGTTGTTGACTGTGGAAAAATAGTTGTGGATTGCATGTAAGGATCGATAATTCATATTAAAAGTGCACACTTAAGTTACGTGTGAGTTAAAAATAAGTTCTCTTTCCCTGGTGGCATCATAAAATCCACTAAAGGAAAAGTGGTGGTCAATAAAGCCACAATGAAACTCTTGAGAGTAGTATTATTACTACCTCATGACCTCCTGCTATACTACGGGGAAATACGACTATGTGAAAAGTGGTAAAGTGCTCAAGGAATAATCATTGGTCATTTGGATTGGTATTAACAAACACTTATGAATAGGATAGGTAGAATTCCTCCCCCCTTATAAGTTATCTAATATTAATTATTTGACTCTTTCATGAGCCCAAGCAGACCAAATTTCACAACTTGCTCTAATACCACTCTGTAACACACCCAACCCCCTAGTTAGATTTTAAGGGAATGGGGTATTAAATTTTCATTCACTTAATCCATCTCATAATTTCCTTTCTATAACACCATCGTCTTCTTCTTATCAAGATATTTCCAACGACTGTAAGTTTTCCCAAAACTGAGCTCTGGATCATAAGTTATGTCTTTTTGAAGTCCTCATAATTTGTTGACCAAAGCCTACCTCACTGCCATGTGTCATCCACATGGAACCCTATCATATGTCTCCTCCTACATGACACTTTTATTCTTATCGGGTAAACATGCCATGCTTCATGTCCTGGACATGGTGCCTGCCATGTTCCACCTCGACTAACGTTTATTCGAGTTTTATTTTCACTTTCCATCGCTATCAAAATCCTCCCATCAGAGTGTTTCCACTACAGGTTACCCTGCACCCTTCGATAGTTGAGTTCGACATCTCTCTCCTCCAACAAATTAGATGGCTCCAAGGGTTTGGCTTTGGATGAATAGAATTTGGTAGGGTCTTCTCAGTTGTGCTAAATCCTTTTAACATGTAACACCCTCTTCGTATGACATGTGGTACTATCACCTCCTGACATGTGGTGCTCATACTTCCCACATAAGTTCACCTACAGGTGCCAAATCACTATGCCACGTGGCACCTTCTGTGCTTGAAATGTGGCACCACCTGCATTGTGACATGTGGCACCATCCACCTAATCTGCTTGAATATTCAAATAAATATTAATGGTCTAGATCATTTGCGGGATCCCCCAAACCTTGGTAGATCGACGATCTAGGTTTTATCTTGAAGCTTCCCCATCAGAGTGTCACCCAACAATTTCACTCCGAGTAATGATTCATGATGGATGACCCAGATATCCTCTCAAAGATTCTCTTGTCCTGGTGCATCAACGATAATATCTTCTCCTCAGATATCCCCTGATCCCCATGGATCAACGGTCATGATTTCATCTTGAAGCTTCTCCATTGGATTGTATCACTATGATTCACTTTGAAAGGAACCTTGTGATGTGCAGTCAGGATATCTTCACAGAGATCTGACATAAAGGATTTTGGGGTGAGTTCATTAGGTCTCCCAACGCCCTTCTTGTACGACCCTTGGTATTGGGACATTCCTAGGGAGACACTTGTCACCCCCAAGACACACTGAGGAGGTAGATGGAACTCACATCATGTCACGACCATCCCCTTGCTATGCCAAAAGACGCCAACACGTGGCATAACCACTACTCGACACATGGAACTCCACATGTACGTGATGTGGAGTACACATTGTCACATATGTACTCAACTTATTCATTTGGGTGATTAAACCTGTCCTACCCGTGACATGCTAACCACCGGACTAGCTTCTTCGTCAATCTAATGTCACTTCCCTTTGTTAAAACTTTCCAAGAAAAATGGAAAGGCCTATGACACATCAACGACTAACATTCCTTGAATCTACCCTCCGATCAACGGACCAAATTTAACCTCGGAGTACTCCCATCGGAGTCAATACATTTTGGGTGTCCACATTCACTCCAAATAGCCTCCTCCAAAGGAAGATTGATATTTTTTTTATCTCGTGGATCGAATGGCTTGGATTTGATGACACCTATCCTAAGATGTGATCTGACAAGGACTCCCCTTTGGTTCTTCCTTCAATCACAAGCTGACATGTGTTATCCTCTGAACACGTTAGCGATCCCTATCAACATGACATGTCATGCTCATGTCACCTCATCTCTTAGTCTTGTTTAAATGAGAACCAAAGTGATCAATGATGGAGGTTTATCATGGGATATTTCTTTATGGATGACCCAGATCATCCCTCAGACTCCCTCTTTCGAGAAGCCTCCACCTTGGCATCCAGGGTTATTACGATCATGGGACTTTGAAAATACTTCCCTTACGATCTACAACTGATATTTGATCATCATGTCGAATCCAACAACCATGAGGGTACTAGCTCTTAGATGCCCTTAGTCTCTGACTACATCCATCATGACAGATCTGACGATCCATAATATTTCACAGATACCCTCTGATCGATCAATGGTCCTCGTTGATTCAGAGGACACCCTATACATTATTTATAACCTACTTCGATGGAGGGTTAGGATCTCTCTATTTCACCAGATCAATGGTCGAGATAAAATCTCACCCTTGCTTCAATAGAGGGCCTAGATTTAATCACTGTGCTAAATCAATGGTCACAACCTGCTGAAGCAAATTAGGGTTTTCCCTTTAGTTTAACATCATGATTCAGGACTTATCCATTTCCGTGAAGGTTTTCTCTTGTTCTATTTTAGTATTTATGAGTTTTCGAGATTTCTTCACCTAGGATCCAATGAATTCCATTTCCTCACCCAGGGTACCTTAGTTTCATCGTACCCCGAAGGTATTCACGCACTATAGGGATCTAAATACTGAGCTGCACAGGTGCATACACTTATACATATATATTTTTATATATAAATGGACACATTAGTGCATACCCTTCCCACATTTAGCGATCACACAAGATTTTCATAGACTTATACTTGCAGTCAGTTCAATAGAGATAGATACTTCCTATAAATAAAAACACAGGACTTCTCATGTATAGATATATTCTATGAAAACACAAGACCATCTCCATAAATACACAATCAAGCTCACAGGTCAGGTATTCATATCCAAAATTACCATACTAACCATCCAACCATACATGGCTTCAAATCAATACACAAAAACATGACAAGTTACTTATCTACAAATTTGATATATGTTGGCTACTACTTAAGGGTGTGTTGCTCTCCACCCAAAAATAGGTAAGGCTGCACTTTTCACTACTACAACCAGCTACCCTGATCCAAGGTATGATGCCATGAGAGGATTTCTAGTTTTCTGCAAGGTTTTCTGAGAGATTATACAACCTCTGCTTTTTCTCCTTTCTCTGAACTAGAGAGTTTCCCTCTATATCTAATGCTCAACCTCCTTTCCCAATTATGCATCGCCCCCCCTCATATCTGTCCTCCTCCCCTTTTTGTGTAGTCATCCCCAAGAACTCATGGGTCATGTTAGAATCTTCCTAATGGTACACTGCCCATCCTTCCCATCCTTCCTTAATTATTGAGGAGACTACCCAACTACCATATTGACTGGTAATCAAGTTTCTAGGAAAAGGACAGTCTAGTGTTTGCATTGTTTTTAATTTGATAAGGAACTTCCTGGCAGGGTCATATCAACCGGTAGTTTCCTCCCTCTTTCACCATTCCTCTCATGAAATTGTAACCCATGAAGGCCATCCCTTCAGTAGTAGTTCAACATTTACATATTGTATTAAAAATCGAATATGCATGTTACAAAATAAATCAAGGTCCATTGTCTTCTCATGATCACCTAATAGATCCATTTATAGTTTGGTCATGATAATACTTATATTTACATACTGGGGGAATAAGGGTGTTATAGACTAAGGTTACGATTGATCCTCCTTAGTTGGTGCCCTGAGATATTGGGTCGAGTACTACTATTTGAACCCACACATATATAAGAGAGCTATAGAAAAGGGAAAATGTTTTTCCATAGGCACCCTAAAAACCATTGTAGAAATTTTAATGATAAAAATAAACAAACTAATATCTTTTCATACACTTATCAACCTATAGATAACTATCTTGCATGAACTCTGATATGTCTAAAACCCTCATTCATAAATTTCCATAAGCAGAAATATGCATTGTGAAGTAATTATGCAGTGGAAATAAACACAATGAACAACATTCAATCACCCATGAATAACTCAGAAATTTAGGCAAAATCTAGGGAAAACCCCAATGTGGGGAAACCCAAAGAGAGAGAGAGAGAGAGCTTCTATTAGTTTTAGGAAAGATTTATCAGCAACAACATTACATTTCTATCCAAGAGAAAAACCACTTACAACACAAAAACAGTCCCACCAAAAATCTACCTCGTAATCTATGCCAAGTCCGTACAACTGTACGGATTTGATGAAAAAAACACCTCAATAAATATGCTAACAACAAGCTATTGTACCTTGTTGTTCATATGACTGACCTCCTTCATAAAAACCCATAAAAATCTTCCTTGAAAACTGTGCCACCTCTTGCCTCGATTTTTGTGCCAATGTTTGATATTGTACAACCTGTACGGATCCGTATAGTATGACCTATTGATAAAATAACTCATCTACTCTCCAAAACAAAAAATTTCTCCTTGGGATTTGTGCCCAAGTTCTCTTGGGAAATGTGCCAACTCTTGCTGCTCACTTTCCTCTCCAAACTCTTCTCAGAAATCTCTCTTTCTCTTTTTTTCAGTGTGTCTTACACACTACCCAATGCATTATTTTATAAATATGAAAATGAAATTTTCCCTACAAAGTGTCTTTTCACCTTCCCCAACCCTAAATCCAAAGGCCAAGATCTAATCTTTCCTTTTGCAAGATTAAGGGTCATGATCCATTCTCTTCGAAATGAATCACTTAAAATATTAAAATAATTTCACTTTATTACATAAGTGCGCTTTATGAAATAAAGTCACTTTAAAATTAGAAGGTACACTTTATTAAAAAGTCACTTTAATAAAAGAACCACTTTACAACTTTATAAAAACCCATTACAAAGTTAAGTGCCTAGTAGTGTCAACATAAGGTAACATCTGCATACAATACAAAACATGTGGAGTACCTCCCGAGCTAAAAATCTAACAACCCTAACCTAGGGGGAACATACCAGACAAATAATATAAAGTATATTTTGGTTTTGCAACATTGCCTCTTCCATTTTGGTTGTGAAATTACTAAACATTTTTTCCTATTAAGAATCTGGTCACTTCGACACTGCAATATTATTCAGATCATAGTATAAATCCATAGAAGTTAACAAAACGAGTATAGGGGTCCCACTGCCACCCTTATCTAGGACCCATCCCATTGTATTCCTCTCCTTTCCCTGATCATCATGGTACCTATCATTTTTAAGCCTTTGTTTTTATTGGACCTGACCCCCTTCCTAACACCCTTATTTGGAACCTATCCCATTACATTCACCTTGTCATCCTGATCGTCATGGTATCTATCACTTGTAAGCCTTTATTTTTCTATGGTCCCACCCACCCTTCCCAACACCCTTATTTTCCATATATCCCATTTTCTTTCCCTTATTGCTCTGATCACAGTATTCTATCTCACCTATCCAATTTTTTTAGTGGACCCATTTCCCCTTATAGGAACCCTTCCTCTCCAAATGGCCAACACTCACAACCAAGACATACACTTTTCCATTAACAAGAATAAGGATTTCATACATCAAGCGAATTATGAAATTGCTTCCATCAATTCCAAATTTGCAAAATTCTAGGACCAAATCAAACATAAATTTGAATCCATGGATACCAAATTCATGGGTGAATTTGGCACCCTCAAATCTGTTGTCAATTTGTTGTTGAACTTATCCTAGAGCCCTTCCTTATCAGAACAACCATCCCAATTAGATGGTGTTGAATCCTCCAATTCTATGATATTTCAATCCAACTCCTTTCATTGTGACCCTCATCTTCCCCGAGTTGAGGTCAATAAATTTGATGGCTTCGATCCCACAATTTGGGTGTCTCAAATGGAGCATTATTTTTCTTTGTATGGAATTATTTATGAGTTGGAAAAACTTTGTTATGTTTTTCTCTATCTAGATCCTGAATCCTGGAAATGGTAACAATGGCGTAAAAATGCACGCTAGGGGTATGTTGCTTGGACCCAATTTATTGTAGATCTCTATGAATGCTTTGACATCGACACCCAATATTTAGGTCGTTTGACCAAGTTAAAATAGTCAGGCACAATGGAGGACTTTATATCTTCCTTTGAGCACTTGGCCTTTAGAACAGAGGGAATGATAGATGCCTTCTTCCAGGAATGCTTTATCATGGGTCTAAAGGATGAAATATGAGCTTAGGTCCTCATGGATCATCCTTAGACTTGGTTGGAAGCTACTATATGTGCCAAAGAAACACAACATATTTTCTTTTCCCATAACCACAAACCCTCTTTTCTTCCTCACACTTGAACTACCAATCCTTCCCCTCCTACCAGCCCTCTCAAGGTCCAAAAATTAACTCAGGAAGAAATGGATGAACGCTAAATCAAGGGTATTTGATATAATTGTGATGAAAAATATTTTCCTGGGCACAAGTGTAAGGATCAAAAGTTTTTTATGGCCATTTCTGAGGATGTTTTTGATGAGGAGGTTGAATTACCCCTTGTGGAAGAGCTACCCCCTCCAGATGATCCTACTCCACCCCTTGACCCACCAGAAGTTGAACCATTGATTTCAATGCATTCCCTCACTCACTTCTCTTCTCCCCAAACCCTCAATCTAATTGGATACATTAAGCATAGGAAATTCATCATCCTTGTTGACAATGGCAACACCCATAATCTTATTCACCACCTCCTTGCCAGGGAAATCAATTTCTACATCTGTTCCATAAATAATTTTTAAATCATGATTTCCAATGGATATTCCATGAAATGTGGTGGGTGTTGTGAAAATGTGCACCTACAAATTGGTCAATACCACCTGAAATCTCATATGTGTTTTATCGACATTGGTGGTTTTGACATTGTGCTCGGTGTTGAATGGTTACGCACTCTAGGCTCCATTCTCATGGATTTTAAGGAATTAACCATGCAATTAAAATAGAAGGGAGAATAGTATAAGTTCCAAGGAACCAAAATAGACTCCCCTGAGATCATTAGTTCCCATCGAATGGAAAAGATCCTAAAAAATGGTCATTCAGGAATTATTACCCAACTCCATTCCATTAAAAAAGTTGAGAGACCCTTCGTGCATCCTTACCTCCAATCTATCATATCCAAACACCAAGCTATTTTTTACACTTCCCAGGGACTTCTCCCTTCCCGTGGTGTTCATGATCATTCCATTCCTCGTATCCCAAGAATTCTTCCTCCCAATGTTCTCCCTTATCTTCATCCCTTTCCCTAGAAGAATTAAATCGAGAATTTTTTTCAAGAAGTACTCGGCACATATGTTATATGTCCTAGTACCACCCCCTATTATTCTCTTGTGGTCATGGTCCTCAATAAAGAAGGAACATGGCACATGTGTCCATACTTTTTCACCCTCAACAAGCTCACCATCAAAGATAAATTTCCTATTCCTATCATTGATGATCTCTTGGATGAATTGAGAGGTGCTTAGTACTTTGCTAAACTTCATCTTCGTTCTGGGTACCACCAGATACATATGAAATAAGAAGGCATTCCCAAGACTGCATTTAGAACTCATACGAGTCACTATGAGTTCTTGTTCATGCCATTTGGCCTATGTAATTCCCCCTCCACTTTCCAAAGTCTCATGAATCATGTATTTCGTCTTTTTCTCTTAGTTTTGTTTAATGATATTCTCATCTATAGTAAAACTTGGACAACCCATCTCTCCCATGCATATCAAGTTCTTCATCTACTCTCTCAACACCAAATTTTCCTCAAACAATACAAATGTTCCTTTAGAGCCTCAAAAGTGGAGTGCCTAGGTCATATTGTCAGCAAGGATGTTGTAAGGGTGGATCCTAAGAAAATTGAAGCTATACAAGATTGGCCTTGCCCTAAAAATCTTAAGATCTTGTGTGGTTTTATAGGTTTAATGGGATATTATCGCAATTTTGTTCAGAATTATGGAAAAATTGCAGTACGTCTCACTACTCTCCTTAAAAAGAATGATTTCACTTGGAATCCAACAAATAATCAATCCTTCCACACCTTGAAAGAGGCTATGTGCATGCATCTTGTCCTGGCACTTCTAAACTTCACCAAGAATTTTGTCCTAGAATGTGATGCTTCAGGGAAAGGAATTGAGGTAGTCCTCATGCAAGATGGCATGCTTTTGGCCTTCACTAGAAAACAACTTCCGGAGAGACATTTGTGCCAATCAATCTATGAAAAGGAAATGTTGGCTATTCTTCATGCCATGGATCTGTGACATCCTTTTCTCTTGGGGCATCACTTCCATATTAAAACTAATCACTAAAGCCTCAAGTATTTTCTAGAACAATGAATTTCATCCCATAGCGACAAAAATGGGTGACCAAGCAATTTGGATATGATTATGAGATAACTTACAAGAAGGGTAAAGACAATATGGTTGTTGAAACTCTTTCCGGGAAGGATGAAGAAGAAGGGTCCCTCTTTTCCCTCTCCTTCATTGTACCAGATTGGATCCACGTTGTTCACCAAGAATGGTTGAAAGACTCCAAACTTTCTCGCCTATTACAAAAAATGCAATACCATTCTCCAACTTATCCAGGGTACTATGGGGACAATGATGAGATTCACTACAAAGGTTGTCTATATTTAAGAAAACAATTGCAAATTAAATCCAAGATGCTCTTTGAGCTTCATGCTTCACCAACAACTGAGCATTTAGGGTTCACCAAAACCTATGAAAGGGTCAAGCATTATTTTTTTATGGGATGGTATGAAACATTACGTTTGCACCTTCTTGGTTGAATGTGATGTTTGTTAGTGCAACAAGGGATAAATAGTCAAAGCACCAGGCACCAAGATTTCATTGTTGGCTTACCTAAATCATGCAATAATTTAGTCATCAATGGTAGTTTATCATATTTACAAATATGATCATTTTTGTGCTCTTCAACACCCATTTACCGCATCCACAGTGGCTCAATTTTTCATGGATAATATATTCAAAATTCATGGCATGCTTCATTCTATTGTCTCTGACATGGATCCCACTTTCACCAACAATTTTTGGCAAGAATTGTTCAAGATCTAGGGCACCCAATTGCATCTCATCACTGCCTATCATCCCCAAACTGATGGCCAAACTTATGTTATCAACAAGTGTTTGGAAACATATTTGCAGTGTTTTTAATTCGATAGAAAAAATTAGTGGGTTCAATGGTTACCCCTAGATGAATGGTGGTTCAATACATATTACCATACAACTACTCACATGACTCCTTTTGAATAAATCTACAGATAAAATCCACTGCTGATTCTCTCATACATGTCAGGTGTTTCAAAGTTTCAGGAGTTTGAAAAACATATTACAGTCTGAGAGGCCATTCTTTGTACCCTCAAATAAAATTTGGCCATGGATCAAAATTGCATGAAGAAGCAAGCTGATCAAGGTCATTGTGAATGTCAATTTGCTGAAGGGGACCAAGTGTTTCTTTGTCTGTAGCCTTATAAGAAGATTTCACTCAAATCTAAACACTATTATGTACTTGATCCCAAATTTTATGGTCCTTATACAATTGTCAAGTGAGTGGGGCCTATGACCTACCAGTTATATCTGCTTAGTAATTCTTAGCTCCATCCTATTTTTAATGTCTCATGCTTAAAGAAGGTGATTGGAACTAAGTGAAAAACTCAAACCAGTCTCCCTGAGTTGGATGAAGAAGGTTTCATTTGGTTTCATCCCCAAGTAGTCTTGGACCAGCATGAGCATCGTCCCTGTCAGTGCACCATCAAGGAAGTGTTTGTGCAGTGGAAAGATACAACTCTAGAAGATGCCACCTGGGAGTCGGTCACCATTCTACAACAATTTCCTCATCTCAATCCTTTAGGACGAGGCTTTCTTTCAAGGGGGAGGGCATGTTAGGAACCTAACCTCCCTAATTCCTCTCATAGGTATAATAATATATTTTCCATGTAATAAAGGTCGACATTAGTTAATAAGGCCTATTTAATAAATGTGAACAAGTCAATGTAAGAAGACCTAATAGAAGCTTCTTCTTCTAGAAATATCTTCCTCTAGAATGTTCTTTAGAATATAGATTCAATAGTATAAATAAGACTAGGGGGCATGATAAGTCTTTGTCTTGAGATTTTTTGTAATAGAGCTCTCCTCTGTTGGAGGTTTCCCCCTCGAAGAGGCAAGTGAACATTGATTTATTTAAATAAAGGTATTATTGTTGGTATTGCTATTCTCAATATTTTATTGTTACATTGGTATTTGATGAATATTCCTATTTTTTCCTATTACATTACTTTTGGTACATCCTCTTAAATCAACCAACAATTAACACATACAATTCCAACATGATTTCAACAACAATCATCCTCCAAATTTACCAAGTAGACTAAGGTAACTTTGTTGATTACTCACTATTGAATTGAAATAGTATTTATTACAAGGAAAATATCTCTATGGCTAGGAGTAAACCACAACAAATG
Source organism: Picea engelmannii (assembly GCA_009831015.1). NCBI lineage: Eukaryota > Viridiplantae > Streptophyta > Pinopsida > Pinales > Pinaceae > Picea > Picea engelmannii. The sequence continues at coordinate 1,007,104 of ML782758.1, read as the reverse complement.
GAGTGACACCTAGAAATAAACTCTAATCTCAAGTATTCTATATAAAATAAATGCTAACAAGACAAGGATAAAATCCTACCTCGTCTGGACATTCGAAGGAGACCACCATTGAGCATGCAACACAAAGATTTATACCTGTAAATTGTCCTCAAAAACCAAAATACGCAAGCATATGGTGATAATATATGATGTCAACACATAAATTATCATAATCCATTAACATACATGAAAAATACGCCCATGGAAATTAATTCAAATATTTGCAAGATATCAATTGAACGAGAAAATAGTATTTCTATTAAAATAATCAACAGAAGTATAAAGGTGACAAAATTTTGTAAATGAACATATCATAATCAAGAAACTAAGTCCCTCCAGCTGGGCCTCCACCACTTCAATCCTCCACAAAGGTAAGCTCATATATAGGAGTCAATGAAGTTCTCAATCACAAAGTAGGAAGATCTTGGGTGCTGAACACAATAAGTTCATACTTTCAAGGACAAAGGGGCTCAGACTCAATATAAAGTGAAATTTCTCCAAAGTGTCTTTTCTCTCAATTTTGAATTGTTTATTAGGCTTGGATATGGCTCAATTTATAGCCTACAAAAGGAACCGAAGGGACGATTTAGAGTGTTTCTAGTATATGGAAGGTCAAGGATCATGGATCTTATGACATGGCATGGAAACCTGACATAACTTCTAATTTTTGAGCACCAAAGCCGATGTATGAGGGATGTAGTGGAGAAACCTACATATACGCTTGTTGTATAACTGATAGGGTGCGTATATGTACAAAAATGTGTATTTTTGGCTCTATATTAAAAAAAAGGGGGACTTAAAGTGTGCAGGGGGAAGTGGAAGGCCATCCAAGCAAGTTGCATGGAGTGAGAAAACATTTGTTGTAACAGATGCCCCCTAATATGTGAGGTCAAATGAATATTTGTGATGGCTGAAATATATTATAATTCCCAGAAGTGGACTAATGAAGACTCAGATGGAAGTACTAGTTACTCATGAGAATATTACAATCCATAATGACTGTGTACACATAGATGCCAATATGTATTGCACTTTAGACCCATGTGGATATATATCAAATATTTTTTCATGGACATGAATAGGAAATACAAAGTGGACATATGCCATAGGATGTCATAGTCATGAACAAGACAGAGTGGAGTCTAGTCTCAAAATCAATTGAAGATATATATATATACAATGGAGTACAATTTTATCTTCCATGATCACTAAATTCGTATAGGTACTAGTCCAATGAAAGACAATATTAGATAAGGGATGTTGCTACTGTAAGTTTGAGGTCTTTTGCACTATCTATAGATAGTGTAGAATTAGGGCTAATGGAATTCAAGACACTGCACAGATCCCTAATTAGCCACAATTAGAATTCGAATTAGCCCTAATTATCCCTATAGATACTGTCTACATCATGTGAAGATAGGAGTTGAGGTTGAACACAATTAGAATTCGTTTGATTACCGGTCATTAAGGTATATTGTTAACAAACATGATACAACCCACTGCTAATGAAAGTAAGTGTGAAGGCACCAAGTACATTCCACAAGCGTGAAAAAGGGTGTTGAGGTCGAACAATTGAATAATCCATCGATCAGGAAACATTAATTTGTTCCCAACTGTCGATGGTGGGAGAACCTGTCACTGATGACTGTAAGCCTCTAGGTACTCATAGGACTCTAGGTATTGTTTCCAGAATAGATGAGCTGAAGTCGATGGAAGGAGACCGACTGAAAGGATATAATTAAGGCATATCTCATAATAAAACATGAGGTACAAAGCAATATCTTGATTATTAGGAGGATCTCAGACGAATAGGATGTTCACGAACCAACGACCATGTGCCTCCCTCACATGTACCAGATGTAAGTAGTTCACGAAAGAGACCCTCTGAATAGTATCCAATAAGGAAAACTATTGACAAAGGAGAGGAAACTACCAATAGGGCTAATGGAATCCAAGACACTGCACAGATCCCAATGTGTGAATAGATTTCTTGTCGTCGAACACAAGGGAAACCCCTTAGTCAATGACCAATGAGGAAATGTCATTTGTTAGGTTCAAGGTTACCTACCAATGATGAAAGTAGGCCCATGGTGCAAGGTAGGAAAACAACTTCAAGTGATTTTGAAATACACTAAGGATATGGCCGACATGCAAAGTCAAGAATTATGAGAAATGGCCGACATAGGATTTAAACTTCCTTTGAAAAAGAGCATGAGACATATGGATAACTCAGGAAGCATAGAATTGATAATGATCATTAATAAAATTTTGTGATGTAGGAGGCATCGTCAAACTCTCCATAGGGACTGGAAGGATAACCAGTTTGGAGGAGTAAACTCTAAGTAACGAGCCCAACTTCCTAAGGTCATGCTAAACCCAAACTTTGGATGACAATGGATTCAAAATTTTGAGCTTTGTTCAAAGGTGACATGAATTCTTCCAATAAGAGATAATATTATTTCCCCGCCCATCTTTTTTTGGTTTTCATAGGCAAAGAAATGCTATGATACATGAGAGGAAATCAATGTCACGAGTAAGCAACTAGTTTCAAGCAGTGGAACATAACTGTGCTCAATGAAAGGAAGTTCATGTGGGACATGGACACTCTAGGAGATGTTTCCTCTAAGGGTAAAGGGTGTCAAGATGCAAATGATATATGGAAGGCATTGTTTGGCTAGTGATGCAAATTGCTGAGGAAAAAGGCTTATAATGAGAAAGAGGGAACTAGAAATAGGCTCAACAATGCAAGTGGGATGATGGAATGCAATTACAACTTAACTAAAAAATATCCTTCTTCGTAGATTTAGTCCCCTAGGCCCAAAAGAGTATAAAATAATATCCAGGAGAAATCTTCTAGCCAATGGTGACTAGAGTATTTATTTTTCGTAAGTAATCTACTTGGTCTGGAAAAAGGGTTAAACTTATACCAAATAAACATCCTTTCAAAACCATTTAATGAGAGTGAAAGAGACAAGTTCACTCAACAATATTTTCATTTTTTTGAGAGTCGGAAAAGAGCTTAACCAAGACTCAGGGGGAGTCCCATAGGTAATAGTAAGAATGCTTGTGAGTAAGAAAATGGGGTTTGAAAGAAAAGTCATGTTGGGACTATAAAGGAACTCTGTGTCCTATGGAATAACTTCTGCATGGGCACCAAATGAAAAAAATGTTCTAACTAGGGCACCTATGTTTGGTAAGTCTCTACCACTTAATAATGACACTTCTAGTAGCAGTGAGAAGGTCCCCTATCGCTAAGAAATGGGTTCGTACCTAGAGTGTATGGATCATGGTCATAGGAAGATGCAAGAATGAAAAACAGAGTGAAAACCTATCCTATATGTCAGTGTTAGAATATACCCATTGGAGGCACGAAAAGGTGATAAGACGTTGGAAATACGTAAAAAACCTTGGACAAAACCACTTAAAACCAAGTCTTTCCACTGTGATATTAGTCCATAAGGATAAAAAGATAAAATATAGGGTAAAACTATACAAAGTGGGTAAAATAATATTTTAATGGTAAAACTAAGAAATTTTACCATACCATTTGAGTTTTTCGTCCACATAGTGTTTTTTAGGCCATTTTACCCACAATATTTCAGTGGCGACTGTAGGAACTACGATCAATGAAATCAACAACCGTCTGGAACAAGTAAGTGCCCAACCCATTTGCTTCAATTTCAATGGTTTACATTTAAGTTTTAGTCCCCATTCTTTGAGTAATAGAGGTCGTTACATGGAAACTAGGGTGTACACGAGTGATAAATCATCAAGTCACATATACAACCTAATATACACGGTTAAAGTGAAGCCTGCATGCGTATATGAAGCCCTATGTGCAACTGTCATAAGTTTAGCCTGCGTACAAGTCTGTGATTTTTTTTTTAAAGGGTTTAACTCAAAAAATAATCTTTCCTTTGCAAGATGGTTATTGAATGGAGGGAAAGGGAGCATGAGGAAATAGATGCAACAGTCGGAAGAGATGAAAGGGACCAACAAGCATTGAAACGATGTGGCCTAAATAAATTTTTGGCTCTCAAAGGAATGAGGGATCAAGTGAGGTTGCTCTAGTTACTAGTAAACTATTGGGATCCATAGACAAAGTCCTTCAATCTCGATGGGCAACCATTGAGGATTGAAGTGGATCACTTATACTTTATCATGGGATTGTCTCATTGGGGTGAGGTGGTGAACCTCAAGGTCCAAGGGGATAGAGGTGGTATGAATGTGAAGAATTACATTGCAACCCACTATGTTACAGGCACATATAAAGTAGGGAGCCAACTCCCTATCAGGGTGATCGAGAACTTGAGTCTAAAGATCGTTGTGTTTGTACTCACACGAATTTCAGGGTCAACCTTATTTCACCAGGCATCAAGGCCACTCATGTTCTATGCGGTCGAGTGTTTAAGACCCATTTTTTATGACTAGTGTGCCTCACTGCTGGCCAACATTAAGAGCCAGTTGACGGATTGCAAACAAGGGTGAGTGAGGTATTTTGGATTTGCATCCATACTTTGTATTTTTTTCTTTGAGAGGGTTCCAGGATTGATCCCTAGATTAGAGATTACTCCACACATATTGTGTGATCCATCCATGTCATGGTGGATTGACGTGACGAGGTGGCTAGGAGGTGGTAGGGTGCCAACCCCCTACAATGATGATTTATTTTTCTGGTGGTGCTAACAGGTCATCTATATTGAAGATTATCCTTACGAAGGGATCAACTATAGAGGTGACCCTAACATGAAATTGCCACTAGGTTCTGCCTATGGTGATATTGGTAAGAAATGATTTTTATATATTTCATTTTTTTTGTTTTCCAATTTTGATGAAGGAAAAAATTAAAAAAACACAAATATTTTTGTATGGTATAAAGTATTAACAATTTCTTTGCTACGTAGACGTATGTCCGCGATGACCATAGGGATTCCCATTACATCAAATAAGGGGCTAGGGAGATGAGATATTAGGTAGGGACGCAGAGAGAGTGCTACAGAATACACATGGGAACCTGTCTTGATTGACACACAAGATTCCTATGGTTCAATTGGAGGATCTGTCAGAAGTGATGCAGTGAAAGGTGGTGGGTGTACCCCATGCATGGGTGTGAATCTTCCAACGTCTTTCAGATGTCATAGTGAACTATCATGATACACATTCAACACCAAATGCATATATTCCATGGTTATGATATATACCAACCATATATGTATTTTGAGGGTGTGAGCCCCATTTTGTACTATGACACCATATTTTTTGGACTTGAAAGTATGAAATATAAAAAAATTGGTCTTCGGATTTACTTATATATATTACAATGTATAAATGTATGAATGTGTTTTCTTTACTTAGTTATGTGAAAAAATCCAATCTAAAATGTAATTAGCATATGCATTAGATACTTGATTAGAAATTCTAGGAATGTGATGATAATTAAGGAAATCAAAGTATCGTTCCAAAATTCGTACCCATAGGAATCGTCGGAGTAGAGTAGGATCTCTCACACGGTAAATTCCGTTCAACTGACATATGACTAATTGGGAGTCCAGGAGAACTTCTAAATATCGAACACCATGTGAAATGACATCACGTAATAGCTCTATAACGATGTTATACTCAACCACATTATTCATTGATGGCTCTAGACGAATGCCACCTAAAGACACCAGTTGACCCTCAGGTGAGTAAATATGCCAAGCGGTGGAAGCCATGTTCTACGTATGAATACTAGAACTGTCCACGAATCCTATGTAAGCCAAATATTCCATTGACATCTTCAAACCAAGGGGAAAACTCAATAAGCAATTTGATGACACAAAGAAAAGATAAATAAGTATATCCATTAAGATACACTAGTATACAAGTGTCATGCCTAAGTTTGAGGGCTCAAGCATAATACCTTTTAAGGTAGAGACCATTTCTGGGCTCATCCAACATATTCCCCTCATAATATTATAATTTGTAGGCTCCTTTCTCTAATACATGTCGCACGATATAAGGACCGTGCCACATGGGGTTGAACTTACCTACCCCCAGTAGTTCTTTGGCTTGGTCATAAAGGAGAACCAAGCCACGCTCAACGTACTATCAGGGATAGATAAACTTATCATATTGAACCTTAACACGTCATTTGTTTTCTTCAATAGACATAGAGACATCTTGATGATGCTCTTCGCAGTGCTCTAGGTGCACGAGGCATTCTGCAAGATCATACGTGTTAGGTAGGATCTCAATTGACAATTTAAGGGAAGGGATTTCACATTCAATCGGAAGAATCGACTCCACACCATGTACTAACTGAAAAGGAGAGAAAATAGTGGAATTATTTACCATGGTTCAGTATGCCCAAAGTGTAGGGTAAAGCATCACATGCCAATCATAGTTACTATGGTTGACATTTTTTTGCAAAATGGTCTTGAGAGATTTATTCACCACCTCTACTTATCCATTTTCCTAGGGATAATAAGGGGAAGAATGACCATGTTTAAACCCCAATTTTAATGTTAACTCTTTCATCATTTCATTCTGAAAGTGACTACCATGATTAGTGACAATCTCTTTTGGGATTATGAACCGAGCTATAATCTGGTTGAACACGAAGAATGTTGTAGTCTTACCATTAGATTTAATGGTAGTCATGGCCTCTACCCATTTAGTAAAATAATCCACAACCACGATAATATGTTGGTTCTCCCCAGTTGAGGCTGGGTTACAATCCATAAAATCCACCCCCCACTTGGTGAAGGGACCGAAAGTGATGACTGGGTAAAGAGGGGCTAGGTGCGAGTGCATTTTCTGAGCGAACACCTGGAAAGGGTGACACTTCTTGACTGCTTCAACGTAATCTTTAAAAACTGATGGCCAAAAATAATCAGCTTGCAATATATTTTGGGTCATTGCAAGCTTGGATAAATGAACACCACATGCCCCACTTTGACAGTCATTGAGAACAACTTCAACATCCTCATGAGTCAAGCAACGAAATAATATATTATCCACCCTTCGACGATACAAAGTATCACCGATAATAAGGTAGTTCTTAGCCTAATGGCATATACGTCATCGATCGTCTCTCGACATATACTGGGGTAGCTTCAAGTTTTGAAGGTAGATCAAAATGTCTCCATACCAGGGGTCCAAAGATGAGATATGGAAAATATGTTCATTTGTGAATGAATCATCATGAAAAATGTCCTCATCTAGTCAAGGAAACCCGACATCAATTCGGAAAAAAACTAGCGATTTCTTATATTTCGTAGAAGCAAAATCGAGATCAAGTTATTGTAAAATAAAAATCCACTTATTGTATTCCCCCCCTATGATATGCTTGGTAAGGATGTATTAAAATAGATTTATATCTGCAACTACGATAGTTTTTCACAATAAGATATAATGTTGTAATGTTTGAATTGCATGTACAACGGCCAAGGCCAGCTTTTGTACGCAAGAGTATTTAATTTCAGGACCAACCAAGTTTTGACTGAGATAGTAGACAATGTGCTCATGGATATCATCATCCTCTTGAACCAGTACCATACCAATCATCCCTTCAGATGCGGTAATATAAATAAAATAGTCTCTACTGTAGTTTGGAGGCTTCAACATAGGCATTGATACCAAGGATTTCTTAAGAGCATCAAAGGATTCATGGGCTCGCTCATCCCATATAAACAAAGTTTCCTTCAAAAGACGCATGAAACCTTTAGTTAAATTTTCATAGTTCACTATGAAACGACACAAGAAGTTATCCTTCCCCTGTAAACCTTGAAGTTATTGAATGTTGCATAGGGGAGGCAATCAAAGTATTATCTTAAACTTCATAGGATCCACCATGATCCCATGTTCAAACACTACTAATCCTAAAACACGACATTCAACCGAATGCGATAATAATGACATCTCTCAAATACTAGTCGAAGGTGAGTTGAGTGAATTATCCTCTTGCGAGAGTGAGTAATAAGATAATCTAGGTAAGCTTTGACGATATTCTTAAGATCATGAAATGCAAAGGTCATGGCACGTTGGAAGGTCGCTCTGATGTTTTTAAGATCGAAAGGAATTTTCCAATATGCAAAGGTACCCCAAGGATAAACAAACGTCATCTTGTGTTGATCCTCTCATTTGATTTGAATTTGATTATACCCTAAAAATCCATCCATAAAGGAAAATAATTCACTTCCCGCACACTCGTCAAGAATCTGGTCAATGAAAGGAGTGGGGAAGTTATATTTAGAACAGGCCTTGTTTAGGTCTCTAAAATCCATCCACACACATATGGTTCCTTTCTTTTTATCTACAAGAACAAGATTGGACACCCATTCAATCAAAGGAATTGGGTAGATGAAACCGACATTAAGTAGCTTCTCTACTTCTGCCTTAATAGTGGGGGCCTTCCTAGGGTTAACGACTCTAAGACATTTTCGAATAGTTTTATCATTTGTATAGGGCTTAATCTCATGTTCAATAATGTTGGGGTCGATCCCTCACATCTCTTCATACGACCAAGAAAATACATCTCAAAATTGATTGAAGAGATTGATGTAGATATGATATTCTTCAGGTGAACAATCCACACCAATATATACATTCTTGATTTTACCAGAGGTACAAGAGATGTCGATCATGATGGTAGGATAAATATTCTCCATGTTTCCTTTGACATAAATGACACGTGTATCTAATGGAACCCTGACGTGACCGACCATCTCACTCAAGGTAGATCTGAAGTCATCTTGTTTCATCTTAACAAGATCCAAGAGAAAATAAGATCAATAATGCATATCGTCCCAAGGCCTATTAGGGCCATACATGGCCTCTAATATGGTTTCATCTAGAGGTAAAGTATCGTCGAGGAAATCATGTGAACAAGATGACTGAGCAGCCCATATGGGCTCTAAAAATGGATCCACCTCATCCATCCACGGGGAGGAAGGATGCAGGTCAACATGAGCATCTAGAATAGCCTAATATGTAAATTTTTTTGCTGACAATGGAATTTTCATCCCAATGTGTGAGTGACCTTCATATGACATAGTCGAGGAAAGTAGGGTCCAAGGGTCATTGAAATATGAAGTACAGAAAGGAACAGACCTAATCGTCGATCGAGACTCACTAGAAATAACATGAATATAGTGAATTGGTGCCATGAAATCAAAACTACCCATCAAGGAGGAATACATCTTGACACCAACATCCTCAGTTGGCTACTAAGAATTATCAATCACAGGGACCGAAATTCCAATCGATGTACTAGGAATAGCGTGCACAAAGTACAATTGATCAATCTTCACTATATTCCCTTCATGATGAAAACATGAAGTGTGTAAAACTGACAACACGATGATTGTCATGGCATAATTACAATTACACCCTAGTAGTAAATTGTATTCGAGAGGCACATCAACCACCTCGACATCGAACTCCATAGTCTTTCCACCTAACTAGACCGGAAAAGTGGGAAGGATGTCGTGGGGTCGAAACAAATGCCCATCAAATGCAGTCAACATAGTCATATATTGAGACATGGTCGAAGATCCAATGGATTTACAAAAGGTTAGGGACATCACACATGTCATGGCAACTTCATCAACTACAATATGTTTGATGGAAATTTCTGTGTACTCCACATGGATTTGAAAGGCCATGTGCTAAGGTAAGCGAGGCTTAACATCTGTGACATCAAACTTGATAAACTTTGAGCCACATGGGTCTAGAGCTCCTAACACGGATAACAAGGTATGCCTCTATGAAGGACACGTCTAAAGCACCACCAAAGGCAACATCACACATGGGGTTTGGCTCAAATATTTGACAATCGAATAGTTTTTGGAGGCTCTGGAATTAGGATTGTGGGAAGAGCGCTTAATTACTCCTTTTAGAATACAAGGCAGAGCTTCCGACTTATCGATCCGCAAGGGTGTTTCCAGGGGAGGAGGAGGCTCTGGATTTAAAACAGTCTGTGAAGAACCATAATCATGAGATTGAGTAGCTCCATTAATCTGATAATTAATCATATTTACGCATATATGGATAACCTCATGTGCCGATGGGTTTTGACTCCCACTCAATGCATTTATGGTGTTGGAGGTCCCCAAGGCCATATGATGATTATGTGGAAATGGGTTTTTCAGCATAGTGGGTGGATGTGATACGATCCTTGAGGATTCCTTGATCTGGGGGCACAAGTGGGCAAGGTGATCATCTCTACAAAGTTTACAGGGAAAATTCACCTTTCTCTTTTCTTTCTTTCCCTCACCAACATTATTATTTGATTTATCATTATTATTGTCATCCTTGGATTTATTATTATTTTTCCCACCCTTACAATTATTACATCGTCCTTTCTTCTTAGCCCCTCCTAGTTGCTGGTTACCATTCAAGTTAGAATACGACTGTACAAAATGAACATCCATAAAATGGGTGGTGGTGGAGGATGAAGCCAAATCTTGTCCTAGTACAAGATAGCTTAAAGACAAATCTTTCAAATAGTTCGTCACCAATTTTGTAGTCTTAGCATTTGCGGATTCTATGATGCCATCAGCATGAGGCTCAAGATTTTGTCTAGGATTGTAGTTTTACTACGGTGCGTTGGGGAGAATTTCATAGAGCATCCTAGATTGAGAATATATAAGGTCTAATTGTTGGGATTTGAAGCTGGCTTCTTCCTCAGATGTTACTCCAGATGTAGAAACATCCTTCAAAATATAAGGCAACAAAGACTTAAGGAACCAATCCAATAGAAACTCTAGAGGAATGTAGGCTTTAATCAACCTCTTCTGTCTATGCCACTCTTAGATACGATAGGAGATATGTGTGGCTTTATCTTGGCAAAGATTCGACAAAATTTCTAGGTCAAAATTGTAACAGACCAATCATTGGAAGTGATTGAGAAAAACCAATACCATCTGATTGAAATTTCCATATTTTCCCCTAGCTAGCTCAATGTACCACTTTGTGGTGACCCCCATTAGGGTGCGTTGAAATAACCTCAAACAAATATATTTTTCATTTAGGGAGTTATATGAGCACCATAGATGAAAAATAGTCACATGATCATCCGGGTCCTCACCAGTCTTGCCCTCACATTTGAAAATGTCCAAAGGAAGCTTGGTGGGGATGGGGGGGCATGAGGGATCATGATGCACAGGGTCATTCATTAAATTCAATAGATACGAAATATTTAGCATGGACAAAAAAAGGAGCTAGGGTTGCAATGTTTGAGCCCAGAAATATTGGGTTTGAGGGGTTGCATACCATCTAGGGTTCTGGTATATACCATGGCCCTGTATGGTAGGATAATATCCTCCTCCAAACTGATTCATGAAAGGTTGTAAGGGAAACATACCTATGAAAGTGGCATGATAAGGGTTATATACATTTCCCACGGATGAAGGAACTTCGTGCTGGGGGTTTCCCATACTATGAAACTGACTCTCTTTGAATGGAACACCAGAGGGTAGATGGGGATTCACCATAATAAATGTTCCATTGGAATCAACATAGAGGAAGAGGGAATGATATATGGAATATATTAAGTAAATTGACAACCCATTTGAGCACTCCATCCCGAAGCAATGAAGCTAGGATTAGGCCCGAAGGAAGGAGCATTCCAACCTACCATAGGAGTCACTTGGGGAATAAAGGAACACAAGGAGGTGTCGTTCCCCCAGACCCAAAACTAGGATTCATATTAGTCATTGAAATAGAGGATGAGAGTTGCGATTTCATGTCAGGCATACCAAAATAAAAAGGGTTAGAGGCCAAAGGTATTGACCGAGAATCATGATTTGGCATACCAAAAATAAATTCGAAAGGGTTCATTCATGTGGGTCGAGTAGAGCTCACGAGTTGGAAATCACTAGATGAGGGATCCTCCGGCACCCACACCATTGAGGATGAGGGAGTCGAGGGGACCCCACTAATCACAAAACACAAGGGAGTGAAAGGACTTCCAAAGACATTCCTATTTGATTCAATACTCATAGTTAGATGATCACAAGTCTGGGAGGCGGAGATATATGTACCACGCTTATTAAATCTATGCCTTTTAGAAGGTGACTTTGGTAAAAGATCAAGATGTGGTGGTAACTTCAATAGACGAAGATATCAGTGAGGAGGCTGGTCTTGCTCCACGATGACTCTGAACTTGAGATATGATACAAAATCCTAGGGATAACTAATAATCAGAGAGCACATCAAAATAAAGAAAATGGCCATTGTACAAAAACAAAATATAATGGTTGAAAGGGACCTCCCGAACCAAAGTAGGTATGCCTTGCCCAAGAGGGGTTTGAGACTCTACAAAAATAAAGTGGAGGTGTCAAAATTAGTTATAAGGACCCTTGTAGGCTTCATAGTGCACTCGGTCAGACCCCTCCAGAGAGGAAATGCTCCATAAATTCTGTGTGTTGTCCGACCCTTATCTGACTCAGGGTACCTACAAAATAAACCATGCAAGTAACCTATGTGGATACCTATGTCAAGAAACTAAATTCACCACGATATAACCAATGCTCAGGCGAGAAGTTGCAAGTCCAACCCACTGTACGGGCAGGGTAGCAAAGCCCAAAATCTCAAAAGCACCGCATATCACAGAGGTAAAGGCACTAGCAAGACCCCTAGATACGAATAGAACCCCATAAATATCTTTGATGCTAGGAATGTATTAGAGTGTTATCTGTGCAACCAACTTCATGTGACCTCGTGCTTAACTCTAGTGTGAGAAAATCCTCTCGAGGACACCAATTACACAATGGGTTTCACCACTCCCTGGTCAGACACATATGTTTAGTTTTCTAGCCTTGGAGAAGTTTACTCACAAAATCCTATTCCAAGGCCCTAGGTCCTATACTTGTTTTTGTACCTTAAAAAATAAAATCATTTCTAATCAATTTTGATTATTTAGTGTTAATTTTAATGGCTTATTCTTACTCAATAGGTGCGATCATGAAAATGATGGTATTGCAACTCAGCATATAAAAAGAAGAAAATATAAAAACACTTCTAAGTGAGAGTCTTGAATTTCAAAGAGATGGTATGCTTCTAAATGCAATTTCTCCCAATGCAATCTCTACCATTTCAATGAAGTGCAATATTTACAAATGCGTCAAAATAAATGCGAAGTAATCAAAAGTACAAATGCCATAAGTATAATGCAAGTAAGAAAATATTTTTGTATTTTCGATATAATAAAAAGAAAATGAAAGTACTGAATAACAACCTCACAAGAAGACCCTACTGCAAGAAAAGAGATACAAGCCAAGAAGGATACCAAGAAGAAACTACTTAGACTAGTATGCAAGGACAACCAATGAGAAATATGACAAAAAAGGATTTCACCCAAAAATTCAACAATAAAAAGGCTTCCTATCACTATGGAGGCACTCAACGGTCAAAATAGAGACCCAAGAAGACTCAACAACTAGAAAAACTTACCCAACAAACACTAAACTCAACCAAAAAGACTTAAGAGATAATGTATGTGACTATTTAGGAAACAAACATGTATATAGGCTCCCTAAAGGCAGACATCTCGTGTATGTGTGCATTTGTCAAGGGAAAAATTGTGTATACCAATCAAAACATTGCCAGGGCAAGGGTTAAGCCAAAAAAATCAAATGCAAGGAAAAATATAGGCTATCAAGAAATATGAGACAAGGAAACCCAGGAAAACAAAGAACAAATTAGGGATAAAAACACTCAATACCCCAAAAAAGGAGATCTCCCCAGTGGAGTCGCTAATTCTGTTATGAGGAAAATATCTCTATGTCTAGGGGTAAACCACAAAATACAGAACGACACCTAGAAATCAGCTCTAATATCAAGTATGTTATATAAATGAATTTCTAACAAGACAAGGCTAAAACACTACCTCTTCCAAACGTTTGAAGAAGACCATCGTTGAGCACGTGACCCAAAGCTTTATACTTGCAACTTGTTCTCAACAACCAAGATGTGGAAGCATATGGTGATAATATATGATGTCAACATATAAACTAGCATAATCCATTAAAATACATGAAAAATACACCCATGGAAAACAATTCAAATATTTGCAAGATATCAATTGGATGAGAAAAGAGTATTTCTATTAAAATAATCAACAGAAGTATAGAGGTGACAAACTTCTGTAAAGGAACATATCAGAACCGAGAAACTAAGTCCCTCTAGCTGGGCCTCCACCACTTTAATCCTCCATAAAGTAAATATCATATATAGGATTCAATGAGGTTATCCATCACAAAGTAGGAAGAGATAGGGGGATGAACACAAGAAGTTCAAACATTCAAGGATAAAGAGATGCAGACTCAATATGAAGTGAAATTTCTCTAAAGTGTCTTTGCTCTCAATGTTGAATTTTTTATTAGGATTGGATATGGATCAATTTATAGCCTCCAAATGGAATTGAATGGCCGATTCTGAGTGTTTCTAGTATATGGAAGGTCAAGGATCATGGATCTCGTGACATGGCATGGAAACCCCACATAATTTTTAATTTCTTAGCACCAAACCCGATGTATGTGGGTTGTAGTGGAAAAACCTACATATATGCTTGTTGTATAAATGATAGGGTGCGTATATGTACAAAAATGTGTATTTTTGGCTCTAGAGTGAAAAAAAATGAGACCTCAAGTCTTCATATGGAAATGGAAGGCCATCCAAGCAAGCTGCATGGAGTGAGGAAACATTTGTTGTAACAATATTTCCAGCAGGTTTTACCCTTGATAAAGAAGATAATTAGTGGAAGCTTGAAGACTATTGTTGGTATGTGTTAGCGACAATTCTTGTCTTGGGCTCGAGAGCATCCAGGTCTGCAGGTTGCATGAAGAATTCCCAAGCGTAGCACATAAAGCCCCATTTCAAGCTAAAAATCAAGTGAGTGGGCGAAATTATGTTGTCAACAACCCAGATTCGTCCATAGGAGAAGATCAACGGTCGGAGGGAAATCGTGTTTAGCGGAGTTGCATCGGGATTAGCATGATGGGTAGCATCCATATACATTCATGAAGGATCTCAACCGTCCATCCAAAAGGACACGTGGTGCGCAATCATGTCATGTCATCATTCGGGGATTTGAGGGGTAAGAGCTCCTCATCATTTTACATCTTGAAACCCCGAACCCCGAAATGCCGATAAGCACCCTTCAAAGCCGAGCCCACAGTCCTAGCACCAGGTCACATTAAGTGAGCCCAGGAATGGAGGTAGCCCCCTTTAAATGACAAATCCATATCGATCGTTCATCTAAAGGACACGCAGTGCAGATCTGAGCCACAGGTGGGGCCTTTCGGGATTTTCATAGCGAAAGCGTCGAAGTCATCTCAACCGTCCATCCATCGATGAAACTCGGGTGCATTAGACTTAAAGGGGGTATGGATCTGGGCGGCCAGGATATGCACGCTCAGATCTACGGCCAGGAGCGGATTCCGGAGGCCCCTCGCCATTCTACCTTTAAGCAAAGGGGGGGGTCCGGAATTGAGCGTGCAACTCTCTAACAGACAGGATCGAGGCGCCTAAATCAATGGCTGAGGCTTCATTCCGGACCCCCCTTTCCTTCCTATCTTTAATTAAAGGGGGGGGTCCAGAATGATGTGTTATTATTGTGGGGCCCCTTGCCTGACGTATCACCTTTGGTACCGTCCTCCCTGTTGCCACTTGTTTTCCACCTACCACCTCCCTCTTCCCCTGTCATCTATCCAACTTCCCTTTCTCCATCCACATGGCACCTCCTCAAATCATCGTTCTCTCGTCTCTTACCATGTGTCCCTCTCATTCCCAGTCACCTCCTCCTGTACTCCCGCACTCCGTGCTCCTTCCTCCTCTATCTTATTCAGACTACATGGCATTCCTCAGCTGATGTCACAACTCCCATTTCTTCTTCATCACCTCCACAGTGTTCATGCCTTTAACCCCCATCACACCCTCGTCCACATCCGCCATAGGGATCCCTCGCAGCATTCCAGCAAAGTAACTTCCAAAGAAAGACTGTTCGGCTGATCCAGGTGGCACCATTAGGAGACTCCCATGTCCCAGAAGGCAAAGTTGATCAAGGACATCCCTAGTCCCAAGAATGCAGTTATGGCGATTGTTGTTGGTGGTTGAGCGTCATCTCCTCCATAAAGAGGAAGGTCCGGCAAAGGACTAATTGACGTCGACTCACCTATAGAAGGACAGTCTAAAATCTGATGGCGTCTATCATAGGTGCACGATCGTCCAGAGTCTGCATGCACAAACTGTTGGAAGACATGTAGACGCAATGTTTTAATTGTAGTGTCTCGTTTTCACTGTTGTGTTTTGTTTTGAGTATATGTAGGCGTTTTCACCATTTTTGCATAGTCGATGGTTGAGCTAGGCTCTCGCTCTGTAAGTTTGATGAAGCGTTGGTCGCTTTGGTTAATGTATAAGGCATTTGATACTTCTTACTTTATGGATGTCAGCCTCTTTTTCCATCTCTTTGTTTATTGTGTTAGAACAACTCGGAATTGGAAGATCCAGTCGAGTTGCACTGTTGTAGGATGATGTAGATTGGATCACTGCAACAGTCGTAGTGTTTCTAATCAGTTCTTGTGTTCTCTCAGCACTGGAATGGCTTGGAATTGGAGGATCCAGTCGAGTCACCCTTCAGCTCCTTGAAACTCTAGACCAAGAGGATCTTGGATTCTGAGTTTTTCTTCCTCAAGCTTCCGAAAGTCGTTTGCCCGAGGTAGTCTTGCTCACCCTTCTCACAAGTCTTCTATCTACCACCCTTTAATCTACTTACTGATGTAAGTTGGATCAAGACCTCCCTTTATTTCTACATACCAAACCCTGGTTCCTGAGTCAATGTTGCTTTCCTGGGTCTATTGCCATTCGACCACCCCCAATTATAAAATCGTGACATAAAAACTGATGGGCATCAGGCTCTGCTCCTGCAAGCAATCCGGGAGTGACTTCTGATGCTAACAGTATGTTTCAAATGATCATATACACTTCCCATAGGTTCTCTGTCATTACTATAAAACAAATATCAAGGAGACTTTAGGTCGATTAGATGAATAAAAGTATTTTTAGAAATGGAAAAGCATTGTTGGAAATGAGGTAAAAATGTGTCTTTGTATCTTAGTCTTAAGTAAGGACACTTCATCAATATGAGCCAATTATTTAATGAGTAGATTTGAAGATAAGTTAGGAGGCATGATTTTATAATAATTTGGCATTGTCCCTTTACTTGAGTACTGGGAGACACATGACATTCGTCCTTTTAATATCTTGTTTGAATTTATTAGTGAGTATGACTTTGAAATTAAGCATATAAAAGGAAAGGAAAATCAGGTGGCTAATGCACTCAACATGAGAGCACATGAGATGCATATTGCAGGCATTAGCATGTACAAGAATGGTCTAAAAGATAAAATTATTGTAGCAACAAATTTGGATTAACAATATTTGAAAATAAAGGAAACATTACAACAAGGTAATTTTCAGTAGAAATTTAATTGTTATGAGCTGAAAGAAGATGTAATTCTCATGTAAAAAGGAATTATCAAGATGGAAATATTATATTCATTTAGTTTAATTTTCCTACAATAATGGGTATCAAGCCTCATTGAAAATCATTCCATTTGAAACATTGCATGGAAAAAAGTGTAACACACTAGTGAGTTTGGATAATCCAACATACAAAGTTGTTATTGGGCCAAATTTGTTGAAGGGCATTGAAGAGAAAATGGCAAGGATCAAACATAATTTAAAATCTTCCCGGGATAGGAAGAACAATTATGCAGACAAGAATAAAGTGTTTAGAGATTTTAAATTGAACGAACATGTGGTTTTAAAGTGAAAGAAAAGAGAAGTTCGCTAAGATTATGAAGTTTCTCAAAGTTGAAAGTAAGATATTATGGACCTTTTAAAATATTAGAAAAGATAGGGAAAGTTGCATACATGCTAGAATTGATTGCATCCATAACAATGCATAATTTATTTCATGTGTCATTATTAAATAAATGTGTCTTACCCTAACCACATAATTCATTGGATTGTGATCTAGGTGGAACACAAAGGGGATTTCTGGTGGAACTAATAGGCATCCTGGACTGGAAATTCAAATTGCTTAGGAACAAATCCATAGGGTTGGTAAAGGTTCAATGGACCCACTATGGTATTGAATATTCTACATGGGAGCACAAAGAAAACATGCGGGTGGAATACCAACATTTTTTTATTTTTATTTTGAAGAAAATGGAATGCAAGACTCCATTTTGAGCAACTAGAGTTATGGAACCACATCTTAGAGTCCTAACCAACATGAATTGGGGGGCCTGATAAATTATTGGCACATTTATTTGGCTATCCATGATAAAGGAATGGTACATTCCTTGGGTTATCCATGATAAACGGATGGTGCATTCCTTGGGTCAACAAGTTAAGAGGAATAGGATATTTTGGTTGGAACTGCTGCTAGAGTTGTGAAATTGCATAATTTTAATTTTTTAATTATTGTGATGTATATATATATATATATATATGAAGATCATGTGCACTAAGGATGGCGCACAATTGTAGGGCAGGGGGAATGTAACATCCCCAATATAATCCCTAGTTTAATTAATGCTTATGTAGATATAATGAGTAGTCACGACCAAGAGATGTATATGCAAATTGTATTTATAAATTTTAATAATAAAAATGTGATGCCAACTGCTAAGGGGACATGGAAAGAGATGGGGGATGAATTAATCCAGAAGAGAGGGGAGGCTCTAGGAGAATGAATAAGAGGGGTCCAATGGGGGATATACCCATGTCTATTAATTCCACCCACATTCCTGAATTTTTATTATCATTATGTATTAAACTCTATTTTCTGATTGACTGTACCAAAATCCAATCATTGAATTCATGTAAGAAGGTGGGTGTGAGGAGTCACATCCTATGGTTATTGGGGGCATGGGGGTTGAGTACAATAAGCTTGGATAAGTGTGTGACTCAAGCAAGTAATCCAAAGAGAGGAAATTCATATGGGTAGTTACAATAGTTTTATCTAGTCATATTTTGGATTGAATAGAAAGTAGAGAGAAAAAAAGAGAGTTTGGAGATGGAGAAACCATCGAGGGAAAATTTTGGAGCTGAAGATTGAAGAGCTATGTTGTTAGGACTGAAGAGTGAACTCCTATGGGAGTTGCACCTAGAACACCGATTTTTTTTTTATTACTGGTATATTTCGTGGTAGTGAGTTTCCTTGAGTTCCCAATAGAGAGATTCCTAGTTACCTGTGCCACAACGACCTCGATAAATTAATGGGATGACTGAGGGATTGAGAGAAGTGAAGGGGTACAATCCTTGGGTTGGTCAAGTCAAGAGGAATAGATCTTGTGGAAAATAAATATAGTTATAGGATAATACCAATGGGCTGTGGGTTTTATGAGTTGTGAGTGGACATTGAGAGACTACCCTATTTTTTGGATTGCTAGCCCTAGCTCGTGGGTGATTTTTTGTTGATATTTGGAAAAATAGGTCTATGGTAGGGTGGAATTTCCATCCCAATGTAACACACCCTCTCTAAACCTATGATTATGGGTAATTAATTGTAATTAATGATTGTCATGCTATGGCATGAAAAAAATGTAAATGCATTATTGATCAATACAAAATTACAACAAATGAATGTGGGGGTGAAGCCTTGAGTATTGACCATGATACCATGAGAGGTATTGGTGAGGGGGAGGAAGGGTGTTCATATGTAAAGACCCAAAGACATATTGGTGAATAATGTGAAGGAAATTATCATATTTCTTCTAACTTGTAGCTGAAGCCAAACGGTTAATGGGAAGGGCTTGGTAGTTGAACAACCAACCACCCTCAATGAATGCATATATGGAAACTATAGCTAGAACAATAGAGGTTTCTAGCCAAAGGTAGAATAGAGTACCAATTCTGAAGTCCATCATTGACCCACAAAGTTCCTTCTGGTAGAAGAAAGAGGGAAGGTTGATAACTTTCTTGTGTGGGGTGTGCAAGAGAAGAAGGCACGAGGGAAGACATAGAGAGGTTCAAATTTGGAGAAGAGAAGGGATGCGTTTTTGGGTTTTGAGGAAAATAGAGCCATTTCAAGAGAATGCGTTAGTAAGTGCAAATAATTCCTTGATGGTATCATGGCTTGGCATGAGGGCGGCCTACAATTGAAGATATTGAGCATGCAAATCCTATGGTTAGGTGGACAAGTGAACACCCACAATCAGTTGGTTGGCTACATATTATGAACAAATAAGTATCTCATATACTCTATGTAATATAATTAATGGTATGGTTGGATTCTTGTGATTGTGTGTAATCGTGTATACCTTGTCAATGGTGTTGATATTGTTCTAATGGAAGTCATTGTTTTTGTATAATAATAAATATGAATTGAATTACACGGGTATTGTGTGTATAAGTAGGAGGAACCTGTGTGTTATCTTAATGGATTAAATAAAAGTACATTCAATTTCCTCTTATAAATATAACTTTAGATATATCGATATGTTTGTGCCTCCTGGGTGCGTAGCAAAGTATTGTTATATTGTGATACATGTGAAAAGAAAATAGGCGTATAGACTAAGAATGAATAATACCCCTAGGAGGAATGGATAATGTGTCCTAAGATAGGCATGGGAATGTCTCAGTGCCGAAGAGAGGTCTCTATGGGATTCAAAGAGTCTTAAATGTTTTGTTGAATCCCCTGTCCTGGTATAGGCAGTTCGCATGACGTGAATCTCCACCAAAAGTGGTGAAGTAGGAATGCCTTAGTAGTTTTCCAGAGCAAGGAGAGAGCTCGTAAAGGCCCAGTAAGAAATTAAAAAAAACTTAAAATAATTTATTGAATGGATAAGCCCATATCTAGACTAATAATATGTAGAAAACCCATGTTTTGAGCCTAAAGGAATCACATATGTTGGATCAACATAGCGAATCGATCCTAGTCATTCATCGTAGGGTACAGTTTGGAGTAAGTTGCAGTCCTAGAGGAAATGCACTTCGAAGAAGGGATTCTAAAGGATATTTCTCATATCCCAATACATATCTTACAATATATTTCTCAGAGGAAATGCACTTCGCTATACATATCTTACAATATACATGTTGGATTTCTCAGATCCCAATATGGAATCCTTGAGGAGAAGGACCGCAGATTGAAACGTTTCTGTTATTTTGAATTTTTACAATAGAAACCTTAACATGATGACTGTAGTAGAGGGATTAAATTTTTGACCCGGTGGAGTGATGGTTATTCCTATATGAGTAGAAATATGTTGATAAACATTAATAGTAAGACCTAAATGTAAAGGGGGTGGGAATGGAAAAATCCTATCAATGGCTGCTTAAGTCCAGAAAATGAATAATTTGGATGATTTTAAGAAGTCGTAAGACGACTTGTAAGTATGGGCCGATGGAGCCCCTGACACTTTTAATTTTCATTTAGTAAATAAACTGAGCCTTGTTTGTATAAGTCTCTCATGTTTAGAGGACTGACAGAAAATAGGTAAGGTCTATTTACTTGACCTATAATAAATGGAATTTGGAGCTAGATTTATCTAGTTAAGTAAAAGAGAAAGGGTCCTTTGGACTGTTGATAGTCGTCATAAAAGAAGTGAAATGACATGAACAAATGAGAAATTTTTGAGCTCATGGTTGTATTAAAGAAAATGTATAATCCTATTAACATAAGGGCATGTCTATGCATATGAATGTATAGGAAGACAATTAAAATTCATATGCATCGAGGGCATGAGAAAAATGCTTAGTGCACAAGGATATGCTGGGATTCATATGGTAAATATTGAACATACATGTAACATGCAAATAGACATAGTATAACATGTAGTGGTTTGTACGGTATGGTCTACTGATTGACCAATTTGGTCAATAATGACCTTATGTCAACATAAATCCAACGACATGAATAAAAATGTTGGTAACAATGTTTGCATACATTCTTATGAAGATAAGACTGTAGGGATTAATGGGAGACTGATATAAGGTCCAATAAAGTAAGTACTTGAGCATTTTTAGATGACCAATGGGTCAGAGTGAAATTCAGGGGTGGGTGATAGCCATCTAGGTATGACTTAGTTTTCTCAAGTAACAATAAAGATGGAAATTAAGAAATAATTCCCTGGATAAGAAGTTGGATTTAGACATTTCAATTCCCTGGGTAATGTTGTAAATTACCTAGTTGTGTTTTGAATTGTAATTTCTTGCATAACAAAAGGGAACGAGTGAATTCTTGCTGGTTATTTCCATATGAATAAATGTAATCTCTCAACAGAGAGGGAAACATAGTGTTGAGTAATCCTATGGGACTTTTCATAAGAATGGATGTAAGATATCTTAGAGAAGGATTTAGAAGTTTGAAATGTACATGTGTGTGAATGACATGGAAAAATGATCAAGCAATGAACCCGCATGATGAATATTTATCTATGTGCATGGATTGAATGTATTATAAGGTTTCATGGTATGAAGACCGATATTAAGACCATATGGATATGAATGAATGATATAAAAATGTGCAAGCGATGCACACATATGATATATGAGTACTAAAGGCATGATATGACTGTCTGAATAAGTGAAATGTAAGGAAATAATTGTACTTCCTAGGATTGAATAAATACCATGAATGCATAGTTGACTCTAGTATGAAGAGTCATGGTTGTTTTGTTTTGAATAATAACTTGAGGAGGATGTGTTCCATCTTCTCACGAAAATCTAGTATAAATTGATGAAAGAGTAAAAGAGCAGGGATGCTCTGTTGTCATGATAAAAGGAAACATGGTTATGCCTTTGAGGATTGCATGAGAATGACTGAGAATAATCGTGAGTTAAAATAATTTGTAAAGGAATATGCAAATTTTTCCTATGGCAGGCACATATAAAATTGATACATGTGGTTAAATGTATGAAAGAACAATTTGAAAGAAAGTTGATAACCTAAAGATGCAGGTTGGAATATGTATTTGGAATACATCATAAGAATGCATGATTATATTCCTTATGGAATATTGGATAGAAATCTAAAATAATGAAGCTGAGGCCAACTCCAGATTGAGTTCATATCAGACCATTTGGATATGCAATAATGGATTTGCATGATGAGATAGTTCCATGTGGAAAAATTGTGTAAGAACTGTGTAAGAACTCTGTCATAAGAACAAAGCTATAATCTAAATGACTACTGAGAACTTGGGTAGTAGGATGCAAGGCCTATTTATATAAGGATATTGGATTACATTCTAAAATATAATGCATGCATAAGGAACATGCCAATGAAGTTAACCAATATGACTAGTAAATGTGCAGAATGCATTGGTGCACGATCAAATTGTAAATCAAAATCTTGTTATTTTAGCATGTTGATTTACTAGAGAAAGTCAAGATGAAACTTGGCTGAAACTGCTTAAGGAATAAAGTAGGAAAATGTCAAAAGGAACATATTGCAGAAGCAAATAAGAAAAAAAGGAGAAATACTTTTCTCATTTTAAAAGTGTGATTTGCTTAACAAAGTTGTATTCTTTAAAATAACAGTTGGGAAAACAAGTGCAACTAGGAAATAAATTAATAAATATGTGTAAATGGTATTGGAAAAACCATATTATGTAAAGCTAGTGTGGCCTTGCGAATGGTTTAGTTAAGATGAAAATATCCAGACTGTACATAAGGAGTTGGAAAAATGGAAGAGTCCCTTAGTTTCTTTCTTGTTGTATATTATGTTTCTCTAGGATGAGAAACTAGTGTGGTGATGAATGCAAATTTTTTGGCATGAGATTGTTGATAGTTGTATGAATTTAGAAACAAATGAAAATTTATTGTGTTTCACTCATGAAAACATTAAGGATAATGTGATGAAGTGCTTAAATATATTCTAGGACATATATGAAAATGTTTTGTTGAATTAAATACTATGATATGTGCATTGTTATTTACATGACTACTGACATAGTTTTGAATGTGATAATGCATGTTATGTATAGGAAACTATTGGAGATGTTGAATAAGGACAACCATCAATGGTGGATAACCTCAAGTAGAGGTTAAATGTAAGAGGGTTGCTAATAAAAGAGAACAATGAAAGGGACCGTGAGAGTTCCCATGAAGCACCATTGATGAGGTAATGTTAAAGAAGGGGATAGCAGCCAAAAACATGTATAAAAGTGTTCATACCTATGTGGTAGAAGATATGAAAGGATTGGGAAAGAATCCCTTTTGAACTATTTTATTATTTTAATAATATTAAATAATAATAATAATAGTAATAATTATTATTATAATTAATAATAATAATAATAGTAATAGTAATAATTATTATTATAATTAATAATAATAATAATAATAATATTAATAATATTAATATTAATAATAATTTTGAGTGGTTGTGGTATGCCATTAATACCTAAGTAGGGTATAATTCACAAAGAGGATCATGAAGGATAGAGAGAACAATCTTTGGTAGCCATGAATGAATTAAGGTCCTTGCAAGAAAATTCACGAATGAAGTGCCATGAATGCATTGACCAACCAGGAATGATTGGGAACAAAAAGTGCCCATAAACAACATGGTGATTGGATTGAATTTGGGAGATGCATGAAAAGGTAAGTAATGGATTTCCCATTATGGAAGAAAGACCTTCCAATGATTTAATGTAATGTAACCATGGTAAAAAAAATTATTGGGTGGCCATGAGTGTTGGAACCCTAGTTACTAGTAAAGAAAGAATGCTTAAGGGTATTCATGCAAACCTTTTAATTTCATGAGTAATGATATGAGACTATGATTGACTCCAAGCAAGAGGAACAATCATGTTGCAATAATGAATGTGGATAGATAATCCATGTGGTGAGGGGTTGGACGAAACCCAACACACGATGGAAAAGTGTGTAAATGGAAGGTGATAATCAAAAATCAATGCGAGGGTGAATTGTGTGTAGGAATGTGACCATGGACATTGGCACATTAAATAAAATCCATATAATGATTGATTGCAATTGAAAAGGCTTGGTATGTTGAAATGGTGCATGTATAAGGAATGGTGACTTCCTTTTTGCTTTATGTTAACAAATAAGATAAAATGATTTAATTGCTAATGTGAACAATTTTGAAATTGTTTGGAAACCACTATAAGTGTGCAATTAAAGTGTATATGCATGAGAAACTAACAGTTCGTTTGGACGTGTAAATATGGAATTGCAGGAATAAGGGTCTTGGAAATGGAAATACTGTAAGCCCATGAGGAAGACCAATGTTTGTTGGTTGTAAAGAGCCAAACTATTATGAGAAGGAGATCTCATGCTTGTTAACTCTAGTTCCAATATGGAACATATTTGAAAATGAAATGAAAATGTGGATTTAAAAAACTATAGGTAATAGATTTTAAATTTGATTGAAGATTTGTAATGGTATCTCACAAATTCTTGTATGCATATGAACACATGTGAGATGAAAATATATGTCCAAGGAGGATAGGTGGTGGCTATCAAATAAGAAAGCACGAAAGAGGGCCATTGTTGTGAAAACAAAACTTTGTGATAAGTCATGATCTCCATAAGAATGTTGTGTTTTGGTAACATGGGCTGAAGGGATTCTTTTGATAGATAAATCTAGAGGGATGCCTTGGCAGAGAAATCTTGGGGGATGCTTCAACTGTAAGACTCGATGAAGTATCTAAAACTCTTCTTGTGAGAGAAATCTTGTGAAGACAAGATGGATCACCCAAGGGACTGTATAGCAGAGAAGATGATGCCTGAGCTTGAGCCTGGAAGGTGAGTGACTGCAAGGAAGAGGATATTTTGATAGCTCATGTGAAATAATCGGTGGAGACTTTAACATTTTGTCATCTATTGTCTGGGATCATGAACACAATGGGTATGAAAAGGAAAATAGTGAGCCGAGTAAACATGAAATCCATATGGATGCAGATCCATCAACCACACTGATAAACATGTGACAAAGGCCAAGAGTCTGGGAAAGGACCAGACCAAGAAAAGGAAGACATTGCTAAAAAAAGTTGAAAGATAAGGCATGGTAGGTGTTAATGAGAAAAGAACATTGAGGACAGTGTTCCTTTGAAGGGGGAGGGGATTGTAACACCCCCTCTCCAAACCTTTAATTATATGCAATTAATTGTAATTAATGATTTCCATGCTATGGAATGTAAACAATGTAAATGTATTAATGATCAATCGAAAATGCCAACAACAAACTTTGGGGGTGAATCCTTGAGTACTGGACATGATGCCATGGGAGGAATTGTCGAGGGAAAGGAAGGGAGTTGATATGTAACCTCAAGCCACCTTGGTGAATAATGTGAAGGAAATGATCATATTTCCTCTAACTTCTAGTTGAATCCAAATAGTTAATGGAAAGGGGTTGGTAGTTGAACAACAAAACACCCTCAATGAATGTAGATATGGGAAATATAGCTAGGAAAATAGAGGATGACAACTAAAGGTACAAAATAGTATCAATTATACATCCCAGGATTGACCCACGAAGTTCCTTTTGGTGGAAGGAAGAGGACATGTCGATAAATTTCTTGTGTGGGGCATGCACAAGAAGAAGGAACGAGGGCAGATAGAGAGAGGTTCAAGTTTGGAGAAGAGAAGGGATGTGTTTTAGTGCTTCAAGGAAAATAGAGTCACTGCAAAAGAATGCGTGAGTAAGCACAAAGAATTCCCTGATGGCATCATGGCTTGGCACAAGGGTGGTCTGCAACCGAAGTGACAAAGCATGTAGGGGCTATGGTAAGGTGGAAAGGAGAACACCCATAGTCAGTTGGTTGGCTACATATTATGAACATATACATATCTCATAGACTATGTTTAATAAAATTAATGGTATGGATGGATACCTGTGATTATCTGTAATCGTGTATACCTAGTCAATGATGTTGATATTGTTCTAATGGAAGTCATTATACTCGTATAATAATACGTCTAAATTGAATTTCATGGGTATTACATGTATAAGCAGGAGGACCTTGCGTGTTATCTTAATGGATTAAAGAACAATAAAATCGATTTCCTCTTGTGAATATAGCTTTAGATATATCGATATGTTTGTGCCTCCTAGGAGTGTAGCAAAATATTTCTATAGTGCGATACCTATGAAACAAAAATAAGCTTATATACTAAGAATTAACAATACACCTAGGAGTAATGGATAACGTGTCCTAAGATAGGCATGGGAGGGTCTCAATGCCTAAGAAAGGCCTTTGTGTGATTTTTTATCGCACAATATCTACTTTCCCAAAGCCCAAGGAAATGGATGCAAGATTGGCGTAATAAGGGGTGACCTATGGAAACCCCTTTCTGTTTAGGAATATATCAAAGTTACCCCAGGGGAGATGTCCCCAGTGACCTAAAGGGATAATAAGACTAAGGAAAAGGTGCAAGAAAATCCCCCTTTCACTAGTCACTCAAGTTGAAAGGTTCTTAAGGTCTTTAAGGGATGAAGAAACGGTAAAATGGAGTGTACCTGCCCAAAACAAGACAACAAAGAAAATATGACAGCTTTCAAGTACAAAAATATGATGTTAGTGCTTCTTAAGACCATGAAACTTCACAAAATAGTCTAGCTAATATAAGATTGCAACAATGTAAAAGTTTACAACAACAATTAGTATTTTGTAACAACCATAACAAATATGCCTTGAAATTGCTTGAAAAATAGAAGAAAATGTAGCTTTAACTAGGCAAAATGATAATTAATTGTCGCAAGAAAATTTGGCAATGTCTAGCTAGCATTAAATGTCACTTTTGCGGAGAATGTTTTGCATTTATTTGGATGTAGCAATGATTTTCAACAACAACAAGTTATCTAAGGGATTAGTCTAGTTTATGGTTAGTAAAAGTTAGAAAAATCTTCAAGGAAAAAGGTTTGAATGTTTGTTTGATCAATCATTCACTATAGTGAGTAGACTAGTGCCTTTTAGGGTTTATAGAGTCAATAATAGAAATGGAAAAACTTGGAGAAAAGTATAAATGATAATACTTTTCAAAGGAGAAGGGATGGATGGAGGAGGTGTTGGTTCTCTAAGGCCTCAAGCATCCAAATCCTAAACAAAAATTTTTTAGGGAGTAAGGAACCTTAGGCCCTAGTGAATCTTCCTTCCTTAGACTACTAAAATAATGCAAGTAATAGGAAATTAGAGTGAAACTACTAGAGTTATAGCACTCTATTGCTCTAGTAGACACTTCTAAACAAAGTGTACTTGAGAAATTTAGACAAGTATATAACAATAGAGAGAAAGAAGTAACTTATTTTTCTCTCCTAGGTTTTAAGCAAGCAATTTCATAATCTTTAACATGAAACAAGCAAAATTTACCACAAGCATTCATTTACATAAACAAATTGCAGATTTTCTACTTAGTTCACCAAGAATAATCAAGCCAAACTCTAGTTGAAGATATTCCACCATAAAAAATAGCCAAGATACACCAAAATATGCCTCTCCAAGAAGTTGCACACTAATTATTTCAACTAATAGCCCTTAAAGAGGGCACAAATTTCAGATCAAACTAAGTGTGTGATGAGTGATGATGAAAAATGAGATCAATTTCTCTCTATTTATACAATATTAATGACCTTTAATTAATTTTAGGTCAATAAAAGGCCAACTTGGCCAAATTACATAACAAATACAGTTTTTTTACATAAATAAAATAATTAACCCCTAAAATAATCTCCAAGGGTGACATCATGCCCTTCTAGGGTGACGTTGAGCCCTTAAAGTGGAACATTGAGCTCCATATGTAGAATGTTTGGCCTCCAAAGGTCCTGGATGATGCCCACACGTGCCAACTAGCTTGCAACTGGCCTCAATATGCAAACCCTAGCTTTGGGTGATGTTCAGGGTCATAATGGTGATGTCATCGACTCTCAAAGGTCAATGTCCAGGTGGAGGAGCAAGATCCCCCTCGGTCTAGGTCTTCTAGAGTGTCTAAAGGGAAACATCCTTCTTTCTTCCTGGTGAAAATATCTGATGTGTTCTTTCCCCTAGTTGGAGTCACAACATCCATCTGTGGGATTTCAGCCCCATGAAGGTATGAGCTAGCCATTCCCCCATGTGTACTTATCCACCAAGAAAGGTCCTACATCAACAAGAAGTACGCCCTCCTAGGTTTCATGAGTCACATGGATCATAACATGTAAATCAAATCCAATAATCAAATTACCCAAAAATGTGCATCAAACCCCCCTTTACCCAGACAAATTCTAAAAAACATTATGCAATTTAACAAGTCAAGTTTGGAGAGGGTCTCAGGGTGTCCCATTGGGATAATCCTCCATAATTTTGGCGTGCTTCCTAGGTGAGAACCAATCTAGGTCATGCAATTTTATGAGGTGATTTGGGGTAAGTGTTTGGGCATGGGGTGCAGTGATAACAAGGAAATGTAAGTCTTACCTATGGGAACCTTTGTAGAGGGCGAGATGGACATTGTCATGGATGCCATTGTTTCCTAGCCCATTCATTGCATTTTATTCTTAGCTTCATTTCTTCAAGAGAAAATTTGAGGGACACTGTCCTGGCTTGGTGACCAGAGGTGTCAGTGTTATCCACAAGCATTTCACGGAGATGAGAAGGTTGGATCTTGATGAGACCCCCTTTCTCTTGGATATGTCGCGAAGAGGAACTACCTTAGTTTGGTGACTAGATAGATGGTAGTGTCATACCACTACATGCCCATGGTCATAATAGGTCGGCTCCTGATGAGACCTCCCATCCACCAACTAATACTTTGAGTGTTATTATCTTATAGGTTCCCTTTTCTTACTGAGAATCCTTTTACTTCTTTCTCGAGAATCCTTGGGTGAAGCATCTCAAAGGTTCCTTCTTTTGATTTTAACTCTTGCCAACTACTTTCACCCTCTGGGCCTTTAGCCCCTTCTTCCCACAAGGCAAGGTAGAACCCTTCCTAGTGTGGAAAATCGCAATGCCCGAAGAAAGGTAGGGGGAGATGAGAGGAATAAAGATGAAAAGTGGTAATTATGGAGGGAACAAACGATGAACTTTCACAGTCCCACCCAATGGAAACCCATCCTAAAGGGATATCAACTTACTAGGGAACCATGTCACCCTTCCAGGTATGAACAAGTCAAAGAACATAATTTCCAAGAAAACGTTATGAATGAAAATTCAATGCAACATATTCAAGTGCCTCAATAATTAGAGTGACACATACCATGATACCCAAACACATTACCTCATGGAGAAAGACTTGTTTCTACTTCAGGACGAGGTTGGTGGGATGGATACTACTGGTGTTGATAAATAGGCGGCACTGAAGAAAATAGGGTCCCGCTGGGGCCATGCTCAAGTCATCCAACTCTCAACACTCCATGTCTAGGACCTATGGGCCTCAAGACATGATATCCTTAGTCATCCCTAAGGTAGGATATACCATCTGGCTCCAAATTGGGGACAATTTCTCATCGTAAAGTGCATGCAAACTTCAACATCTCTGGTATGACTTGTGCCTACTAAATCTCAAAAAAATGTATCAATAATACTTAGGGTGGTGTTATCGACCCTTGTTCATATATGATATAAAAATAAAAAGAGAATCTCTAATATAACATATGATCACAAACATACATATATACATAATTGATTAATACAATATGAAAATGAAACTACAACTATACTAATATGAAATGCAATGGTATATACAATGGATGCAAAATGCCTACCTAATTCTACTTACCTATTTGTTGAATGCTAGGTGTAGTCATATAACCAGTGAAACCATCCTAGAAATAACTCACAATACCGGCCTCTATGATTAATCATAAACCAAAACAATGAGAAGTCAAGCACAAAAACAACATGAGTTATAGCATGCATCATATCATAGGAAGTCGTAAAGTCTAGCTCATGGAGGCGGGAGGGAGGGACAAAATTACGCCAAGTTACACTTCTAGGAAAGTGCTCAATCCATCTTAGAAAGGGACCATGAAAAATCAAAGTTTCAAAGGATGGAATCAAAGAGTCTGAAGGTTGACTACCTTGGATGTCATCACATCGTGAGGTCTGGGAAGGGACTAGCAAGAATCTAGAGGATGATTGGCATTTTCTTAAGGGAAAGTTGAAAGGTTGAGATAAAAAACTTATTCTTAAGGTATTCAACCTACCCTTGAATTCTAAAATAAGGATTTTCCCTAGAGAAAACTCAAGACAAGGGACCTGTTTCCCAACTACACCCTTAGTGACATAATGAGGTGAAGTAGTCGTAGGGAGATGGAAAACCTTGTCATGAGTATCCTACTTTAGGTAAGCAATGCCCTTACTCTTATTGAGATCTGAACACAATGGTGATTGATAGTATTCTTCATAGAATAAATCCAAGTGCTCAAGGAAATACTCATCAAAATCCTCAAGGTGTGACCTAAAATAATCATGAGAACACAGAACTAGGTCATCCTTGGTTGCTTGGAAAACATATGTAACTACATCATCTCCTTGTTGCCAAATATCAAAATTAGTAGTAACCTCATATGATAGTTGTAAATGAAACATTTGGAAATGACCCTCAATGTCATAAATGGGATCCCCATCATACCCAATCACATCCCATTTATGTTTCCCAACGTGTATGAACTCATAAATATTATCAACCATGTCATTACCTTTATCATAACACGAAGGGATTAAAGCATCCAAAGGATCCTCTAACACTTCTTTGCTTTCCAAATCACAAAATAAGGCATCATCAAAATATTGGAAACGGAAACAAATCACCGTATTCACTTCTTCCTGTGCAAGAGTGTCAAATATTTGGATAACTTCATCAAATGGAGGAGTAAGCATCAATGCCTCATCCTCATGAATTTCCCTTTCAACTTCATAATATGGAGGGTGTAACTCATCCAAGGGTACCCTTTCTTCGTCACCTGCTGAATCACAAAATAAGGTATCATTAAAAAGATGAAAAGGAAAGTGACTAATCTCATCCTCTTCTTCTTGTGTAGGAGGAAAAGGATTTGGGATAACTTCATCGGAGGGAGGAGCAAACATTAATAATTCATCATCATGTTTAATATCTTCAAGCTCTCACTCTTCAACCAGGTCCTCATTGTCCTTGCTAGAAGCATGAGTAAATTCTTGTTCTTTCCCATGGGATTGATAACCTTCATCAAGATCCCTCTCCTCAACCTCTTTTTTTTCGATGTCTTGCTCCAAACCTTTCAGGGTTTCTTCAACAAAGGTCTCAAGGGAGGGTATTCTCTTTGGAATATATGGGGTATTTTTGGGCTCACCAATATTTACTTTTGGAACAAAGGATTGTTCTTCCTTGGATGAGGATATGTTGGCTTCGACTTCCATGGCCATGTCATAAGATTCTTGGATTGTTCTAGGAGATTTATCTCTGATAAGGAAACCTATTTGTCCTGTAAACGATTTGGTGAAAAGAAAGAGAAGAAAGTTGTTTAACGGGTGATGGATTGTTGGGATCTATTTTATTAGCCTCTCAAATTTATCATGAAATTCCCTAATAAATTCATTCTCTTTCTTCTTTATGTAATTAAGTTTATTTATCAAAACCAAAGGATTCCATCTCTTGAGGAAGACCTCTTGTAATTGGTCCATGGATGTAATACTAGCATCAGGGATGCCATCATACCATCTCCTAGCATTATCATGAAGAGTAGTAGAGAAAAGTTCCATTGCTAGGTCTTCAGTGTCATCACTAATAGGGTGGAGTTGAAAGAAAGCATAAAAGTCACACATATGGTTCTCAACATTCTCTTCATCACTACCAGTGAATTTAGGGAGCCATTATACATACCTTGGAGGAATTCGTCGAGGATACCCTGGTATTTTACTCATATCCAAGGGTTTAAAATTACCCGGGTCCCATTGAAAAGCCATGATTGGATTTTTTATTAGTGGAGTCGCTAGATAATCCTTCTAGGGATCATCAAATGGAAAAGAGGGAATCACCCTCAGTGGATTTTCCAGGTAAGCTTCGTGAAGTAAAGTCTTTGGGTAAAGGCTTACCGAAAAAGTGTTGTTTGAGGAAAATTGAGTCAATGTTCCCCGACAACGGTGACAAAAATGTTATATCACAATTTGTACTTGCCCAAAGCCCAAGGAAAGTGATGCAAGATTGGCGTAACAAGGGATGACCTATCACTGACAGCTTAATAGGAAACCCCTTTCTGTTTAGGAGTATATCAAAGTTACCCCAGGGGAGACATCCCTAGTGACTTGAAGGGCTGATAAGACTAAGGAAAAGGTGAAAGAAAATCCCCCTCTCACTGGTCACTCAAATAGAAAGGTTATTAAGGTATTTAAGGGAGTAAGTAATGGTAAAATGGAGTGTACCTACCCAGAACAAGACAACAAAGAAAATATGACAGCGTTCAAGTACAAAACATATGATGTTAGTGCTTCTTAAGACCATGAACCTTTAAAAAATAGTCTAGCTGATATAAGGTTGCAAAAATGTAACAGTTTACAACAAAAATTAGTATATTGTAACATCCACAACAAATATGCCTTGAAATTGCTTGAAAAAGACAAGAAAATGTTGCTTTAACTAGGAAAAATGATAATTAATTGTCGCAAGCACATTTGGCAATGTCTAGCTAGCGTTAAATGTCACTTTTGTGGAGAATTTTCTCTAGTTAGATGGCTGTAGAAATGATTTGCAAAAATAACAAGTTAGCTAAGGGATTAGTCTAGTTTAGGGTTAGTAAAAGTTAGCAAAAGCTTCGAGAAAAAATGTTTTAGTGTTTGTTTGATCAATCATTCACTATAGTGAGTAGACTAGTGCCTTTTAGGGTTTATGGAGTCAATAATAGAAACAAAAAAACTTGGAGAAAAGTAGCAATGATAATACTTGTCAAAGGAGAAGGTATGGATGGAGGAGGTGTTGGCACTCTAAGGCCTCAAGCATCCAAATCCTAAAGACAAATTTTCTAGGGAGTAAGGAACCTTAGGCCCTAACCAGTCTTCCTTCCTTAGAATATTAAAATAATGCATGAAATACACAATTAGAGTGAAACTACTAGAGTGTTATCATTCTAGTGCTCTAGTAACCACTTCTAAACAAAGTGTACTTGAGAAATTTAGAAAAGTAGAAAACTATAGAGAGAAATAAGTAACTTATGTTTCTCTCCTAGGGTTTAAGCAAGCAATTTCATAATCTTTAACATGAAACAAGAAACATTTACCACAAGCATTCATTTACATAAAAAAATTGCATATATTCTACTTACTTCACCAAGAATAATCAATCCAAACACTAGTTGAAGATCTTCCACGATGAAAAATAGACAAGATACACCAAAATATGCCTCTCCAAGAAGTTGCACACTAATTATTTCGGCCAATAGCCCTTAAAGAGGGCACAAATTTCAGTCCACACTAAGTGTGTGATGAGTGATGATGAAAAATGAGAGTACTTTCTCTCTATTTATACAATACCAATGACCTTTAATTAATTTTAGGTCAATAAAAGGCCGACCTAGCCAAATTACATCAAAAATCCAGTTTTTTTACATAAATAAAATAATTAACCCCTAAAATCATCTCCAAGGGTGACATCATGCCCTTCTAGGGTGATGTTGAGCCCTTAAAGTGAAATGTTGAGCTCCATATGTAGAACGTTTTGCCTCCAAAGGCCCTGGATGATGCCCACACGTGCCGACTAGCTCACAACTTCCCTCAATATGAAAACCCTAGCTCTGGGTGATGTCGAGGGTCATAATGGTGATTTCATGGGCTCTCAAAGGTCAGTGTCCAGGTGGAAGAGAAATATCCCCCTGGGTCTAGGTATGCTAGAGTGTCTCAAGGGAAATGTCCTTCTTTATTCCTGGTGAAAATCTATTATGTATTCTTTCCCCGGGTTGGGGTCACAACAACCATATATGGGCTTTCAACCCCATGAAGGTATGAGCTAATCATTCCCCCATCTGTACTTGTCCACCAGGCAAGGTCTTGCAACAACAAGAAGCTCGCTCTCCAGGAGTTCATAAGTCACAAGGATTGTAACATGTAAATAACATAC
The DNA here is from genome assembly GCA_009831015.1 of Picea engelmannii. NCBI lineage: Eukaryota > Viridiplantae > Streptophyta > Pinopsida > Pinales > Pinaceae > Picea > Picea engelmannii. Next base: position 972,043 of record ML782758.1, on the reverse strand, counting down.
AATAATCAAATTACCCAAACATGTGCATCAAACCCCCCTTTACCCAAACAAATGCTCAAAGACGTTATGAAATTTAACAAGTCGAGTTTGGAGAGGGTCTCAGGGTGTCCTATTTGGATAATCCTCTTGAATTTGGGGTGCTTCCCAGGTGAGAACAAATATAGGTCATGAAAGTGTATGAGGTGATGTTGGGTAAGTGTTTGGGCATGGGGTGTAGTGATAACAAGTAAATGTAAGTCTTACCCGTGGGTGCCTTTGTAGAGGGAGAATTGCACCTTGTCATGGATTCCATTGTTTCCTAGCCCATTCATTTCCTTTTATTCTTAGCTTCATTGCTTCAAGGGAAAAGTTGAAGGACATTGTCCTGGCTTGGTGACTAGAGGTGACAACGTTATCCACAAGCATTTCACGAAGATGAGAAGGATAGCTTGTGATGATACCCCCTTTATCTTGTCAATGCCACCAAGAGTGACTACCTTGGTTTGGTGACCAGATAGATGGTAGTGTCATATCACTAAATTCCCATGGTCATAATAGGTTGGCTCGTGATGAGACCTCCCATCCACTAACTAATACTTTGAGTGTTATTATCTTATAGGTTCCCTTTTCTTACTGAGAAACCTTTTACAGATTTCTTGGGAACAAAGGTAGGGGGAGATGAGAGGAATAAAGATGGAAAGTGGTAAGTATGGAGGGAATGGACGATGACCTTTCATAGTCCCACCCAGTGGAAACCCATCCTAAAGGGAGATCAACTTACTAGGGCACCATGCCACCCTTCTAGGTATGAAAAAGTCAAAGAGCATAATTTCTAAGAAAACGTTATGAAGGAGAATTCAATGCAACATATTCAAGTGCTTCAATAATTAGAGTGACACATACCATGATACCTAGACTCATTACCTCATGGAGAAAGACTTGATGCTACTTCAGGACCAGGTTGGTGGGGTGGATACTATTGCTACTGATAAATAGGCTACACTGAAGAAAAGAGGGGCCCTCTGGGGACATGCTCATGTCATCCGGCTCTCGACACTCCATGTCTTGGACCTGTGGGCCTCGAGACATGATCTCCTTAGTTGTCCCTACGGTAGAGGATAACAAGTTTCAAAGAGTCTTAACTCTTTCATGGAATATCTTGTCCTGGTATAGGAATTTCATAGGACACGAATCTCCACCTAAAGTGGTGAAGTAGGAATGCCTTAGTAATTTTCCAGAGCAAGAGGAGAGATTTTAAAGGTCGGGTAAGAACTTAGAAAAGACTTAGAATAATTTTTTGAATGGATAAGTCCATATCCAGACTGATAATATGTAGAAAACCCATGTTTTTATCCTGAAGGAATCACAGTCGTTGGATTAGCATAGCGAATAGATCCTATCCATTTATCGCAGGGTATTTTTTGAAGTAAGTTGCAGTCCCATAGGAAATGAACTCCGAAGGAGTGAGTCTGAGGAAAGATCTAGATTATTGATCAGGACCTGAGAAATATTTGATCTTAGTTGTTTATCATGGGGTTCCATTCAGAGTAAATCACGGAGATGAGCTATGAAGAGGAGGATCCAAGGGAAGATTAGACCGTTGATCGGAGGTAGGGTTAGATTAAATCTTAGCCTTTGATCCTCCATAAGGGCCTATCATGTTCTTTGGAGAGTAGTGACAAGGGGATGGTGTCACCCCAACCAACGTGATTGAGGCATGTGTTAATACTTGGAATATTGAAATAGTTACTTTGTGATGACTTGTGGACCCACATAAAACCACGTGTAATGACATCGGTGGTGCCATGTGTCATGGAGTTTTGTCCCTTTTAAGGAAGATTCCTTTCGGTATGAATGTACCATGTGTCATATTAGGTGACCAATACACATGGAAACATATGCCTAGGTGGAAGGTACACGGTGGCCTCAAATACTAGGTGGAAAACATCATATGAGTTTGATGGTTGAAGTTTCTCTCGAGGCCAAAGTAGAAACACTTTGAAAAGAGAGCTTCAGAGCCAATCTAGACCGTTGATTTTCCATGAACGGAGGAACTCCGAGAGGAGATCTGGGTCGTTGATCTATCGTGTCGGAGGAAATCTCAAAGGAGATCTAGACTATTGATCTCCTACCAAAGGGCTTAAGAGGGTGACATGGATGGTGCCACATGTCAAGCAAGGGTTGTACCATGTGTCATGATGACTTGGAACCTATAGGTGAGAATCCATGGGAATACAAATGGCATGTGTCAAGTGCTAAGGGTGCCACGTGTCCAATAGAGATTATTCCATGTGTTAAGGTGACTCAGGGTGTCACAATGATGTGTGGGTGAAAACATGGCATCCAATGTGTCCAAGTGGTGACTGATGTCACTATGTAATTGGTCGATGAGGCAAGGTGGGTCCCATTAGACAAGAAGGTCCTTTGGTCCTTTATTTTATTTCTTTAACCATTGGATATGAATACTACTAGATATGAATCGTTGATTCAGGCACAATATTATTGGGGTTCAAGGGGGGGACCTAATAGGCGCTCCTATGAAATGTCGCCAACAACGAAAGGAAGAAATATATGGACTGTTGGTCGACGCAGGGTGGAGATTCGATCTTGACCGTTAGATTGAGAAACATAATATGGGAGGAGAATTAACTATTGCACAAGTTAGAGTCATCGAATCACTTAGGTTTGTTGGACAATCGACACGAGGACTATCGGATCTAGGATGGGTCCAATTAATGGATCGTCGTCAAAACTTTTGGTTGGGTTGTTGATGATCACCCCCAAGTTAGTTGGGATTACAATTAGAGACATAGTATTCTCATCCCAAGGACGTCCGGATCTAGCGCAGTCTTGATATAGGATCTTCATCGAAACTTTTAGTGTTGGGGTGTTTGAGGCTCCGTGGGAGTAAAACCCTGATGATGACGATGAAGATAGGCCAAGGGATTTGGCACATGAAACTAATGCGCTCGGTGGAAGATGCCACATCGGATTGCATGAGTATTAAGAGACCGCATGGATTCCACGTGGCAATAAGGTGGCCTTGGACCAATGGAGGCTCGATAACTTTGGAAAGCCATAACTTTTTATCTAGAGCTTGGTTTGAAGCATAGTGACTGTCATTGGAAATATTTTAACGAGTGGAAGACAATGGTGCCCTCGAGAAGAGGTATTGAGATGATTGAGAAAAAGTGAAATTTTAATACCCCATCCCTTAAAAGGGTACTTAGGGGGTTTGGTTTGTTACACCCAAGAAGTTGGTTGCACAACTAAATTAAAAGCTAAGTGTTTTATTTGTTTTATGTCTTTCATTATGAGTTTTAATTATTGTGCATGAAATTTTTGTATGAGATCGATTTATATGTTTCTGCAATGAGTTATTAGTTTCATTTCATGTCTATTTTAGAATGTTGTAGATGCATTTAATAAATGGTAGCAGACAATAGTTAAATCTGGTTGTAATTCGTATTTGATAAGTTACAAGAAAATAGTTAGTAGAAAATTTAAATTTTATGAGTATTTCACACGTAATGGTCCTCAACTGGGCTAAGGAATGTTACATCCATCTTTATTAAATAAGTTCTCATGAGGAAAAATGTGTGAAATCAATCATTTATGTAAGTGGCATCATTAAAGAAGGTCCACTAGTTAGTGGATGATGCCTTGTTAATGGAGGTCCATTAGGTGGTTATATTTTTGGTTAATTAGAAACAATAAATAATAGGAGAAGCTATGTAATTGGTTGCTAAGTGAATATTATGTATTTGGAGATCTACTCATGTTCAAGGTTTCCCTCTCAAAGAGGCAAGTGAACATTGCATTTAGTTTTGAATATCAATAAAGGTTTGTTTATTCTTGTTATTTTCCAATTTTGGTTCTATCTAATTTCTTTTCATAGTTATATTTCAATTGATTTTTTTCTAAATAATATGTTTCGAATAACAATGAATGTCACATACTTTCATGTTTAATTTATTTATCTGTACATTACTAAATGTATTAAGTCTAGATATTGATCAAATGTATAATTAAAGTTTGCATCCAACAAATACCAACACTTAATGCTTTTTATAAGCCTACAAGGATATATATGAAAATACATATATTCCCATTTTACCTCCATGTTCACTAATTCAAAAATTTCCAATAAAATTGAACACCAACTTTTCATAACTAACAATACATTACACTAATTTTCATTCCCCATTTCACTCACTTTAAGAATATTACCATAAGAAGTTGCATTTAATGAAGAATATAAAGCAGTGGTCTAAACATACTATGAATTGACACTTTTTCCACAATGGGAAGGGAAATCAATATTTTTGGTTGAAAATTTGGCATGAACCATTTTGGTATGATGGACTTGTAAATATCAAATGTTTAATGCACAATTTGGTTGTAGTAAGGGTATTCAAGGATGATGAATCCATTTCTAATATAGTCATCAATTTAATGGTAACCCTTCAAAGATCTCATTTTTTTATATATTTCATTTAGTAGTTGTTTTATTCTCATATTGAAAAGATGTGCTACAAATAGTACCTAGTTTTTGGGTGGTTAATATTGCCATCTTTTTCAACAATGGTATTAATAGCCTCATATTGTTGCAAACAAAAACCTTAAAATCAAACATCAATTCAAGAAGTGGTGCTAATAGTAACGCCATTTTCACTCACTTTAAGAATATTACCATAAGAAGTTGCATTTAATGAAGACTATAAAGCAATGGTCTAAACATACTATGAATTGACACTTTTTCCACAATGGGAAGGGAAATTAATATTTTTGGTTGAAAATTTGGCATGAACCATTTTGGTATGATGGACTTGTAAATATCAAATGTTTAATGCACAATTTGGTTGTAGTAAGGGTATTCAAGGATGATGAATCCATTTCTAATATAGTCATCAATTTAATGGTAACCCTTCAAAGATCTCATTTTTTTTATATATTGCATTTAGTAGTTGTTTTATTCTCAGATTGAAAAGAGGTGCTATAAATAGTACCTAGTTTTTGGGCGGTTAATATTGCCATCTTTTTCAACAATGGTATTAATAGTCTCATATTGTTGCAAATAAAAACCTTAAAATCAAACATCAATTCAAGAAGTGGTGCTAATAGTAACACCATTTTCTTTGAGGTGAAAATTACAACTTCTTTGAAACCATAGACTTAACGTTTAGTATCATTGCAACCAAAATCCTAAAATCAATCCCTGAATCAAAAAGTGATGCTTCCTTCCAGTAGCATTCCCTTATTTTGTGACTGTTAGAATTACGATTTTATGAAATCATAGCCTTGAAACCACTATCCTAGTAATAAAAACTTTAAAATCAATCCCCAAATCAAAAAGAGGTGCTATCACTATCACCCTCTCTTTTTGGAAAACTTAAAATTGCAATAATTTTGAAACCACGACTTAAAATCCCAATACTATGATAACTGGTACCCTAACAACATAAATATTAAAATCAACCCCTAAATAAAAAATATGTGCTATCAATTCCATCCTATTTTTTTTAGGAAACTTAAAATTGCAACAATTTTGAAACCATGGCTTAAACTCCCAACACTATTGCAAACAAAATCCTATAAAAAGAAAAAAAAGACAAAAAATAAAAAGAAAAAAAAACCCAAAATGGAAGAAAATCTTTTTTAATTAAAAAAAAAAAACATTTTAAATTAAAAACAATATAATTGATTTTTTTTACAATTTAAAAAAATATAGAACGTTAAAATAAAAATCGGGAAAAACACAATTTAAAAACAATTTTAGTTATAAAAATAAAATAAAAGTAAAATTTTTAAATTTTTTTTTAAATGAAATGAAATTAAAAAATTCTCATAACCCTACCCACCCCTTTCACCTTTAAAAGAAATATTTTTTTTAATACAATTTTTTTTCTCATTTAAAATTTTGTTTTACATTTGTTTTTTTATAATTTTTTTAAATTTAAAATTTTTAAAATGGTTTATATTTATTTTTTATATATAAATTGTTTTTTTTCCCTTTTTAACATTTTTTTTTTAATTTTTTGTTTGTTTTAAATGCAATTGTTTTCATTAAGTTCTTTGTATTTTTTTTAATTTAAAATGAATTAAAAAAAAGTTAAATTTATTTATAAATAGATGTTTTTCTTTTCTCTTTCTCTGTTTTTATTATTCTATTTTGATATTTTCTAATTCGTTTTTTGTTTTAGGTTTTTATTTGCGACATTATTAAGTTTTTAGGTCATGGTTTAAAAAATGTTACAATTTTGAGTTTAGAAAAAAAGAGGGTGCTATTTTAATAACAATTGTTTTTTCCTCTTTTTTTTTTCAAGGGTCCCCGAGGTGTAGGACAGTTGGTGACGAAGTGTGTTGTTAAGGCACTCCATGATGTTAAATTCACCAGTTCGAAACTTGCAGGGAAAAAAAAATCCATCCATGTTAAGGGTTGGTGTGGCTCAGGCTGGGTGCGATCCCCGGGTGATTTTGATGACTTAGATGCCCCTGAGTCACGGTTTCTTAAGCCACAGGCTAGTACCACAGGTCACAAACAAACTAGCAAACAAAAAAAAAATCCTCTTTTTTTCAAGGGTTGATTTTAACATTTTGGTTACAATGGTACTGCTTATTAAGGGCATAATATAAAAGAAAAATTCATAGTTTTTCTCATGAAAAGTGGAGGGTGTTATTCGTAACACCACTTGTCAATTTGAGGGTTGGTTTTAATATTTTAGTTGCAATGGTATTGTTTCTTAAATGTACAGTTTCAAAGAACTTGTAATTTTAAGGTTTCTACTCGCAACATTACAAGGCTATTCAAGCCATGGATTCAAAAGATGGTAATTTTTTACTCAAGCTTGATTTTAGTTTTTTTGACCCAAAAATACAGGGTTTTAGGGCTAAAGTCCTTGTTTGAGGCCAAACTTCTCATCAGTTTGGTAACTATGTTTTCTAAGTTAAAACCAAAAATTCCATTGATAAAAAATTGAATTTTTAACAGAGATTGGTTGTGGCTGCTTAAACCTTTTGAAAATATTTCAAAAACTTTGACATAGTTTACTTCCAGATGATTTAAGCAATTCTTATGACTAACTATGAAAACCTACATACTCAAAGATTGATTGGTCAAATATTAGCGATGACAAATTAGAAAAAGTGAAATTTGTAGAATGTTTTCCTTTTTCAAATATGAATATATTGAACAATTATTTCCATATAATAGTTTAGGGAATTACATTTAATGAAAGAGTAAGAAAATAATTGACGAAAAAACATAACAATTATATATAAAGCTTTTAACCCCTATTTAACCCACATTTTACTAACTTCAGTTACAAATTTGAGCTAGTTAACTCATATTTTTTCTATGAAATGGTCTCATTTTTAATTTTTTGGTGAAATGATTTTGTATTAGTTGGTGACACAATTGTTTCTAAAATAAAATATATAAATTGTTTCTAAAATAAAATATATAAATGTGACAAATTGTAATTAATAAAAAAAATAATATTTTGACAAAAAAAACATTTTTGGGTAATTATCTTAATCAAATAAAATACATGATAGAAGAGGGTCGAATGTTGTGGATTTGGTTTGTCTTAAAGTTGCACAAAACCCCAAGGCCAAAATTCCATGGTTAAAGTTCCAATCAATTAGGGAGAACTATAATTTTTATCACAATTCTTATTGAATTTTGAGAATAATTTTCACTAGAAAGGAATTGATCTGAATTGATCTAAATGGATACATGAAGAATTAAAATTGATTAATGTTCAATTTTCTAGTTAATTTTGTGCTCAAGAATCCTTGTGAATTTTCATGCTTTAAACCTTTTTTTAGAAGCTTTGTTGAAAACATGTTACTTTTCCATGGAGAAGTTCATGGAAGCCCTTGGAAGGAAAAAAAATTAACCACTCAAAGACACACTCAAAGACATTGACATTGGAAAAAAGAAAAGCATCTCATTCTTTCATGCTCTACACAAAACATAGGGTAGAAGAGTTAAATGTTTTTTCTAAGGTAAATAAAGTATGTGGCTTATTAGCTCATGCAAAGGTAATTGATCATGCATAATAGAATGTTAATATTGCACCTTGCAAAGGCTATGCAAAGTTTTTGACTATGTAGATTCAATTCATGTGGAGGCAAGTGTATGTAGAGGAAAGGGAATGAACCTTTTATGTCCACCCATTGTGCTTTGTGTTCCACAACAAATAAAAGGGCTTGTGGACCAAGCATGCAGAACATGAGAAAAGATAATAACAAAATGTAGCTTCTTCAAGATAGCGTAGGTTGATGCCTCATTGGAAAGTGAAGTGACAACCCATGGTGTGGACACATGAACCATTTGACCAACGGGTAGATGGCACATGTAATTTGAGAAAGGAAAAATGTTTCTTAGATTGTGTGTGGAAAGAATACAAAACTCTATGGATCACTAGTAGGGAATTGTATCTAAATCCTTGGTTGTAATTCTAGAAATAATTGTGGAGGTTGTTTTCCTTCTTTACATTTGTAAAAAAAAGAGACATGTTGTGATGAAAGAGGGGTTTGAGTGTGAAGAAGCTATTGGAGGTTTTGTTAGTGGGTGAAAACATGAAAATGAGTAACACTTTTTGGAGTTTCATGTGGTGAGGATGGCACAATGAGGCCACACAAAAAGTCAACAACTCTAGGTTAAGAGCTTTATAAACTTTAGGTGGACATTTTTAAAAACTCCAGGCAAAGAGTTTTATAAACTTTTGATCAACAGTTTGCGAGTTTCTAATTGATTAGATTACAAAAAACTCTTAGCCAATAGTTTATAAAACTTTTAGCTAAAATATCATCACGACCAAGAGTTTTTGGTCAACTAGAACAATAAAGTTTCTTGCAATTTTTAGGACCTGTAACTTCAATAAGGGTGGAACCTTGCAATTTTTAAAGATCATCTTTTGGACCTGTTAGCTCCCAAAATGAATCCATCACCATGGTTGTATTTTGTGGTTGATAGCATGGCTATTGGTAGTTTTCTCAAATTGGTTTTGAGTTTTTCTAGCTGCAAGACTTAGCTTTTGATTTTTGTCTTATAAATAAGATGACCCATAAAGGTCTTCTCTTTAAAATTTTCATAAAATGTTTTCAACAGCTAACGCGTGCTTAAAAGATGATGGTTAGCTGGTGAAAGTGGGGACTTTCAACAACTAAGGAGCATTTCTCACAGGTCGTTAGCTGGTGAAAGCGAGGATTTTCAAACATCCAAAGAGTGTTTCTCACGGGGTGTGCGCTGGTGAAAGTGGTGACTTTCAACAGCTAAGGACCATTTCTCACAGGTTGTGCGCTGGTGAAAGCGACATTTTTCAAAAGCCGAGGAGCACTTCTCACGGGTTGTGCGCTAGTGAAAGCGGAGATCACGTGTGTTTTATCCACGTTGTAAAAAATCTAATGATGATATGTTCAGCCCACATCATGCAATCAAGAATGATGCGCTGGTGAAAGCGGAAAATCAGGGAAACTCGAGTTGCACGTCTAAATCGGATTACAAAGCGGATCTCGTTCAGTAACACATGATTCACAATCATGGCGTCGGAAATGGAAAATTTGAACCCATCATCCCAGGTACAGGAACAATACTACATGGCTGGTGACATCAAATCGCCACATCATTTCCCCAACACACATCACCCACAATTGTATGGTAAGTTTTCAATGTTGAAAAACAAAACTGAGTATTTTTACCAGCGCAAGACCTCGGCCCAAATAGCATATCGCAGTGTTTGGTGTGCAGAATCATTTAGGGTTTTGAATTGCAAATGGCAAGAAGACACAGTGGCTCTTTGTTGAGAAAAGAATTGGACAGTCTGTCCTTCCTGTTAGCGATAAAAAATGCACTGGCATTTTTGAAAGAATGATGCTTAAACTTGCAGAGAACTTTTCAATCCCTTCCCAAGCTCCAAATGAAGATTTGAAAACACCATTGGAAATCTTAGGATTTCTAGATGTCGATCGACTATTCAGGCATGAAAAATGGATTTTCTATGACCGAGAATGATTTTGAAAACTCTGCTCTTTTCACCAGCTAATTCGCTAAAAATTTTGCTAGTTAGCTGGTGAAAGCGTCGCCTTTCACCAGCTTAGGAGAGGATTTGTCGGTAAATAAGTTGGTGAAAGCCTGTCACGGCCATAATGTTACGGTTTTCGCCCAGATCGTAAATTTTTGCATAAGAATGAATCGAAACCTCTTCTAAGGCTTTATTAATGAATTATCAAATCTATCTAATCAACCACTTTTGGAAAATGAAGAGAAGAAAAGGTGTACAAATGTCATTTACCATCTTTAAAAGAGGCAGAATTTCAGGGTTTTGGGAGCCACATCA
>ML782758.1:895944-940685 GCA_009831015.1 Picea engelmannii | reverse complement strand
AATCTATGTAGAATAATTTCTTCTCACCACACTTATGTCCCTTACTGTACTTGTTGTCACAATTAAAGCATAAACCTTTTTCTTTTATTTCCTCCAATTGTTGAGGTGTCAACCTTGTAGGTTGAGGTGTTTTAGAAGAAGGAACTTTATTTTCTCGATAGATGTTAGGAGTGGTTCTTCTAGTTGCCATAGCCATATTTTTACTTTCAACATTTCTTGCCACCCTGAATGCATTCTCCAATGATTTGGGCTCCCAAAGGCGAACCTCATGTTGAATGTTATCCTTTAAAGTTCCTATGAATACATCAATTAGGTGTTCATCTGGAATATCTGTTACCTTTATATTCAATGTTTGAAAGTTCTCAATGTGCTTCACGACTGAACCCTTTTTCTTGAGATTTATGATTTGGATGAAGAAGGTATTGCTCCTTGTATCCTCATAGTGTGCTATCATTTATTCCGTGAAAATTTTCCAACTGACCAGTAATTTGTGAGAACAAAGCCATTGATACCACACAAGTTGATTGGGTTCTAAATATAAAGACACAATTCATACCTTTTGTGTGTGTGGCACATCATGTATATCAAATAACTGCTCCATCTGGAGTATCCATGTGATTGGATCCTTGCTATCAAATTTCCTCATATCAATCTTAGGAAATTGGTTGGTCTTCAACCCAAAGTTGGAATTTCTCCAGTATTGATTCATGTTCCTTGTGTCTTCATCATGAATTTCATGGGATACATTTTCACTTTTATGTGGCATCTCTATTAGAAAAAATTTCAATCCTTCCATGATCTCCCTTTTTAAACCATCCATCTTAGTATCAATTATTTCTTCCAACTTAGCTTCTGTTGAATCCATCATCCCTTGTAGTTCATCTTTTGTTACTGCCTTCTTTTGTGAATCATTTATGTCTCTACACATTTCTTCACCTTCATCAAAAGTCCAAGTAGGACTATTTGAAGGCTTATTTGGTGTGGAAGTTTCCTTTTTTGGTGGCATGTTGGCCAAGTATCACTGCAAGGTAGGAATCCCTAATTGGTTTAGGCATAGGTTCTCACAGACAAGGGAATGTGAGGTGTTATAGCTCTTTGATATATGTGTGGGGTCCAACAATAGTACTCAACCCAATATCTCAGGGCATTAACTAATGAGGCTTGACCATGTACTTAGTCGTACTATCTGACTACCTAGGTACTAAAGAGTGATTTCCTCGAGTGTTTTTCTCAGTGTACTATAGCAACAAGAGGACCAAAAGGTTTATTCAGTAAGTCTCAGGATTCCAGGGGGTCTCCCGATATACGCAAGGTACATGGGAGCTCAAATATGTAGTAGTGTTTTCTAATGCGCAATCATTCAAAAGGGGCCTTCCGATATACTCTAGGTACGTGGAAGAACCACATAGTACCTGGCTTGTAGCGCTGACAGGTAATGACAACTCCTACGTTTAGAGACACCATAATACGTTTGTACCTAAAAATCCCTAAGATTCTCTCAAATTTATCTGATACTCCTTTTATCCCACTTTATTCTATCTTTTGAATCACCCCAATTGAATCTTATAGTCAAAAGATATGCAAATTTCCAAAAGAAAACACACCTTTTAAACCTTGATTTGGAGGTGGTTCTTCTAGACGATTTTTCTTCTGTTGTATTTGCAAAATTTCAACCCTTCTGGGTCAGAAATTTTGTTCTTTAGTTATATAATATGTCTTCTCTGCAATGCCACATGTTTGATCAAAATTGGATGTGCCAATTGGAAGTTATGGTAACTTCCCCACACCTTGCTGATTTTTGGTCCTTCTTGAAGAGCGTACTTGTAAAGCATTTCAAGCGTACAATATTTGATATTTGATTCTGAAACTTCCACCAGAAATATTAAAAACTATCCACTATCCAATGCAACTAATCTCATTTAATTTGGATACTCACTGAAGAAGATATCATTGTTTTACCTGTAACACTTGTTTGAGACTAGTTAATATGATTAGTCAACTACCCTATCTTACACAGGGTGTATCTAAAACAATAGGATGACCTAGAAGTTGGAATTTTTATCAAAACTACCTTGATAATTTATGTGAATATTCTCCAAGTTTCAAGGTTTGAAATGTCATAGAAAAACTTTTATAGCGAAAATTCGCGATGACTAAATTTAGAATGATTCTAGAACTCAATCTTAAAGAGGATATATCTTTGAAAGTATAAAGCCTTAGGAGATGAAATTTTAACCCCAAATACCTTGATCCGTCTACTAAATATCCTCCAAGGCGTTCCTTTTGAAAAATTATGGCGAAAATTTCAAGGTGTCTCAGATGCAGCAGCGAAACCCCAAGACCTTGACTTCTGATACCAAATGTTAAGAACCAAATACCAAAATAGCATAAAAACCTCACAATAAGTACTCAACGCCTTAAAAAGAGAGAAAATTTCAGATAATAATCCTCTTCGAGGGGGAAACCTCTTTATACACCACATAAATTTACAAATACACGATGATTCCAATTGAAAAAGTCTCCTTGGTATATATAGGAGACTAGGAGGTACAATTATAACTAATATACCCAAGCCGACATAAATAAAATAACAATACTAATGTAATATGCCCCAATTAAGGAGTAACGTGTCACTATTTAAGGCTTAACATGGGATATCCCTCCTACACAATATTGTAGTTATCCATCCAACCACAAACGGTTTCATCATCTCATAATTTGTAATGCAAAACACAAGACAAAATATTTAATTAACAAGACTTGGTTTATGAAGGGTCTCAGTCTATGAAACTACGGTGGCCTAATTTTAATCGACACATAGAAGTGTTGATGGAAATCTCGAAATAAGTTCATTTGCCTAGGGTAGTTGTGCTTGAATAGTCATTAGTAATGCTTTGGGTATCCTTGTTTCCATGATTGCATAGACTAGCCATGATGTTTCCAAAAAAATAACCTCATATATGTGTTCATGTCTATCTAGATCAATGTTAAAATTATATAAAAAAATGTTTTTTTTAATGCTAAATGTATTTTAATGATAGAAATGTGGTCGTGGCCTTTATATTGAAGAAAAAATCTTTAAAATGACTTAAGGATAAAATAGAAAGCCATATTTGAACTTAACACAACGTTATTAGACTTTAACAATACGTATATCAACAACACCAACGACTATTGCTAATCGATCTCCACATAAGTGAGAAAAATGAATATGATCATGATTTAGGTTCCACTAATTGCATTATTACTTTAAAAAATATAATATAAATCAAATTCTATCACAACTATTATGATTATAAATACTTAAGCTCATAGTTATTTACATTTATCTTTGTCAATGTTAAAACCTAACAACATCAAAAAGAATATAAGCAACCATCTCAAGAATATCTTTTTGTATATAAACCCATTTTTCTAACAACATAAAAGAGAATTTAAGCAACATTAAAAAGACTATCTTTAATATACAAGCCATTTTTAAAAAAAACAGCAAAGTTGTCACTCATCAGAGATGAAAAATTAGATCCCGCATTTGAATTTATAAAGAGTCAAATCCGTTAAAATTATGTATTAAAAAAAATCCGAGCAGTAGCCAAAAAAACCTAGCACTCACGGATCAAATGAAATATAAAACCCAAATAATAAAGGCCTATTTAAGATTTTTTATTTAAAATTTTTAAAGTTCCATAGCAATAGGTTCCTCCGCTGTCAAAGTTCCAACGACTTTATTTGGCACCTTTCGAAATCCCAACGACTATTTTATTTATTTGGCTTTTAAGTTCCAACGACTTTATTCGGCAGCTTTCAAAATCCCAACGACTATTTTATTTATTTGGCTTTTTATTATAGAACTTATGGTTTGAATCACTATGATCAAAATTAATATTAATCATATTTATTTTTTTTCAAAATGGGTTTTTTTAGTTGGAATCTCGAGATGTAAATTTAGATAAAATGACTATTTTTTGTTGTTTAAATTATATTTTTGAATGCATTAATAGAATAAGCTTGCTAAAAATCTCTGGGGCACTAGGGTTATACAAACTTAGTCACTCAAATCTGTAGATCCAACCATTCATTAGAAGATTTAGGGCAAAATCAAACAGAAAAAGTTACCGGAAAACAATCAAAAGATAAAATTCTGAATGCAAAAATAGATTTAACATTCTGAAAAAGCAATAAAATATTTGAATTATATAGAAATAATCACTCACATCTACAAATCTAACAATTTATAACCTGATTTAAAACAAAAATCCCCCACAAATAATCATTTTATATAACATTTAATTTATATAACGTTTAATCTAATGATTTTATTATTATTATCAAAGTTCCAACCACTTTATTTGGCCGCTTTCAAAATACAGACGACTTTATTTGGCTTATGAATGACCTGACAACTAGCTGTCTTTACCGCTGGAGCACAACCCTACAAGTTTAAACATTTAATCTTATCGGTGAATATTTAAATTAAATTCAAAAAAGCTTTAACGTATCTCTATAATCCTTACACATCACTGACACAACTTGTCTGATGGCGAATCTCGATCACTGACACAAATTATGTGTTATTTTTTTAAGTCGAAAGGACTTAAGTTTAAATTTATTTCTATGATTATCAAAAACTGCATCCCGTCCCTGAGGAATACCATCTTCACTGATTCCATAAGTGCACTACTTTAATCTTTTATTGGGCAGAGCTGTCCCCAAAAGAAATGATCTGAAAAATACAAGAGCACGGTTGCGATTGAAAATTGGCACAGCATGCCCAGCACCATAAAACGTTGTAAATTTCAGGCCTTCATAGTCTTGAGTCCATCCAGCCACCTGCATAAATTAATACAACATTTGAAACCAATATTCTCACATTCATAGGCTTCCTGAGAAATCTCATGATAAATAAATATCATTGATATGCCTTGAAGATTCTTGCCTGTTGTTCATGATACCAAGGTTGCCAAGAGCTTTTGGCAGGAAGTCCAAGTGCATTTATACAATATCTGGTCGATAAAACTGAAACCCGGCCATCTGTATCCCCACTGCATCATTTCACATGCACCGAAATTCAAATCATATATTCAACACTATATATACAGGCTTTCTTCCAAGGCACTGTACACTCTAGATTGTACAATGTAAACATACTTTCAAAATTTTAATCTCTTTCCATACTTAATAGATTTAGAATTTAAAATAAAACGTACTAAAGTATTATATCCCGAAACTATATAAAACTCCATTGAAATTCATGTAAGCGATGTGTATATACCTGTATACCCATATCCGAAGGCCCGCTCTTATGAGTTTTTGGTATATGGGGAGCACAGAGAATAAGGAATCCTTCCAGTTGTTAAAGATGGTATCACTGCAGAATTCAAGTGTCATTAATCATTTTCATTATCCAACGGTAATATATACATTATCCAACGGTCATATATACATTTCAGAGTGTCATTAATCATTTTCATTATCCAACGGTAATATATACATCTCTGAGCTTAATTATTTCTTACTTGCATGGAGCCCATTTTGTACTATGTCCACCACTTGTGGCATGCAGTGCCCTTTGAACATCCTGTCTGTTATAATAAATGATTGCGTAGTTATCAAGACAGGGATCATAATATGACCCCGTCATGAGTTTCCTTCTCGACTGTAAATAATCAAACAAAACATTTATATTATGAGCGATAATGGAAGAAACATCATGAATAATATAGATTGATCTTAATCATAAAGATTACTGATAACTCTGATGTTATTTCGCACCAAATTTGCTGTAACCTTTTGCCCAACTGTGACATTTGCCAAGCACTTGGATGTGTATAGACTGTACATATCAATCTCCTTTAATTGCTTCAACGTTTCGTCTACTGCTGTTTTGCATTTCAGGTTGCTCCATGTATTGTTACTGAAGAAATCGCAGTTGGATGCGATGATATGGTGAGTCTCATCGGATATAATTCCATGACTCCACGCGTAGTCCATGTTACCTTGCCAGTCATAGCCATCATTTGTCTCTGGGTTGCCCACCTGAAAAATTCAAAAACACTTCCCGTGTATAATTATCGGTCCACCTGCACCCAACCGGCATATATGTTTGGGATTTTTTATCAACCGTGGCTGGTAGGGAATCAAGGTGCCAGCGGACAGGGCACATGATCCAAGTGGACCATTTTGATCCTAGCCAACCCATTTTATCTTGACCAGAGACAGCCCAATGCAACACAATTCTAACAGAAAAGCACAAACATACATGCTGGTTATGGTCATTCTAATTACTGTTTGAAAATCCGAAAACTGGAAACTTTGACTGCCATTCTTATACCATGAAACCTTTGAGGTTGACATGGCGACCCTGATCAGAAGTATTGCTGTTGAAATCATAAATAACCTCTGCAAGTTCTGGCACGTATTTTCCTGCTTCAAATTAAAGTATGATTGTGATTAGTTACAGGTAGTTTTATGGAGATACAGTGTGAATTTAAATTTTTCCTTTTAAAGACAAATTTACTCGCCTCCATAGCTCTCTCCTGCTATGTAAAAGTCGTGTGTTCTGTATTCGGGGAACCTTGAAAACCAATTCTGAAGAAAAACAAACGTGTCCGCAGCTGTAATCAAGTTCAAAGCAATCTTATCATCTGCATTCAAATCAATTTCGTGCTAAGACTAGATCCTCATCCCAGAAATTAGAATAAGAAGCTACCAGTTATGTTATCTCCGAGGTTGTCGTAATCTGATGATGTGTTGGAATAAGAAAACCCCACTCCAACAGGCGAATCTAGAAACAATAAGTTAGCCTCTGCATGGAATTTTAAGTTTCAGATAAATATTCCAACAAGGATTGGAGTTGTAACAGAAAAACAATTAAGATGTCAGCGAAGAAAAACAGAGAAAAACAAACCAGTGTTCCAGGCATATTTATTGAAGGCGAGCCTGGCGCCAGTAAAGTCTACAAGGAAAGGTCCTATTTCCTGCGTTGCTCCGTATCCAATAGAAGAACACCCAGGACCTGAGAATCCAACATTAATAGAAAATATCACCAATTGGTTGGAATACGTAAAATTATATCCTTATGAGAAATCAACATAAAGGGAGGTGCATTCGAATGGCTGGGTTGGTTGGATAGTATTTTAAGGTTGCATAAACAATATAAGAGGCAAGCTGGTTGACAGTCAAGATGGGCAGATCTTCCAATACTTTTTCTGGAAGTATAAACTAATTAGCATCAGTCGATATGAGCAGATCTTCCAACACTTTTCTCTTGGAAGAAAAACTAATTAACATCTTATATCACAAAAAAAAGAAAGTAGTACATGAATGTCGACAAAGAAAATAGAACAATGGATAAGAAATTGGGAGTGGGAATGTAGGTCAGAAAGAGAATGGAACAATAAGTAAGCATTGGGAGTGGGAAGGCAGGTCAGAAATAAGTAAGCATTGGGGGTGGGCAGGCAGGTCAGAAATAAATAGATAGAAGGACAATGAGAAGGGCGAAGAAAATATAACAATGAATAAGCATTGGGAGTTGGAAGACAGGTCAGAAAGAAAATGGAACAATGAATAGGCAGTGGGAAGACAGGTCGGAAATAAATAGATATTAGTACCATGAAAATGCCGAAAATAAGTATTATGGCATATGTAGCTCAATAGCATTGGGCATGGAAAAAATGCAGTAGAATTTTTAATCGATGGAAATAACTTAAGAAGGGGACAAAAATGACGAAAATTCTTTTTCACATTGGATGGATGGAAGTTACAGTTTTATTGATAAAAAAATTGCCAGGAAATTTATCTACTTATTAGTTCACTGAACTACACTCCTTTAGATGGCACCTCAAAATACAGTACTGGTTAGTTCACTCCCTTTAAATTTATCACTCCTTTTGAATTTATCCACTAATTAGTTCACTGAATTACACTCCTTGTTAGTTCACTCCTTTTGATAGATGGGCAGCTCAAAATGCATTACAGTTTTTAATTGGCAGTGACTTGTTTTTGATGGGCTGTGAGCTCCAATGCGTTAAGAACTTTTCCTGAGTTCTGAGAGTTCAAATGGATTAATTCACTCCTTTAATTCATTAATTCACTCCTTTCGAATTTGTGAACAGCTCAAAAAAGCATTAAATATTTTTATCAGGGGCGAGCTAAAAACGCATTAGAATTATGGACAGCTAAAAATACATCACAATTTTAATAAGAGGCGAGCTAAAAATGCATTAGAGTTTTTCATGAGCTGTGGAGCTCAAACTGCGAGTTTTTATGCACTGAAAGAAAGAAGTATAAAATCAGCAACATGAGTTCCAACCCAATGCCAAGAATAAGTATATCATACAATAAGAAATATATAATAAGTTTCTGGTTTTTCATTGGAGTGACCTGAAGCCTACTTGCCTGAATAGATTTAGTATTCAAATATTTACTATCAATTGGCAAACCCACCCTATGAGATTCTTCATTTTACTAATTTCAATGATACAAGAAAGCGTTTTATCTGAAAAATTCTAAGGAGAGACCATTGAAAAGACTAAATGATACAATAATGACTAAGAGATTGATGAGTACCTCCATTGAGCCATAGGACCAGAGGCTTCTGCTGTTTCTGAGAAGAAGCTTCAAAGAACCAATAAAAGAGAGCCCTTCCGTGCTCTTGATTCACAGTCACATGGCCAGCATAATGGCTGAATCCAACATTCGGCTGCCCAAACAAATGGGTCACCTTATCCAATTCTCTTGCTCCATGACCCCCCGTCTCTAAATTGACTTCGCCTCGATTGGTACCCAAACAGATAAGAAGAAACCCTAGAACTATCCACCAAGTTTGTCTGCAATACATTTTCTCAGCTGTATATCAATCAACTTCAGAACATTGCAATGACTTTACGTTTTTCCCAACATATGGCACTCGTTATATATAAATGATCTAAGCCTTAGCCGACGGTTAGGAGTGGGCTTAAAGTTAAGAGGACGCACCCGTGAAGTCTGGCGAGTTTTGCTCAAAATCGATTCATGAAGCAACAACGACACAACAATCGTTTTTCTCGATCAAAACATGGAGAATTCATTGGTTTCTAAACCCGTAACATTGAACTGGGTGGCATTGGAAATTTTTCGAGAAACCAATTGAGAAAGGGACCTTTGTAATCTCCTAAAGATCTGGATCGCAGCTTAAGCCGCCATCAAGTTCATGGATTGTTATTAATGCATACTGATTTGTTACTGCAGATGTGCCTTTGTTTGCTGTATTGGACTCCTTTCTATTAATGAGCTATCTTTTCTGATTTTTTATTTGGACATGAACCAACTTTCTTCATTCAATGAAGATGAGTTCGTCACTTGTCAGAATGTTGAGAAATTAGTTAGAGGATATCGATTTGATTGCCTTGGAGGTACAAAATTGAATGAAGATGAGTTCGTCACTTGTCAGAATGTTGAGAAATTAGTTAGAGGATATCGATTTGATTGCCTTGGAGGTATAAAAGGTAGGGTTTCATTTATTATAGATACAGAAGGTAGGGTTTCATTTACTATAGACCGTGCTTGACAATTACTTTCTTTTAATAATGATAGAAATAATAGAATTTATGTTGGCAATTAGGAATTAGGGATGAAATTTGATGGGATGATATTGGTCATAGTCTAAACGTTAATTAGGAAGGGATGGAATATGATAGTTAAATGAGCAATTTAAAAGTTTTATGTTTTGGTTTTTTTTCAAGGATATTTGTTTAATTTTATTTGAAATTTGATAAGAAATTGTTGAATCTGCAAATTTAATCAAAGTGATTTTTTCAAAATGCTCAATCATTTGGTAGAGTGTGATTTTTTAAAACTTGAGTAGAGTCGTTTGGTTAAAGCTTGAGTAGGGTCATTTGGTTAAAGCTCTATAAATGGATAAGGGAATCATTTCTATAGTAAGGTCATTTGGTTAAAACTTGAGTAGAGTCGTTTGGTTAAAGCTTGAGTAGGGTCATTTGGTTAAAGCTCTATAAATGGACAAGGGAATCATTTCTATTAAAACCTGTTCTAATAGAATAGGAGTAATTTCTATTAAAAACTTTTCTAATCGAATTTATATTAGCCAGTAAAAAATAAATTCATAAATTCAATAACCATGACTATTGTTTATATTTTTTTTTACTTCCATACATATCAAGAGTTTACGAGTATAGAAATTTTCTAAGATGTAAATTTTTCGTTATTTAATTTTATATGATGTATTAATTTTTTTTGGTTCCTAATGTAATGTAATATAAGGTAAGTAATATTTTAATTAGGTATTATTTTAATCGATTGGCTAAGGGAAGGGGAAGTGGCTTTTTTTTGGTATTAATTTGTAGTAACCTAGTGAGTGGATTTTTCAAATTAAGAGTTTTGTTAAGTTACCATTCTTTTTTATTGATAAAAAAATTGACGATACAACTTTGTTGTTGGAATTTTGGAACTTTGTTGTTGGAATTTTGGAATATTTTAAGAAGACGAGGAATTTTGGATTATTTTAAGAAGACCAAATAAAATGAAATTTTGTTTAGTTTTTAAAAAATATTAAAAAAGTTGAGTTTGATTTTTTTATTTATAAATATTATCAAATAATATTTTTATTTTATTTTTTAAATATTAATTTAATTTAGATATTGATAATGAAGTTCACTATCCACTTATACCAACTTTAGGTTATATAACTTATAAAGTAAAATTAATAATTGTCTATGAATTGGTTTTAGTGGGTTTTCGTTCCCATCAAATACATGGTCGAATCCATGATAAGAGAGAGGGTGTGTGTATAACTAGAAAAATCACATCAAAAAGAAAATACCACAATAAAGATTGAAATCAAGGATAACAATCCCACACATGCAATGGGTCTTTATAGTGGACTACAAAACTACCATATCATACCATGCCTCAATGGGGTAAGCTTAGCTTCTAAAACAAGGATTATATATGGTGTATTTCCTTTAATTTTAATATTATTTATTATAAAATGATTTTGGATTTGCTCATTAAATGTCCACTAAAGGATAAAGTAGGCTCATAGATTTGCGACAAATACAATATGTAAATAGGACAAGTGAAAGGTGAAAGAACATCCAAGGAATACATATAGATTAAAAAAACTAAAAGAAGGAAAATTAAAAAATAATTGGAAAGCATCAGCCCATCGAGATGGGGAACAATAAGGAAGCTCAAGAAGAAGGCGATTCTCTAGTTGAGACCTGTTGCTATGGAGAAGCACTTCTAACATCCAAAGTTGCAAAGAAATGTGTGATAGGTGTGAGACAATGAGAGCGATTGAGTTTACAATGCCTCATGAGTTATCATGTAAACTTGGAAGCTAGACATGGAGCCTCTTCTTATTAGTGTAAGAGCATTGGATGTAAGAGGTAATCAACTTGGGGTACGTGACAATTTGAGGAATTGGCATCTACGAAGCCATTGGAAAAGATCAAATATCTCTTGGAGGAAGAGGGCTAAGCATCTCTAGTCTTCATAAGCCATGAGTGTTTGGAGATAACCAAGTAAATCTATGAAGAGAAAAATGAATTGTCCTATAATGTCATACCAAGGACAGAATATAAATATAAAGTGGTCCTTGCTCTTAGACTCTAAGAAGACAATTTAAAAAATATAATGCTACTAACGAATATGGTGACCTATCTTAGTGTGAAGCCAATGGGAGAAAACTCTATGTTGGGAAAGAGGGACCCGTAGGGTACAAGGGAATAAGGGGCCTAATGTATGTTGGGCATTAATTGTATTTATGTAACATCAATAGTTTCAATCCCCACAAATTATAATGTAATTGTATAAATGTCATTTAGGATGTGAGTCGGTATGTTGGGGCAAAGAGATTGTAGTGATTAATATGTCCAAGGGCTAAATTGTATATTATGAACATTGAAATGACTATTAAAATAATAATCATTGGTTGTGATACAAGAAGGATGAAAATGATTGGGGGGATATGATTCCACAAGAGAGAGGGGTCTAAGGGGCAGTTATTCATGGGTATTAATTCAACTCACATTCCAGAATTATTATCATGATGTATAACCTTCTATTTTTCTATTGAGTGTTCCCAAATCCAATCATTAAACCCATGTAAGAGGGTGGGTGTGAGGAGTCACATCCCATAGTTATTGGGATTATGGGGTTGAAGTACAATCATCTTTGGGAAGAGTGTGACTCATGCAAGCAAGAGAAGAGAAGGAAATGTGTATGTGGAAATTATATAGTTTTTACATGTAGATTTTGGGTAGCTTGAGGGAAGTGGTGATCCAGATTATTTTTGGCACAAAATGAGAGTGGAGATATAATAAAGAAATGCACAGAGATATCACAGATATTCAATAATATAACATAAATGTGTCAGAGATGCAACCATAAACACAGATATACAGTAATACACGATTTCTATTAATGAAAGAAATGTACAGAGACTGTAAAAATATAGAGTGAAAGACTCGCTAGAATGGTGACAGATTATCTCTGAGAAGAGATGTGATGGCTACTCGCATTCACAAGAAGATTATTACAATGAAGCTCTGAAGGCCTTTTTACAATAAGCAGGAATGCCAAAAACCGTATACATCCAAAAACCTAACCCTAGGATATGAAGCACCAAAAGTCACGTGGGCCATGTTTGGGTAAGTTAGTACATCAACTTCCCGGGGTTGTAACTTTTGCATACGATCTCCATTTTAGGCGTATCATAGCCCGTTGGAAAGGTATCGTCGAGGAGATTAATTTTAGTTGCAATATCAAAGGAAATTTCATATTGCAAACCTGTTTTCCCAAAAAAACATCTTTTAGGGCCTCAAAATGGCCCCATAAGTTAAAGCCTGCTAAAAATAGTAAATTACCAAAATTACCAGAAACCTGTTTTGAGCTAGTTGGAAAAGGTGGGTGGCCACCGATATCCACCTGGATCAATCCTTCCTCCTTAGGAAGCAATGGTAACCATTGCGTTGAGTGCCCGAGGGATAGGGAAAAGCGTTTGTTGAATCTGCATCTTGGTGAGCCGCTTGCCTTGCTGGAGACACCGCGCTGCTCAGTTTGTGGAAGTATGTCATGAACCTGTTGAGGTTGAGGTTATTCAGCAAGTCGAGCTACACGAGAGGACGTTCTGCAGAATGAATCTGTGCACTTTGCTGCAATCTTGTCGACCTGCTTCTGTTGGATAGAAAGTGCTTGGGCTAAGGCTGTAGTGGTTGCAGTATCCTTATATTCACCTTTTGAACAGATTGTGAAGAAGCTGAATTTTGTAGCATGAGATACTACCTTGCGGCATTGTTTAGGTGGAACAGTAGTCGGAACTACCTCTGGTATTCTGTACAGATGACCCCCCAGAGAAACAATCACACTGTGGGGTCGAGACTCATAAACAACATGGTGTCTCCACATATATGGCAGGCCTAAGAGAGCATCACAGACATCCAGTGGGGAAACATCACATAATACCTCATCCTTGAAGGGTTGAATGCCGTATGACAATCGACAATCCTGGTTGACACGAAGATCTCATCCTTGGCGAAGCCACCCGATGTTGTATGGTTGTGGGTGTGGTGTTGTCGACAATCCAAATTGTTTGATGACCTCTGTTGCGATGAGGTTCTTCTGGCTTCCGCTATCAACAATAAAATGCAGCGGGGTCCCATTCACCCTCATCTGTGAATGAAAAAGGTGCTCCCCTCTCTTCAGGATCTGTTGGTTCTTCTGGTTGAATTGTTGCGGTCATGACAATAGTAATGGGGTCTGCGATGATGATCTGTCTTTTACCAGTATTTTCAGAATCAGATTCAAAATTAGGTTTCGGCTCCTTGTATTTGATCTCGGCCACCAATGATTGTTTTGAGCGACATTCATTGGTGTTGTGCTATGGGATTTTATGGAAATCGCACCATTTTCCGGTGTCCTTCTTTATCTTCCCGTGACCCTTCTTTTCCTGTGGCTTAGACTGGTTTTCGGGAAACTGTTCGTTAGGGCTGTCTTTGTCATACTTTGGTTGTTGTGGATTTGCAGACCCAAACTCCCGTTTGTTCTGGTGCTTAAATTTCTGCTCGATTTTAACAACATATCGATAAGCAACACTAAGTGGGGAGATTTTTAGAAAATCCATTTCTGTTTGGATGTATCTATATAGAGCCCCACGGTATTTCAAAACCAAATGTCATTCGGAGTCTTTGATACCCAGCTTGGTGCACAAGGTATAGAAGGTATTGGAGAACTCTGAAACTGCTTGGCCCCTCTCTTGCTGCAGTGTGGTCCATCTCATGTACTGGTCCTCATAGTTTCCAATAGGGTAATACTGTTCCTTTACCGCATCCACAAAAAATTCCCAAGTGGGCTCGGCCCCATATATTCCAGACTCCTCTGTGGAACTTTGCTCCCAGTAAGTTTCCCACCAATTTTTGACTTGGGGGAGAGGTTTAAGGAGTGAGAAAGTGATCTTTTCCCTGTCGGAAAAATTATGAACAGAGAAATAACCTTCTAACATATTTAACCATTCGTCTAGGGTGTCCGCATATATCTGACCTTCAAATACAGGAATATCAAAATTAACCTATACCTTGAAAGGAAAGGTGCTTCCAAAGTGGTTGTTTGATGAAGATGCGCCTATTGCTATCGATAAACGTTGAAGGATGTGGGAAACATTCTCCATCATTTCGTCCCTCTATCGCATGAGATATTGCTAAAGCAATAGATTGATAAGATCGTCTTCTCTATCGTTTTTATTTTCTTATGCCATCGAGGGTTTCTTGGGCATGGAAGAGCGATTGTCTTCAAGAGAGACAAGCTCGAGACCCAACTTGTTATACTTGGACCTCGTCGAGGACATGCACTGAAAAAAATGATCAGAACAACCTTCTCTGATACCACTGATCCATATTATTTTCGACACGAAATGAGAGCGGAGATATAATAAAGAAATGCACAGAGATATCACAGATATTCAATAATATAACAAAAATGTATCAGAGATGCAACCATAAACACAAATATACAATAATACATGATTTCTATTAATGAAAGAAATGTACAGAGACTGTAAAAATACAGAGTGAAAGACTTGCTAGAATGATGGCAGCTTATCTCTGAGAAGAGATGTGATGGCTACTTGCATTCACAAGAAGATTATTACAATGAGGCTCTAAAGACCCTTTTACAATAAGAAGGAATGCCAAAAATTGTAGACATCCAAAAACCTAACCCTAAGAGATGAAGTGCCAAAAGTCATGTGGGCCCCGTTTAGGTAAGTTAGTACATAGACTTCCCGGGGTCGTAACTTTTGCATACGATCTCCATTTTAGGCGTATGATATCCCATTGGAAAGGTATCGTCGAGGATATTCATTTTAACTGCAATTTCAAAGGAACTAATATATTACAAACTTGTTTTCCCAGAAAACATCGTTTAGGGCCTCAAAATGGCCCCAGAAGTTAAAACCTACTAAAAATAGTAAATTACCAAAATTTTATAAACTGTTTTGAGCCAGTTGGAAAAGGTGGGTGGCCACTGATATCCACTTGGATCAATCCTCCCTCCTTAGGAATAAATGGTCTCCATTGCGTTGAGTGCCCGGGGGGGGAGGAAAAAGTGTTTGTTGAATCTGCATCTTGGTGAGCTGCTTGCCTTGCTGGAGACGTCACACTGCTCAGTTTGTGGAAGTCTTTCATGAACCTGTTGAGGCTGAGGTTGTTCAACAAGTCGAGCTACACAAGAAGATGTTGTGTAGAAGGAATCTATGCGCTTTGATGCAATCTTGTCGACCTGCTTCTGTTGGATAGAAGGTGCTTGGGCTGAGGCTGTAGTGGTTGCAGTATCCTTCTTTTCACCTTTTGAACAGATTGTGAAGAAGCTGAATTTTGTAGTATGAGATACTCCCTTGCGACATTGTTTAGGTGGAACAATAGTCGGAACTACCTTTGGTATTCTGTAGAGATGACCCCAGAGAGAAACAATGACACTGTGGGGTCGAGACTCATAAACAACATGGCGTCCCCACATATATGGCTTTCCCAAGAGAACATCACATACATCCAGTGGGGAAACATCACATAACACCTCATCCTTAAAGGGTTGGATGCCGTATGACAATCGACACTGCTGGCTGACACGAAGATCTCGTCCTTGGCAAAGCCACCCGATGTTGTATGGTTGCAGGTGTGGTGTTGTCAACAATCCAAACTATTTGACGATCTCTGTTGAGATGAGGTTCTTCTAGCTTCCGCTATCAACAATAAAATGAAGTGGGGTCCTCTTCACCCACATCTGTGAATGAAAAAGGCGCTCCCCCTCTTCATGATCTGTTGGTTCTTCTGGTTGAATTGTTGCGGTCGCGACATTAACAGTGGGGTCTGTGTCGATGATCTGTCTTTTACCAGTATTTTCATAATCAGATTCTGAATTAGGTTTCGACTCCTTGTCTTTGATTTCGACCACCAATCACTGTTTTGAGCGACATTCATCAGTGTTGTGCCAGGGGATTTTGTGGAAATAACACCATTTTTCGGTGTCCTTCTTTGTCTTCCCGTGACCCTTCTTTTATTGTGGCTTGGATTGGTTTTTGGGAGACTGTTTGTTAGGGCCGTCTTTGTCATAATTTGGTTGTTGCAGATTTGCAGACCTAAACTCCCATTTGTTCTGGTGCTTAAATTTCTGCTTGATTTTACCATTATATCGATAAGCAACACCGAGTGAGGAGATGTCTAGAAAAGAAATTTCAGTTTGGATGTATCTGTGTAGAGTCCTATGGTATTTCATAACCAAATGTCATTTGGAGTCTTTGATACCCAGCTTGGTGCACAAGGTATGGAAGGTATTGGTGAACTCCTGAACTACTTGGACCCTCTCTTGCCACAGTGTGGTCCATCTCATGTACTGGTCCTCATAGTTTCCAACAGGGTAATACTATTCCTTTACCACATCCGCAAAAAATCCCAAGTGGGCTCAACCCCATATATTCCAGACTCCTCTGTGGAAATTTGCTCCCAGTAAGTTTCCCACCAATGTTTGACACAGGGGAGAGCTTTAAGGAGTGCAAAGGTGATCTTTTCCCTGTTAGAAAAATTATGAATAGAGAAATAACCTTCTAACATATTTAACCATTTGTTTAGGGCATCCACATCTATCTGACCTTCAAATACGAGAATATAAAAATTAACCTGTACCTTGAAAGGAGAGGTTCTTCCAAAGTGGTTGTTTGATGAATATGTGTTTGTTGCTATCGGCAGACGTTTAAGGATGTGGGAAAAATTCTCTATCATTTCATCCCTCTGTCGCGTGAGAGCTTGCTCAAGCAACAGATTGATAGGATCATCTGCTCCGTCGTTTTTATTTTCTTTCGTCATGGAGGGTTTCTTGCACATGAGAGAGTGATTTTCTTCAAGAGAGACAAGATCGAGGCCCAACTTGTTATAGTCAGACCTCGTCGGGGACATGCACTGAAAAAAACGATCAAGAGAAGCCTGCTCTGATACCACTGATCCAGATTTTTTTCGGCACGAAATGAGAGCGGAGATATAATAAATAAATGCATAGAGATATAACATATATTCAATAATATAACATAAACACAGATATACAGTAATACACGATTTCTATTAATGAAAGAAATGTACAGAGACTGTAAAAATATAGAGTGAAAGACTCGCTAGAATGGTGACAACTTATCTCTGAGAAGAGATGTGATGGCTACTCACATTCACAAGAAGATGATTACAATGAGGCTCTGAAGGCCCTTTTACAATAAGAAGGAATGCCAAAAATAGTAGACATCCAAAAACCTAACCCTAGGAGATGAAGCGCCAAAAGTCATGTGGGCCTTGTTTGGGTAAGTTAGTACATCAACTTCCCGGAGTCGTAACTTTTGCATACGATCTCCGTTTTAGGCGTATGATAGCTCGTTCAGAAGGTATCATTGAGGAGATTCATTTTAGTTGCAATAATGAAGTATTTTACTTATTGCATACCTATTTTCCCATAAAACATCGTTTAGGGCCTCAAAATGGCCCCGGAAGTTAAAACCTGCTAAAAATAGTAAATTACCAAAATTGCCAGAAAACCATTTTGAGACAGTTGGAAAATGTGGGTGGCCACTGATATCCACCTGGATCAATCCTACCTTCTTAGGAAGCAATGGTCTCCATTGCGTTGAGTGCCTGGGGGAGAGGAAAAAGTGTTTGCTGAATCTGCATCTTGGTGAGCTGCCTGCCTTGCTAGAGACGTCGCACTTCTCAGTTTGTGGAAGTCTGTCATGAATCTGTTGAGGCTGAGGTTGTTCATCAAGTCGAGCTACACAAGAGGAAACTGTGCAAAAGGAATCTGTGCGCTTTGCTGCAATCTTGTCGACCTGCCTGTGTGCTTGGGCTGAGGATGTAGTGGTTGCAGTATCCTTCTGTTCACCTTTTGAAGATTGTGAAGAAGATGAATTTTGTAGTATGATATACTACCTTGTAGCATTGTTTAGGTGGAACAGTAGTCAGAACTACCTCTGGTATTCTGTAGAGATGAACCCCAGAGAACCAATGACACTGCGGGGTCGAGACTCATAAACAACATGGCGTCTCCACATATATGCCTGGTCCAAGAGAACATCACAGACATCCAATGGGGCAACATCACATAACACCTCATCCTTGAAGGTTTGGATGTCGTATGACAATCGACACTACTAACTGACATGAAGATCTCATCCTTGGCGAAGCCACCCGATGTTGTATGGCTGCAGGTGTGGTGTTGTCGACAATCCCAACTGTTTGATGACCTTTGTTGAGATGAGGTTCTTTTGGATTTCACTATCAACAATAAAATGCAGCGGGGTCCCGTTCACCCACATCTGTGAATGAAAAAGGTGCTGGCCCTCTTCAGGATCTGTCGGTTCTTCTGGTTGAATTATTGCGTTTGTGAAATTAGCAGTGGGGTCTGCCTCGATGATCTGTCTTTTACCAGTATTTTCAGAATCAGATTATGAATCAGGCTCAGCTCCTTGTCTTTGATCTCGACCACCAATGACTGTTTTGAGAGACATTCATTAGTGTTGTGCCAGGGGATTTCGTGGAAATCACACCATTTTTCGGTGTCCTTCTTTGTCTTCTCGTGACCCTTCTTTTCCTGTGGCTTGGACTGGTTTTTGGGAGACTGTTTGTTAGGGCCATCTTTGTCATAATTTGGTTGTTGTGGATTTGCAGACTCAAACTCCCGTTTATTCTGGTGCTTAAATTTCTGCTCGATTTTAACAGCATATCGATAAGCAACATCGAGTGAGGAGATGTCTAGAAAATCCATTTCAGTTTGGATGTATCTGTGTAGAGCCCCATGGTATTTCAGAACCAAATGTCGTTCAGAGTCTTTGATACACATATTGGTGCACAAGGTATGGAAGGTATTGGTGAAATACTGAATTACTTGGCCCCTCTCTTGCCACAATGTGGTCCATCTCATGTACTGGTCCTCATAGTTTCCAATAGGGTAATACTGTTCCTTTACCGCATCCACAAAAAAATCCCAAGTGGGCTTGGCCCCATATTTTCCAGACTCCTCTGTGGAACTTTGCTCCCAGTAAGTTTCCCACCAATGTTTGACATGGGGGAGAGATCTAAGGAGTGCAAAGGTGATCTTTTCCCTGTCGGAAAAATTATGAACAGAGAAATAGCCTTCTAATAGATTTAACCATTTGTCTAGGGCATCTGCATCTATCTGACCTTCAAATACAAGAATGTAAAAATTAACATGTAGCTTGAAAGGAGAGGTGCTTCCAAAGTGGTTGTTTGAGGAGGATGTGCTTGTTGCTATCGACAGGTGTTGAAGGATGTGGGAAAAATTCTCCATCATTTCGTCCCTCTGTCACGTGAGAGATTGATCAAGCAACAGATTGATAGGATCGTCTGCTCCATTGTTTTTCTTTTCTTCTGCCATGGAGGGTTTCTTGGGCATGAGAGAGTGATTTTCTTCAAGAGAGACAAGTTCGAGACCCAACTTGTTATACTCGTACCTTGTCAGGGACATGCATTGAAAAAACGATCAAGAGCAGCCTGCTCTGATACCATTGATCCATATTATTTTCGACACGAAATGAGAGTGGAGATATAATAAAAAAATGCACAGAGATATAAAAAATATTCAATAATATAACAAAAATGTATCAGAGATGTAACCATAAACACAGATATACAGTAATACATGATTTCTATTAATGAAATAAATATACAGAGACTGTAAAAATACAGAGTGAAAGACTCGCTAGAATGGTGGCAACTTATCTCTGAGAAGAGATGTGATGGCTACTCGCATTTGTAAGAAGATGATTACAATGAGGCTCTGGAGGCCTTTTTACAATAAGTAGGAATTCCAAAAATCGTAGACATACAAAAACCTAACCCTAGGAGATGAAGTGCCAAATGTGATGTGGGCCCCGTTTGGGTAAGTTAGTACATCAACTTCCCGGGGTCGTAACTTTTGCATACGATCTCCATTTTAGGCGTATGATAACCCGTTGGAAAGGTATCGTCAAGGAGATTTATTTCAGATACAATATTGAAGAAACTTACATATTGAAATCCTATTTTCCCAAAAAAACATCGTTTAGGGCCTCAAAATGGCCCCGGAAGTTAAAACCTGCTAAAAATAGTAAATTACCAAAATTGCCAGAAAACGATTTTGAGCCAGTTGGAAAAGGTGGGTGGCCACTGATATCTACCTGGGTCATTCCTCCCTCCTTAGGAAGAAATGGTATCCATTGTGTTGAGTGCCCGCGGGAAAGGAAAAAGCATTTGCTGAATCTGCATCTTAGTGAGTTGCTTGCGTTGCTGGAGATGTCGCCCTGCTCAATTTGTGGAAGTTTGTCATGAACCTGTTGAGGCTGAGGTTGTTCAGCAAGTCAAGCTACACGAGAGGATGTTGTGCAGAAGGAATCTATGCACTTTCCATCAATCTTGTCGACATGCTTCTGTTAGATAGAAGGTGCTTGGGCTGAGGCTGTAGTGGTTGCAGTATCCTTCTATTCACCTTTTGAAAAAATTGTGAAGAAGATGAATTTTGTAGTATGAGATACTACTTTGCGGCACTGTTTAGGTGGAATAGTATTCGGAACTACCTCCGGTATTCTGTAGAGATGAATCCCGAGAGAAACAATGACACTGCAGGGTCAAGACTCATAAACAACATGGCATCTCCACATATATGGCTGGCCCAAGAGAACATCACAGACATCCAGTGGGGAAACATCACATAATAAATCATCCTTGAAGGGATGGATTTCATATGACAATCGACAGTACTAGCTAACACGAAGATCTCATCCTTGGCGAAGACACCCGATGTTGTATGGTTGCGGGTGTGGTGTTGTCAAAAATCCCAACTGTTTGACGAACTCTGTTGAGATGAGGTTCTTCTGGATTCCGCTATCAACAATAAAATGTTGCGGGGTCTCGTTCACCCACATCTGTGAATGAAAAAGGACCTCCCCCTCTTCAGGATCTGTTGGTTCTTCTGGTTGAATTACTACAGTCGTGACAATAATAGTGGGGTTTGCGTCGATGATCTATCTTTTACCAGTATTTTCAGAATCAGATTCTGAATCAGGTTTCGACTCCTTGTCTTTGATATCGGCCACCAATAACTGTTTTGAGCAACATTCATTGGTGTTGTGCTAGGGGATTTTGTGGAAATCATACCATTTTTTAGTGTCCTTCTTTGTCTTTCCGTGACTCTTCTTTTCCTGTGGCTTGGAATGGTTTTCGAGAGATTGTTTGTTAGGGTTGTCTTTGTCATACTTTGGTTGTTGTGTATTTGCAGACCCGAACTCTTGTTTGTTCTGGTGCTTAAATTTATGCTCGATTTTAACAACATATCGATAAGCAATACCGAGTGAGGAGATGTCTAGAAAATCCATTTCAGTTTGGATGTATATGTGTAGAACCCCTAGGTATTTTAGAACCAAATGTCATTCGGAGTCTTTGATACCTATCTTGGTGCGCAAGGTATGGAAGGTATTGGTGAACTCAATAACTTCTTGGCCCCTCTCTTTCCACAATGTGGTCCATCTCATGTACTGGTCCTCATAGTTTCCAACAGGGTAATACTGTTCCTTTACCGCATCCACAAAAAAATCATATATTCCAGACTCCTCTATGGAACTTTTCTCCCAGTAAGTTTCCCACCAATGTTTGACATGGGGGAGAGATTTAAGGAGTGCAAAGGTGATCGTTTCCCTGTCGAAAAAATTATGAACAGAGAAATAACCTTCTAACATATTTAACCATTTGTCTAGGGCATCCGCATCTATCTGACCTTCAAATACAGGAATATCAAAATTAACCTGTACCTTGAAAGGAGAGGTGCTTCCAAAGTGGTTGTTTGATGAAGATACACCTGTTGCTATCGACAGGCGTTGAAGGATGTGGGAAAAATTCTCCATCATTTCGTCCCTCTGTCGCGTGAGAGCTTGCTCAAGCAACAGATTGATAGGATCATCTGCTTATAGTTTTTGTTTTCTTTCGCCATGGAGGGTTTCTTGGGCATGAGGGAGAGATTGTCTTCAAGAGAGACAAGATCGAGACAAAACTTGTTATAATCATACCTTGTCAGGGACATGCACTGAAAAAATGATCAAGAGCAGCCTGTTCTGATACCACTGATCTAGATTATTTTCGGCACGAAATGAGAGCAGATATATATTAAAGAAATGCACAGAGATATTGAAGATATTCAACAATATAACAAAAATGTATCAGAGATGCAACCATAAACACAGATATACAGTAATACACGATTTCTATTAATGAAATAAATGTACAGAGACTGTAAAAATACATAGTGAAATACTCGCTAAAATGGTGGCATCTTATCTCTAAGAAGAGATGTGATGGCTACTCACATTCTCAAGAAGATGATTACAATGAGGCTCTGAAGGCATTTTTACAATAAGCAGGAATGCCAAAAACCGTAGACATCCAAAAACCTAACCCTAGGATATGAAGTGCCAAAAGTCATGTGGGTCCCATTTGGGTAAGTTAGTACATCAACTTCCTCGGGTCGTAACTTTTGCATACAATCTCTGTTTTAGGCGTATGATAGCCTGTTGGAAAGATATCGCCGAGGAGATTCATTTTAGCTACAATATCTAAGGAACTTGCATATTAAAAAAATATTTTCCCCAAAAAACATCGTTTAGAGCCTCAAAATGGCCCCAGAAGTTAAAACCTGCTAAAAATAGTAAATTACCAAAATTGCTAGAAAACGGTTTTGAGCAAGTTGGAAAAGGTGGGTCGGCACCGATATCCACCTGGATCAAGTGGAGTGTTGGGAAGAGCACTAGCCATGTTATGCCTGGAGGAAACCATGGTTTGGATGTGTATTATGCTGAGATAGAGGCTCGTGTGCCTTTAAAACAGGCTGTAATCCTATACTGCATTTTTCTTGTTGAGGAAATGGCTCAAGAGCCTTATGAAGGTTGTTGTGAGAACTCATGAAGCAACTGAGAGTTCATGAACTCCTAGCTAAGAGATTCTTGGCCAACCTATTGCATTGGAATCCTTCAAGAATGATTGATACAACTCGAGAGATTGTGAGCAATGAAGGGGGTACATTCCTTGGGTTGTGCAAGTTGTGGGGAACAGAGAGAGCTAGTGTATTGGAACTATTGTAAGAGTAGAGCCTAGTTTTGGGGCTACTGTGTGTGAAGAGTAGATAGCCAAAGGAGTATATCTTCTTATGGAATCATAGCCTCAACTTGGGGGTTGTCTGTTGTTGAGATTTGGAACAACAACACCTATGGTTGGGAGGTTAATCCTTCGTATGCATCCAATTGGTTATATTTATAAACATATAAGTTTGTTGTTTTTATTATGATTATTCCACTGTGTAAATGAATATTTGAATGCTTTGTGTTTGTTGTGTGCTTGCTGGATGCATTAACATTTTTATATGTGTTGTTAGATGCATGGGTAAATCAACATGTTGTTTGATGTAATTTTAATGGGTCTATTGCCTCTTGGTTTTCTTTTATATGTAAGGGTCATTTTTAAATTCATATGTAGCATGTTAAGTCATTTTTTGCAGTGACGCGACTCATCTTAGAGGTTGGGTACATTACAGATTCTGGCATGCTGCTCCAATTGTCATGTGCGTTAAGGATTTTTTTGCGCACAATACAAAGCCGATTGTGTGTGCACTATGAATATTTGTTGTGCAAAGTACAAATGCTAATGTGTGCACGATTTGTCTCGGTGAGGATGCGACCTTCATAACCATTTAGAATGTATTAGATGCATTTATTTATATGGTATCAGACAATAGTTAAATCTATGCATAATTCATAGTTGATAAGTTACAGGAATGTTTTAAAACTATTGTTTTTATTTTTGCAATTAGAATATGTAATTATATCTTATGAGAGAAAAAAAAGGGGACCAAATATTTGTCTTGCTCCATTAAATTGGGTATGACTATCATATTTTTTTCTAGAAACTTTCGTTAATCCATTGAAGTTACTTTCATCAATTTTATTTGTTTTAGTAAAAGATCACCTTGAGGATAAAGGTTTTGATTTTCAAAGTTAATTTTCTAGTGGTGAGTTTTTTAAGCAAGAGAAATACCACAAGATCATTGGTCCCTATCTTTAGGATGGGGCATCACCATGCAAACAACCCAGGAATGAACTTCAATGGCCTCAATGGGTGTAGAGCCCATGTGTGTGTGTACAAAGGAAGATGTTTGACCTTTTGGAGTTCATTTCTTTTTGTCGTCAAAGAGGCTTAACATATGTCTAACAAACAAAATTGGTTTAAGTGGGGATTAATAGGATACTCCATCCTTCTAAGTTGATTTTGTAATTTTCTATAGGTATTGTGTAAAGGATAACTTCGAGTTGAAGAACATTTGCAAAATCAATGCATATAATGGCCCTTGTCTTTGGGATGGTGTGCCACCATTGAAATAGCCCAAATTCAAATCCTAATGACAATAGAGTACTGGTGTAAGTGTATGAGGGAAGGTGTCTAACCTCCTGTAGTTGGTTTCCCTTCATCATTGTAGGGTTTTAACACATGTCCAACATAGTTGGTTTCCCTTCATCATTGTAGGGTTTTAACACATGTCCAACAAACCATATTGGTTTAAGTGGACATTAATAAAAACCTTTATCCTTTTAAGTTGATATGGTGATTTTCTATAAGTATTATGTAATGAATAACTTCCAATTGAAGAACATTTGCAAAATCAATGTATATAATGCATTACATGGATTGACATAGAATATAGACCAATGATTAAATCAACATACCAGGACAAGTTGCTTCTCTCTCTCTCTCTCTCTCTCTCTCTCTCTCTCTCTCTCTCTCAATGTAGATCCATTTTAACCTCAAATATATTAAAAAATTTAAAGAATAAATTTTTATGTGCTTAATAGATTAGGGTTAAGATGGAATTACATCAATTTATTTCTATTGTCTTTTTGTATTATTTATTATTGTTATGATAATTTTTTTTCCACTTTTTTGAACAAAGGAAAACCTTAGGGATATTTCCCCACATTCCTCGATGACATCCCTAGTAAAACCATTAGTGTAGACTAGTGCACCTAACCTAGTGGAATTCAAGATGAGCACTTGTTAGCAGAGAACTAGCCAAATGTCCATCATTTTTTTTTCACTTTAACATTAAGCATGCCAATTATTCTTTCATTTCATTTTGTTAGGGTTATGGTACTTTATACATCTTAAGGTATTAGGACTTAAATATTATCCAAAGAGATAGGATATGTACACTTTTGTTAATTAAGTAATCAAATTGTTACATACAAAAGATCTCCAGTCCCACAAACAAAATGATCTCATACTTCAATTTGATATCTAAAATCATGCAAATTACTATTATTACTATTATTTTATTTCATTAACATATATCATGTCACCATTACATTATTTTACATTATACATATCTTCCATAAAACATCATATCATGGCACCCTTATATTACTTTACATTATACCTATTATCTATAAAACATCATTATGTTACTTTACATTATACATATTATCTATACAACATTCTAAAAAGCAACTCGCTTCTTTCTTTCAATGTAATTATTAATGTGTTTTAAATTTTCCTTATCCAAACACAAAGTTTAATTGACATGGCATTATCTCATAATGCATTTTTTTCCCACAATTATCTCAAAAATCATTTACAATTATAAACGTTATGTGGGAATAAACCTCTCTTTTATTGGATTATTTGGTTTGATAATTAAACGCATGGCATCAAGGTTTCAACATATTTCGAAGTGAGAGTAAACGTTATGGTACAAACCTCAATTCTGTCTTCTTTGAACGTCGTTAAATGTGTTAAGGGTTTCATTTTCGTGTAAAGTCAAGGCCAAAGGCCATGCATATTGAAGATTGGTAAGGAAATAGAGGTTGAGTAGGCACTGCAATATACGTGAAGCTTCAACTGGAAACCAAAGTTCAAATTCATGATGCTAAAAAATGTTTCTCAACAAGTTTTTGTATGTAATTAGGATTTCTTATATAGGTCTAGGTTGTGTGAAATCAAATTTGTATTTATTATGCTTAAGGTTGTAGTAATCAAGATTTTGTAATCCATTCAGATTAAGCATGGTTTATATTAGAATTTTGTGCATATGAATATTGAAAAAAATATTCTATTTGATTATTATAATTAGGAGCATACATAAAGGATAAATGAACAATAACACATAAATAGGCTATCTATCTCTTAACATGCATAGCAACATAGTAACCATCAAAGTCTCAAAATAATGATTTTCAATTTAAACAAGGGAAAAAGAGTAGCTCTTTGTTATCCAATAGAAAGGTAAAATAATATGAAATGCATCACTTGAGAATGTTCTTGTAGCACGCGAGCTTTAATATTGTCCATGGAAAGGGCCTTTAAACGTTTAATAGGCTCTCTCAATCGTTGACAATGAATAGGCATCACTTTCCCTTTTATGTGGATACTTGGGGGGAGGACAACATGAAAGTAAGAAAACACTATATTTAGTGAGAGATAGTGAGAGGATGCAGTGCTTTTCCAACTCTTTATCCTAATTCCTCTAGTATAACGTTACATTCACATTTCTTGTGAAATTCATGGCCATGGCCTCTTATTTATAAATTGAAGTTGAGATTTGCATGAAAACTGGTTCAGGTAGGAATGCCCAAGCTTAGGCATCAGAACCCATGTGCTTGATTTGACTAAAAGGAGGGCCAAATACCCAAATATAGATGGAATGGAAATTTTAACCAAACACACGTTCATCTACTAACCATTTTTTAGGCATCCTTGGGAATTTGAGGGTTGCAAATTTTTTTGTTTCAAAAATTTGCAAGAATCACACAAGTATTGAAAAATATCTTGCACCAACTCACCAATTTAATGAGAAAGCATGCATGAACATTGGTTTTGTTCCATTGCATCTTTGATTTGGGTGAATGGCATGTAATTGGTTAATGAACCATGCTTTCAAGTGTATTAAGTTATGTTAATGATAGTTTGTGATTTTTCTTTTAAAATCACTTAAATGTCACGGGTGAGCAAAATTTCAGTGATAAAAGATGACTTTTAATGTGTGAGGTTATGCACACATCATATAGTTAAAATACGTCATGTGTTTCATACTCATGTAGATGAAAAAATGGAGAGAGAGAGAGAGAGAGAGAGAGAGAGAGAGAGATTTCATTGAAAGAAGGATCTCTAATGGAGAGAAAGAAGGCCACCTACAAAATCAACAAGAATGAGGTGATATAATCATACAATGTATTTACCAATGAGGCGGGCATACCCATGCTCAAAAAATAGTAAAAAAAGTATAATGTGGAATCATAGCTAGAGGAGCCATATTAATGGTACATATGAAAATGAATGTTTCTTCTATCTAAAACATGTGATGGAACAAGGCCACCTAGATACCATGAAGAACCCTAGTAAAGGAGGGCCCTAAAGGATGGGGGTCAGAACATGTAGGGAGCTATCGTAAGGGAAACTCTATTGGGAGACTCATAATACATGTTTGAAATAGAGACATACATGGTCAAGGTATTCAACTCGATTGAGGAGGTTGCTACTATCAATGTGTATGAATATCCACGATATGTTAATGAGTTTTGGTCAAGCATAAGATAATCCATTTGGTTGCAAATCAATAATGGAAATCCTCAAAAAATATGAGGTGGTATATTGATAATGATAATGGGTCCCAAGATATTTCTACAAGTTGGTCAGGTGTGAATAGATTCATTAAAGTCAAACTCCAACTAAAACCATGTCGACAAATATTAATGATGAAAATCCATTATGACATACGAGGAATACCACCAATGATGAAAATCACAACCAAGGTATAGGGTATTCTAATCATGTCCCCACAATGAATGTGACAATGTCTATAGGGGTAGATTCATTGGATAAAGGGAATGAATGCATCCTGATAAGCCAATACGAGTCATAAAACAAAATTATAGATGTAATGATATGAGATTATGACACAAGAAGGTGAGTTGGCCAATGAGTATGGGACTCGAGACTTCCCTTGAATGGATCACAAAATAGGATGACCTAGGTAGTGATGATTAGTTTAGAATGGTAATGCAAATAATGTATTGGGGACCATGAATACAAAGTCAAAATGATGATATGAGAATGACTCAAGGATTAGGGTAACAAGTAAAATAAGGCACTGGGTTTGAAAATTTCAAAAACCATGATATAATATTGATGGGATGGTATGAGGGGGAATAAAATGGCCATTGATGCTACATCAAGGGACATACATAGGGAATTAGTACAAACGCTTAAAACAAAGGAGACAAATTGTTGCAAAACTCATAAAGAGATAGTATAACATCTTGATGGAAAAGAATGCTAATAGAACTTACTTTAGTTTCCCTTGTTTTGGTGTTTTTATATTTTTTAGATGTTTTTATATATTTTCTTTTATAAATAATATAATAATGGGGATACAGTAGAAATAAGGAGATAGGTATTGAAATGTGAGAAAGTGATTTTGAATTATGTGTAAGGATTGTGAAAACAAATGAAGGGCAGTAGGGGTGGGTCTCTCTAGAAAGGGTGAATGGGGGTTAAAGAATAGATGTGATTTAACACATGAATGGAGTAAGATATTGTTCAATTTTAAAGTGACGAGTAGAGTCTAAAATTATTAGTGACCATTTGAAAGTCTAAGGGGAGAGGAAATTAACGGGAAGAGTGAAGTGTGAGGCTCTGAATGTCAAGCATACTCAAGGACTCTTGATTATAAGGGGAAGCGAGTAGGATGGGTATTATACAATTATTTTCCACCTGATCACCTGATGGACATCATCTAGAGGTTAGAAGGATGAGACACTGAGTTATGTCACTTTTCCCTTGAGTTTTCAACATATTTTTTCTTGATCGTGGGTTGTTCCTTTGCAAATCGTGACCCAAAGTTTTAGGTCGCGAGTTTCTCACTTGCAAGTCATGACCAGTCGCAAACTATAGGAATGAAGGGCGCGACCGGGTCTATTACTCCCCAAATAGGATTGGATACAAAGAGATGAGATCAAATTTCATATTTATCATAATACAACCTCGAGAAGTTTGTTATCTTGAGTGTCTATATTTATCCCCCATCTTATCTCTATCATCCTAAATATTGAGGGTCTCTCATGTGAAAAGGGGAGGAAAAGAAAGGTTAATCTTATACTATTAGATTGATCATAGATCTTGGGAAAGGAGATTGGGAAGAGCTTCATCAATTCATTTGACTGTAAGCTTCTTATTTTATTAGTAGAAGATGCACATGGATTTCCCCCTTATTTGGCTATTATGATTCTTGTAGAGAGTTAACATTTCCATATTTGCATGTTATATTATTAGATAGGCCGTTAATTCATGCATGTTATATTTAATCTTGTTAGATGTATTCATTTGTGTTTCCAT
Organism: Picea engelmannii; assembly: GCA_009831015.1. Classification (NCBI taxonomy): domain Eukaryota; kingdom Viridiplantae; phylum Streptophyta; class Pinopsida; order Pinales; family Pinaceae; genus Picea; species Picea engelmannii. Next base: position 910,740 of record ML782758.1, on the reverse strand, counting down.
GTGTGCAGATTTTCATTCGTGAAAGTGAAGTACATCTTCAAAAGAGTGAACAACCAAGGAGCATACAGGGACAACCATCAAATTACCAAGTAGGATTCTTATTCCATTATCTCATATATTTATTCACGTGTGATTCAGATCTAGGGAATTCTATTGTTTGTATACCTATTTTGTCTTAGGTCTAGGAAGAGCCTAAGGGAGGTAACTCCTGCAGGGTACAATTATCCTAAAATAGAGTGGCGAAACCACTGGGTAAGTCATTACTGTTTATATAGTTTCTTCCTTAGTTTATTTAAATCTATTTTTTCAAGATCCTTGCCTGTTTAAGCCCCATTTTCGATTTTGTTCTGCCAACAAGTCTTTTCTAAGTTTGTTTGAAAATTTTCAGTCCTAGATCTGATAGATCTGCTTTAGATCTATTAATTTTTGCATCTATATGATCGTGGTCATGGTTTTCCTATGGATACAGGGTGACCACATCCTTTGTGGTTACGAGTTTCTCCATTACAGCACGCAACCACCCAAGAAACCGCACTGTGTAGTGCGACCAATGCTTGTGGTCGTAGGTTGGTCACGTACAACTAATGATAGATCGCTATGTCTTAATTGACAAGATGCGACCATTCACTAAAAGGATAGTTTTTGAAGGGACATCCTTCAAATATATACTAGATATGTTTTCTATTTTTCTTACAGCTTTACAGATCTTTCCCAGATCTATTCCAACAGTCACTGCTACAACTTTCTTTTCAAGTCATTTGAATGTTTTTCTTTTGTGTGCCATTTGTTTGATTGATTCAAAGGACTTATCATTTTTGTGGGTATGGTTTGGATTCTGTAACCTTATTCCCTCGAGATTTTAGAGCTGGTGGTAACTATGTAAGAGAGTCCATTTGTTGTTAAAGATCTTTTGGGTGTTCCTTCATATTTGCTTCCATTGTTTTAAACAAAGCAAACCCTCTTGATTTTCCATCTCATTTCCGGGTCTACTTGGAATTTTTGCTTCATTTTTAATACATCATTTTAAAATTTTTGATAATATTTCCGATATATTTCTTCCCATCCTTTTTTATTTGTGTGATGAAAAATGTGTGCTTTTTTCTTTTGACTGGCATAATCTTTCAAAAAAAAAAACAAAAAAAAAATCTTTTAAAGAGATTTGCATTGCATTTTAGAATAATTTGGCTAAGAGTCTTTGGTTCACTAGTGGAATTGAAATTTGCATTGTCGAAAACGTTTTAAGGAAACAGTTTGCATTTCATTAAGAAATTTTATTCGCATTGGTGCACATATTTCATTGAAAAATAAAAATCTCTCTCACTTTCCCTTAAGTAGTTTTTCATTGAAATAAAATTTTTCATTGTTGCATATAGATTCCTTTTGGGATTGGTCTTGAGTCAAAACACCATCAAGTCTTTCATTTCTTTCCCTTTGAGTAAACAACAACCATTTAAAATCAAGCGCAGTTAAAAGTAGCTAGAACATTTGTGTTTGATAGCAAACCACCAATAGATTAGGATCTAGGGCCTTGGAATAGGTTTGGAGAGTTAACTCTCCAAGGCCACCAAACATGAGTAGGACAATTAAAAAGCGAAAATCCATTAGTAACAAAACCGGTTTTGGGAAAGCTCTCCTCACACGTTGAGTTAAGCATTAGGTCAAGCTAAGAAAGCGGCTGAGATATCCCCTCTCCATTTTCTTGGTGGGACTACTTTGTGTATTGGGGGTTTTGAGATGTGGACGCCCCTAGAGTAACTCCAATGTTCTCGAAATTTTTGGGTTCTAGGACTTGACCTGATATTACTCACCCACACAATAGTCTTGAATGATGATTGTTCTGCTCGGCTGGATTTTTGTGAAGTGGTAACCTTACTGGCTTGTCCTATGTAGCTACACAAGTGACTACAAGGGGAAATCATTGTGTTACCTAAGGTAGACATTGAATCTATACTTCAACAAACCATGGAAGGTATCTTCCTGCGGGGTCTTACTTGCACCTTAGGGGGATGTTGTGTGATGGTTATTGTTGTAGGAAAATCTCCCTGCGGACATGTAGATTGCCTCAAAGAGATTGACCCTAACTCTAAGACAGAAAATGCTTAACGTGGACACTGACTTCCTTTAAAATCTATACAAAATAACACATGAGAAGGAAGGAGAACAAAAGTACCTCTTTATTGACATTTTCCCCTGCACGCTCCGAGTTGAGCTCCGATCCTTTGCTCCTCGCTGAGTCCTGTAGACAAACAAGATACGACCACTTCCTACTCTATTGATATTAGCTTGAAAGTAGATCTATCTATCAATGATAAGTTCGTGTAACATCAGACACAAACTAGAAAGAAACAGGCCAAGCGTGTCATATTAATGAGAATAACGATAACAGTACTTACAATCGTAGACGCGAATGAGACAGCTTCGTGAAGTCCCCTTCATCTAACCCTTGCTCGAAAGATCCACAACCTGGATAACAACAGCTTCACTGATCACTCTCCTTTGGCTGACTGTGTGTTTCCTATGAGATCATAGGTTTCATGCTATCAATTCTTCCCCCATCAACTCTGTTCCAGCACCACTTATGAGATCATAAGTTTGGTGTGATTCTCCTTCTTCCAGTCCCCTTTCACCATTAGAAATCTTGCTTATATAGCCTTATAGAGGCTTTAACCACTTGATATATCCTTGGGGAAGTTGAGGATTTTCCTCCTTCAATTGAGGATTTTCCCTAGGATCATGGCTGGACTAGGGATTCGAATCCAACTACCTTCCAAGAATGAAAATATGCTTCCCCCATTCATCTCAACAACTTAACAACTGCCCAGAATAGGTAGACCTCCCTCAAAAGGGCCATCAGAGCGCTATAGCGCTCCCTAGTAGGCTTTAGGGGGGCGCCAACGCTTTCAATATCTACAACGCTCCCTCAAAAGGGCCAGAGGAGCTTTATAACGCTCCCAGATAGTGTAAGGGGGAGCGTCGGTGCTCCCAGAAGAGGTATAGGGGAGCGCTCTCCTCCAAAAGCTAGTTTTTTGAGTGTTTTCAGATGGCAAAAGGTTTGCAAGCTTGCTGACTCATTTCTCCTCTTCCAAATCAAATGTTTGAGGTGTTTCAAGTGTCTTTCTCATGTCATTATAGGCACGACATAAGCATCATGGCAGTATGCTTTGCTTGACACTTGCGACACTTGTGAGCAACATGCGACACTTGTGACCTTGTGAGCAAAATGAGACACTTGCAACCTTTGTAATGATGACACTTGCGACACTATCAAAGTGATTATTTTTTATGTGTAACAGATTGCCCCCCAAAGTATGAAGTTAGAAGACAGGAACTGATAACTGAAATGATTTGTAGATGTTCAAGCAAGGGTATAGACTCGGAGAACCTGACGGAAGTTGAACACAAACATCCAACAAATATCATGACATATTTCAAAACCCAAGGCAGGCATACCTATGCTTGGGTGATCAAGACTTAAAAGATATGGCCACCATAAAATACACTGCGGATCCATAATTGTATTGATAAAAAGGTATAGCCACTGAAAATACACTGTGGATCTATACTCGTATGACATGAACTGATCGTAGCCACGAAGAATATACAATGGATCTACGAGATGACAAGACATAGCCACGACCAATACAAAGTGGATCTATGTAACAGTATATGTGTCATTGTTCAAGAAAAACTCCTTCGCAACCTGGGCAAAGTACATATCAATGTGATCACTCAACCCAGGGTCTTCTTACCGATCCTGATGTGGTACAAATCTAACCATACGAATAGATCTCCTGATGTCGAACATGGCAGAAACCACTTGATTACCGGTCAATGATGTAAACCGTTAACAAGCGCGAGGGAAATCACCATTAATGTCAATGATTCCCAAGGTACCCTAGTACATTCCAACAAATGTGAATGGATGAGCTGGAGTCGAACATCCGTAGAATCATCCGATCAGAGGTCAATGATGTAAACCTACTGTCGAATGTGAGGAGGCCTGCCATTGGGGCATGCAGGTCCCAAAGTACTAATTGGTTTCTAAGTCTGATTCCTGGATCATGTGTTGAGGTTGACAAGAACAAGCTCGTCGAAGGAGGGCCTTGATGTATCCCCCATCAACGACATGAAATGGATATAGAGGTGTAATTGGTAGATCAAAAGAACATGGAATGACACGGGTTTTGAGGCAAGATATTTGGGATGGCTGACGCTCGAGGCAGATACTTCCCTTGAACATTGAGGCACAACTACAAAACATGACATGGACCAAAACTATGCAGTGGGTACTGTGACTTGCGTTGGGTGACCCAAAGGAGTGAAAGGAACTCAAAGGATTGGCTCAGTGCAGAGGTTCAGCGGATTATGATGCGTGAAAATGACAAAGTGCCGTGTTCAAGGGTGACTCTAAGAATTGCTAGATAATGTTCTCAAGAGACTGCTTGGCTTGCTTCTTTCAATTTTTCTACCATCCAGATAGACGAGTACCTATTTTTGTTTTAATGAGCTCGAGGAGGATAACACATGCTCGATATAACTCACCTTCGGTAAGTTCCTCTTCCTTTTTTTAACAAACTGGAAGAAGTAAGGGTTCGATCCCATATGGGCCTGTCGATGTGTTTTAACGAGTCCAAAGATAGAAAACTCGAAGGTTTTTTGGGATTATAGAGTTTGGAAAAACACTTAAAAGAGAACTCTCTTAGTTCCTTTTTCGTACAGTAGTCTAACGAGACCGAAAAAGAGATAAATTATCGCTTGAAAGATGCCCTTTCGGACCTTTTAACGAGTGTGAAAGGAAGCAAGGTCACTCGATGATCTTTTGATATTTAGAGAGTCTGAAAAGGGTTTAAAGGAGACTCCAGGGGGTTCCTTTTTCGTGTGTTCGTGTATCCGTACAGGTCCGATAAAGAGATAAAAGTTTACTCGGTTGCATTCTCATGTATTTATGAGCACGAGAAAGAACAAAGACTAAGCTCGATATGCCCCCATCTTGAAAGATGGTGGCTTAGCTCCAGAATGATCATAAAGGCTGGAGACATGCCCCCCAAGCTTCAATTCATTCACCGACTTTGAGGTTGTCACCAATTTCTGTGCTAGATGGAGAAAAAGGATACAGGTGGATGAAATGAAGGTTCAAAAATGAGACTTAACAAAAGACTCGACTCGACATCTACGATATCTGGCGAAAGACTCAACTTGAAGGGAGAGGTGATTGTTTCATTTTTTAACAAGATTGACACAGGAAAAGAACTATGCTCAAGGTTCCAGGTTCGATCCCCAGATTGTTGTTTCATTTTTTAACGAGCTTGCTACAAAGAAGAAAACTATGCTCAAGGCTTCTGTTTCATTTTTTAACGAGCTTGCCACAGAGAGGAGAAACTATGCTCATGACATGCCTCCAGCATGAAAGCTAGTGGCCTCTGTTTCATTTTTTAACGAGCTTGCCACAAAGAAGAGAAACTATGCTTGTGACCTCTTCTTGATCATGGCTTCCGAGAGGGTGATGCTTTGGAAGGGTACCATGTCAAGGGACAAAACGCGGTCATGGCTTCTAAGAGATCTTTGTCAGATGGAAGACGATCACTCTGGAAGGAACACATGTCGAGGGTTGTGACAGGGGTAAAGATATCAGGATCCAATAACCCTATCGAAGAGATCACCATGCCAACTACCGGATCCAAATCATCAGAAGTTAAGGTCATGGGAGACAACGCCACATAATTGACATGCGGCGGGGGTGATATTGTCTGCATATAAGAACCACTTAGGGAGGTAACCCAGTTGGGGCCGATGAATGAAAGTTGATCAATAGTCATAATTCTTCCATCGTGAGGGAAATATATCACACGGAAAAGGGTGGATACAAGAGCTTTCATGGCATAGAAATAATCCCACCCAAGGAGTAAAGCGAAATCCAAGGGGTCTCGGACTACCATGACATCGATAAAGACATTTTTCCCTCCCAAAGTTATAGGAAACTGAGGAAGGATCCCTAAAGGTTGACTAGTTCTTCTGTTAAAATCTAATAGATTCTGTGTAACCAGTGCAAGCTGCGGACAACCCAAAGCGTACCAAGAAACATAAGAAAAAATACTAACAGACACACCTTCATCTATCAGCGTTTGAGGAACATCCTGACCACGAACCTGTACTGTAATATGGGAAGGAATGTGGGAGGGAATACGAGGTCTAGTTAGCACACCCCAATCAAAAAGGATGGTTTCGGTACTTGGAGGGGGTTTCACAGGAGAAGGAGGAATGCCCCCCGACATAGAAGAGTCTGTATTAACTAGAAAAACATGGCCAGTATCAGGTTTACTCTCTAGAAGGAGAGTAGCATCGACCGATGGCGAAACTGGATCGACCACTTTGGAACTCTTCAGAGGAAGAGTGGGACTGACCAAGGAAGAGACTGGATCAGTCACTTTGACATTCCTCAATGGAGGAATGGGATCAACCGATGGAGAGACTGGATCAACCACTTGAGTTTCATTCTCCAAGGGAAGAATGGGGTTGACGAGTGGAAACAGATCGACTGCTTTGGTGTCACTCTCTAACGGGAGAGTGGTATCGACCGAGGATGACAACAGATCGACCACTTGGGTGTCACTCTTTTGATGAAGAGCGGGGCTAATCGATGACGGAAATGGATTAGCTACTTGGGTTCATGGTTCAATCGAGGAGGAAACTAGATTGACCACCTGATCAACCGGACTGACCAAGGATGGAACCGGATTGACCAGTCCATCAACCAATGATGGGTCGGAGGAAAGATTACGATAACCTTTTGGAAGTTGAAGTTTTTCCAAAAGAGAAGAAGCCTCGTCCATGCAAGGACAAAGGTGAGAGTAATGATTACCTTTACATAACATGCAAGGGAACTTGACAGTTTTCTTCTTCTTACCAACCTGGAAAACACTAGTTGATGGGGTATCATCGACATGACCGACAGAGGCCGATGATGTGGAGGACCACATTTCTAAGACCTAGGTAAGACCGGGGCAATCCCTCAGAAAGTGGTCACCCTTACAAAGGCTGCAAGGGAATTTGGGTTTTGGATTCTTCATTTTAATCTTGTTGACCTCATCAGCACTCCCAGTACTCTTAACAGTAACTGGTTTCTTAGAGCCAACATCTGATGTTGTTGGGGTCTTTGTCCTTTTTGGGTTCTTCTTCTTCTTCTCTTTCTGTTTCTTCTTCTTCTGATCAACCTGGCTACTTGATTTAGAGCTTTCACTAGGCGAAGAAGGAGAAATGGAAGGAGACTTAATGGGTGAAGAAGGTGAAAATTTGACATGAGGTTGAGGTGTGGGTGGTGTATTGACATCCAAAGTATTAGGTGCAACTGAAACATTGGGAGGATTCGGGATCACCGGAGTGGGGAACAACCAAACTGGTAATCCGATGGTGAGTCCTGGAAGACTCAGTGTGGCAACATATGGAGGACCAAAGTTTCCAAATGAAGGAAAGGTATAAGGTTCCCCAGGAGAAGGGGTTCCTCTATTGGTACTCCCAAGATTTGAGGCCATTAACACTGACTCGACCTAAGGTCCACTAAGTAAAAAAAACAACACACGCTATGAATCTGAGAAGCAATCAATCAAACAAACCTTCCTACGATGAAACCACTAGTTGGTGATGAAATCTAACGTCGTAAAGATCAAAATAGGAAGGGGCAGGGATAGAGCGGGTGGATCAGTTACGTTGGTGACCTGCTTAATGGACTTACGCCTTGGTGCAAGCTTCCACGCAGTAATTGTGGATTTACCCTCCAAGGAGCCCGAGTGAGTTTGACCAACGTCTGTTCCAGGTACAGTGAAACTTCCCGTCACTGTCACCTTGTGTAAGACCCTAAATATTATGGCCACTAAGGTTACCAATTCGCAGTCAGCCCTTGGGCAGGAACAGTCGACAGTCCGATCCGAACGTATGGGCAGGGTATCGAGCTCGAAATCAACTAAAAGGATTCCACGCAGTAATTGTGGATTTACCTTTAAGCGATACCCATAATACGATTTGACCACCACAATCAGTTAAACCACGAAGGGTTAGTCCCCGTAGCTTACCCGAATGCGACCTCGTGCATAACCCCTGTGTTAGAGGGGGATCCCAGGCAGACTTATATGATGATTGGATTTGACTCTCCCTAACTCAGGATGCTAATGTTTGTTTTGGAAACTTTGGAGAGTTATTCTCACAACCTAATCCAAATTACTAAGCCTAATCTACTGTTGGTGGAGGATCCTAGAAAATAAAAATTTCTAGATAATTTTTAATTAGCGTTTCTTTTAGAGCTGTTCTTTACTCAAAAGGGGTGCATGGAAGTGAAACGAATGGAGTTATAAATCAGTCCCAAAAATGCATCAAAGATGATAAGCAATCATTTCTTTTCGATGAACATCTATCTAAGGGAGAGAGAGAGTTCTTTTCACTAACAAGCACAAATAAGGAACGTCCTCAAACAAATTTTCTTCAATCAAATCCTGATGTGATGCTAAAACTTTTTAGATGCCTTCTAACATTCACAATCAATCATGAAGATGCCTTTTATTGTTTGCATATGAATAACGATTAATTCAACACAAGGCTCGTCTTGCTAATTATCTTCTTGGATGAATGAAAATCAGACCAACACAAGAAAGAATCATACAAACAATACACCCTCTCGTTGTAATCAAAACAATAGGCGAAAGAAAAGAAACAATCAAAGAGAAAACAAACTTCACACCCAAAAGAAAAAGTCAAAGAACAATGATCTTGACTAAAACCAAATGAAAATATGTGTAGACCTTTGATGACCTTCATCGACGTTTTTCGTTCAGTCAATGAGGAGAGAAAGACAATGCATGGGTTTCAAACTCCAAATGGAAAAAAAACTCAACAACAATAGTGAATAAGGCTACGAAATCCAAACAACAAGATGTTTGTTCTTCAAGCAAAAGAAAAATGTCCAAGCTGGAAAGAAGAAGGATTGACTCACAAGGTTACCTAGCAAGAGAGACACAGAGGAAAAACCCAAAAAAAGCAATTATGGAAGGTTTATTGGCCAAAGGAGGGTTGGCGCTCTGTTGCCAAAGGCAAGGAGCGTTATAGCACCCTGTGTAAGGCTATTAGGGAGTGCTGGCGCTTTGTTAACATAGGGACAGGGGCGCCAGGTTCAAAAACTCCCCAAAATGTCAAAGATTCCAAAAATTGCAATTCAATCTCGACAATTAGGCTGAGTATGATGGGGTAGGGAGCCAATCAGCTCATGAAACCAATAAAAAATGGAGTGAACAAGGTCGGAAACAATAAAGGGGTAGAACAAGGTCAATGAGGAGAAATCAAAACAAGAAATTTCGATTTGAGGCTATCTCCCCAGCGAAGTCGCCAGTTTCTGTTGTAGGAAAATCTCCCTGCAGACAGGTAGATTGCCTCAAAGAGCTTGACCCTAACTCTAAGACATAAAATCCTTAATGTGGACACTGACTTCCTTTAAAATCTATACAAACTAACACATGAGAAGGAAGGAGAACAAAAGTACCTCTTTATCGACGTTTTCTCCTGCACGCTCCGAGTTGAGCTTCAATCCTTTGCTCCTCGCTGAGTCCTGTAGACAAACAAGATATGACCACTTCCTACTCTATTGATATTAGCTTGAAAACAGATCTATCTATCAATGATAATTTTGTGTAAAATCAGACACAAACTAGAAAGAAACAGGCCAAGCGTGTCATATTAATGAGAATAATGACAACAGTACTTACAATCGTAGACGCGAATGCAACAGCTTCGTCAAGTCCCCTTCGTCTAACCCTTGCTCGAAAGATCCACAACCTGGATAATAGAAGCTTCACTGATCACTCTCCTTTGGCTGACTGTGTGTTTCCTATGAGATCATAGGTTTCATGCTAGCAATTCTTCCCCCATTAGCTCTGTTCCAGTACCACTTATGAGATCATAAGTTTGGTGTGATTCTCCTTCTTCCAGTCCCCTTTCACCATTAGAAATATTGCTTATATATCCTTGGAGAGGCTTTAACCACTTGAGATATCCTTGGGGAAGTTGAGGATTTTCCTCCTTCAGTTGAGGATCTGCCCTAAGATCATGGCTGGACTAGGGATTCAAATCCAACTGCCTTCTAAGAATGAAAAGATGCTTCCCCCATTCATCTCAACAACTTAACAACTGCCCAGAATAGGTAGCGCTCCCTCAAAAGGGCCATCAGAGCATTGCAGCGCTCTCTAGTAGGCTTTAGGGGGGCACCAACGCTTTCAAGATCTATAGCGCTCCCTCAAAAAGGCCAAAGGAGCTTTATAACACTCCCAGACAATGTAAGGGGGAGCGCCGACGCTCCCAGAAGAGGTATAGGGGAGCGCTCTCCTCCAAAAGCTAGTTTTTTGAGTGTTTTCAGATGGCAAAAGGTTTGCAAGCCTGCTGACTCATTTCTCCTCTTCCAAATCAAATGTTTGAGGTGTTTCAAGTGTCTTTTTCATGTCGTTATAGGCACGACATAGGCATCATGGCAGTATGCTTTGCTTGACACTTGTGAACTTGTGAGCAACATGCGACACTTGCGACCTTGTGAGTAAAATGCGACACTTGCAACCTTTGTAATGACGACACTTGCGACACTATCAAAGTGAGTATTTTTTATGTGTAACAGTTATTGTAACTTCTTCTCGTATATTCGCTGATGGCTTGATATTTCATCTTGGAAGACCCTTAGACCCACTGGTTTTCTTGCTCGATATCTCATAGTTGGCTAGGTGTGTTCTCTATGTATTAGTTTCATATTTGGCCATAGGGTTGATTTTTGTATTTATTTAATATTTTGTCTTATCCATCATGGACGAACTTACCCGATTTTCATTCCAGAAGAATTGTTGTGTTTGGTTATGAAATATACTATCAAGACGAACGACCATTTTTCTGACGATCGATCACTCATCCTGTTCCTCAACATGAGTTAGAAGGTCCCCCAATTTTTCGTGCGAAATATACCTTTTCATTGTTCTTGAACTACCACTAGGTTATCCATACCCTACTAGGAAGACCTTTGACCATTTTTCAGACAACAAATAATTTCAACATCCAAACACAACAATACTACCGACGTGGAAGATCCCGTAATAGGATACGATCCATATGGATCCATAACCATAAGAGAAGGTCATATTAACCCTCCTTCCACCTATCCTCTACCTGACTCTTTCCCCCATGTCTTAGTGAAACAATATTATCCTAGTAGTGACCCTTTTTCAACATTGAATACACCCATGTCTAGTGTAAATGTTTCCTCTAATGCTCCAATTTATACTCCCATAGTGTCCATCATACCAAGTGGTATCCTAGTAAATCCTCTTGAGCCATCAACAAATGGACTTGGGTATCCACTTATATAAGCACTTAGCGGAGTAACAAACCCACCTTTATCATTAGCAGGTGGAGATGGAACCCCACCTATATTATCAACCACCAAAGTAGTAATTCCACTCATTACACCACATCAAGCACCATTTTCTATTTGGAGTCATCCCATATTCCATCTAATTCCTAGCCTAACATTCGTCAAACCCCTGCCTCTGTTTCATAATCCAATGTAGGACAAAGATTTGCGACTAATCTAGGGAATGGTTTTGTATTCTCTTCTGGTAACCCACTAACTAGCCAAAACACACCTAGTACTGGATTCCCATTTGGATGGAATTGGAATAATGGAATTAGTGCTAATCAATATTTCAAAAATCCCTTCCTCGGGCACAACACTATCCCTTTGGGTACTCCCTTCCCATGGAGCAGCAACATCCCTTGGGGTAATCCTAATGTTGGGGGTAACAATACCTCTAGAATCCTTCCCTTCCTTGGAAGCAATAATCCCCCTATTACAAGAAACCCCCCACTACCTGGGAGTAGTAATTCCCCCGATAATGTACCCCTTTTGGGGAATATTAACATCCCCATAAATTCTCCTTTTCCCGGGGGCACCAATACCTCAAATAATACTCAACAAGGGGGTGCTTATATGGCAATGGAAAATCCTTACTAGGGAGGTGGTTATATACCTATAGGAAATCCTTATCAAGGGGGTTATTTTCCTACCTTTAATCAGTATATGGGAGGGCCATATGGTCCTTTTGGTCTCAACATTTCATTACCTTTAGATCAGAATCTGTTCGTGAAAACTCACTTTCCATTTTTGGCTACTCTAGAACTACCGAATATATATAGACTCACAAATGATCACATAGTGTACAATCCCACTTGGTGAGTTGCTCTAGTAAAAATTCTAGCAGACATTCCAAAATTTGATGGAAAGACAGAAGAAGATCCCACCACACACATTACGACTTATCATTTGTGGTACATATCCAACTCTTTGTTGGATGACAACATTAGTTTATGCCTTTTCCCTTGCATCTTAACTGACACTGCCTCAAAGTGTTTCATTGAGCTAACAACTGCTTCATTCAACAACTTTAACACTTTGGAAATGGGTTTTTTGACCCATTTCCAATTAAACATAGTTACCAACTTAATGAGAATTGTGACCTCAAAATAAGAACTGTATCCCTTAAAACCCATATTTTTTCATAAAAAACATGAAAATCAACCCCCAAATCAAAAAGTGGTGCTCTCGGTAGCACCATTTTTTGTAACCGGGTTAAAATTACAATTTTTTTCAAGCATGGGCTTAAAGAATAAAACGGTTGCTCAAAAAAACTTAAAATCAACCCCCAAATCAAAAAGTGGTGCTACCGATAGCACCACTTTTTCTAACTGGGTCAAAGTTACAACTTTTTCCAAGCATGGCCTTAAAAAATAAAATAGTTGCTTAGAAAAACCTTAAAATCAACACCTAAATCAAAACGTGATGCTACCTAAAGTTTTTTTTTTTTCTAAACGTTAAAATTGCAGCTAATTACGACCTAATTGAAACTGTGGCCTTGAAAACAAATCCCTCCACAAATAAAAAACCCAAAATTGGATCCTAAATGGTCACTTGAAAATTTATTTACTGACCTTTTTTTTTTCTTCCTTAAATTTATATTAAAAAATAAATAAAGAGAAAAGAGAAAATCTTCACAAATATATATATTTTTAATGAAGACAAAAACACATTTAAAAAAATATATTCAAAACTCAAATTAAAAAAAAAACAACAAAACTTAACAAAATGGTGAAAAACAAAGAAAAACTAAAAATAAATGATTTTTTTTTTCCCTGGAAAACAGTAATTTAAAAAAAAAATGTTTTTTTTTTTAAAGAGAAGAACAAAAAATCCCTTCAAACTTAAAAAAAGAAAAAAATGAGAAAATAAACTCAAAAAACTCAAAAATAAACAAAATTCAATAATATATTAAACAAAAAAAACATCTAAAATAATTTTTTTTTTGACAAAAATAAGTTAAAACACCTTAAAAAATAAAATTTAAACGATAACAAGTTCATAAATAAAAAAAATAAAAATTATATATATATATATATATATATATATATATATAGATGTTAATAAAACATATAATATATATATAAAACATGAGGGTGGGGGTGGGCAAAATACAAGAGAAATGCATAAGACATTTCTCTCATATTTTCCCCACCCTCATATATGAGAGAGGGTGGGGGTGAGGAAAATATGAGAGAAATGTATAAGACATTTCTCTCCTATTTGTATGACCCCCACCTATGAGGGTGTAACACACCTGATCCCTAAATGATCTTTTAAGGGGTGGGGCATCATAATTTCGTTTCCCTTAACTCTCTCAAATACATTTCTCTCAAATATGAGAGAAATTTATAAGACATTTCTCTCATATTTGTCTGACCCCCATCTATGAGGGTGTAACACACCTGATCCCCAAATGATCTTTTAAGGGGTGGGACATCATAATTTTGTTTCCCTTAACTCTCTCAAATCCTAATTCTAGGATTTTTATCACATCCTTCTCATCCAGAACTCTCCAAATGAGGATTCTCTCTTCCTCCTAGGACTGCGAAACCCCCCCGGTCTAGGATCGTTTAATCACTTGAGTCAAATAGACTCTTCGCACCCCTGCTGGAACCCAAATCAATCTTCATAGGTCCCCCTTTCTCCAAAGTGTAGGTTCTTCCAAAACCGTAGGCTCTTTCCTGGCCCCTTTGAAGAATTTAAACAATAGTCGCTAGCTTTCCATGCTAGGCCCCTTCCTTCATATGACTTCGGGATGTGATCCAGAGCCTACTTAAAGGGTTCTTCGGAACTTCGGGCTTCGAGCGTTTTCAGTTCACCACTCACCAATTCTCCCGAACTCCAAGATGGTGAAGTTCCAAAATGACCTAAGAGGGATCAATGATCCCTTCTCCCTTTCCAGATCAACGACCCACCTAAACTTTGGGCTCAGGCACTTCGACGAGTTTTGAACTGCTTCTCCACAAAAACTATGGAGTGACAAATCCACGAAGTTCACAATCCAATTCCACGTATACTTAGAGAATTGACGGCTCTGATTCACTTTAGGACTCTGGGCTTCAGCAGTTCCCGATTCTTCACACACACAAACCTCCAGACCGTCGGATCTTCTGACACTTGTCCCCACGTGGATTCATCTCGTTCGTACCATCTCTAGGTTCCTACCTCCTACAGGGACGGTCCATCCATCGACCATTCCAATGACTGGCTTAACCCTCATCTACAACATTTTTAACATTGGATGGAGCATGAAAATATGATTAAAAACATCATTGAATAAGAAAAATAGAAAAGTTTGAAAATAGATGAAAAGACACGGTTGAGAAAAAACAAATTGAGCAATTTGAAAATAAATGAAAAAATAA
>ML782758.1:877289-895894 GCA_009831015.1 Picea engelmannii | reverse complement strand
CATTTTTAACATTGGATGGAGCATGAAAATATGATTAAAAACATCATTGAATAAGAAAAATAGAAAAGTTTGAAAATAGATGAAAAGACACGGTTGAGAAAAAACAAATTGAGCAATTTGAAAATAAATGAAAAAATAAGCATTTAAAAAACAAAGTTGAAACCTTATGTATCTAAAAATTTAAAATATCAAAAAACCACCTAAAAAGGGAGGGGGGTGCTACCGGTAGCACTATTTTTAAAAGTGGGGTATTAAATTTGACCCCCCCAAAAAAGAGAACTCTATAGAGTTCTTGTTGAGTTGGTAATGATGTTATTACCCATCTGATATGAAACGAGGACATAACTTCTGACATCATTACATCAAAACACCGCCACACATATCTCTGTTCACATTCATGAGTGGAGGCGATGAAAAATAATCGTTAAAGCCCCAATCCACAATCAACTATTGGCTTATTGGTTTACAAAATCATTATTTCCTCCCATCACTAGAGATGTTGCCATGTCCCAAGCCATAACTGAGGAGCAGGCTATTCATTGTGCCCAAAACTTAGATTTGATTTATTCACAGTCAGTTACACTATATGACCTCATTCCCCATTGTTGTGAGAAATATTATCTTGTGGATAGGCTAAGCTCCCCTTTTTACCAATACCCCTTCTTTGGTCCAAAGACATAAGTAATGGTTGCTACTTTCCCTTTAAATCTAACTCAACCAATCAGGCAAGATAGAAGAAGATTGTGACATACCTTATTGTGATGTTTGTCTTCACTGCTCCAATCCTTGGGCTTGATCTCCAATATGTTTAACACAAATGAATTCCTACAAAGACCATCAAAGGAACTCTTCCTCCTACTCTATACGATTAGGAAAAGAAGATCTATCTACGAATATTAAAAGGACAATAAACAAGAAAATGTAGAACACATAAACTTGAAGGGAATAGACCAATTTAATATTAATTTGAGAAACAAGTTATAAGCACTTACAAGCCATTTTTGATGTTGCAACACCTTCTCCAAGTTCTCCTCATCCATCCCTTGCATGAATCTTGAAATATAAAATGTTGATGCTTCTCCCAGGATCAAAGGTTTGACATCTGAAATCTTCCCCCCTTTACCTTGGAAATACCTTCAATATATAGGCTTGATAGGCTTAACCACCATGATGTAATGAGGGAAATGGTTGAGGATATGTCTCCTTAAGTTGGGATTATATCCTAATATAGATCCATAGTATAGGAGTCGACCAAAGCAACCTCATCCCTTAAGGAGATGACCCTTAGAAAAAGGTGTAAGATCCCATATTTCCCTCTAACCATACTGGTGCCCCCCCTAGTGAGAGACAAAGCACCATTTGCACTCCCTTAACATGGCAGGGGGAGCATCAATTCTCTCTAAGCATGGGTAGGGGATCACCAACCTTCTAAAATGCTAAAAAATGGTTGAAATTTCCAAGAAAAAAGGTGTGTTTTGACTGTCAGATGATAGGGCTTCTTCTTCCAACATGACTTAGGGATTGTGAAAAATGTTTATATGGTCTCAACAGGTTGTGACACTTAGGAACGTGAATGAGACATTTGGTAAGGTGAATACGACACTTGATACAGTGCATGCGACACTTAACAAGGTGCATACGTCACTTTGTGACACTTGCGACACTTAGGATGTGACACTTAAGTGTGAAATTTTGACGTGTAACAACCATGCTCCTCGACCATTGAATGAAACTCCTCAAAAAAAGTCTGGACCCCATGCAATTGGTTTGGTTGGTCATGTCTCATCCACCATAGTTGGCCAATTGACTTTGCAACTTAGTCAATTGATCGTAGCTAGCAATCCCACCTTTTCTGTGCCCATAACCAATTTGACTTCGACCCCTGTTCAGACCTCGAAGGTGAACATGGTGCATTCCACTGCACCGGAGAGAACTCAAAAATATGGAGGGAATAAGAAAAATAATAACAATAAGAAAAATAATAATTCTTATGAATAGATAGGGCAGAAAACCCAAGACCCCAAAGTTGGGGAAAAAAACAAAAGAAAGGTAAAATATCCTTGTATAGTGTGTAAGGAGGTAGACTTTACCAAATAATTCCCTCTCCTTACTGAGGTCCATCCATATCTCGAACGAGGGGGATATCCTTCCCAAATGACATTATTAACCAATCCTCCCCCCCAAAGGAACAACAAATGTTTGTACAAGTTCTTGCACCTCCAATTGAGGGAAATGCAAGGTGCTCAACTGCAAACATTATGATGGTTAAGCATACGGTGGTACTATCCACCAGAGTGAATATCTATAACACCCTCGAGGGGGAACCTTCATCTAAGTATCCTCCATTGACTTGACCACCTAATGTCCCTCTCACATTAGAGAAAACAACTTTTGAACCTAGAATCCTCCCTCCAAAAGGGGTACTTCCAATAACTACCCATAACCCAAATGCCAAAGCATCTCAGCATTATAGTATAATGGAAGATCTCACCCAGGAACCATGTGCCATGTCAACACTCGAAGTATTGCAAAGATATCCTTCACAATGAAAATCCTTATTATCATCCATAGGTAGAATCGATCCTTCAGAGTCAAACATTGTTTCCTTCGACATAGAACAGAGTGAGTCACACCTCTCACACCATTTAGTATTTCAAATCACAATTGGTTATCTTAACAAGAATATCTTTTGTATAGTGATCGACGAATGAGAGACTACTTTCATTATGTCTTTGTCATGTTGGAAATACCTTGGTTCTTCTCAACTCACTAAATCTCAATCCATGTTAAAATATTTTGTTGGACACCTTTTCAAACTCCATGGAATTGTCACCTCTTTATTCATTGATTTCGGGTGAAAAATTGTTTTTGTAGAAGTCAAAGTGGTCGATACCACACTTGACTATAATATGATCTTGGTTTTCACTTGGTTATATGTAATGAAAGTTGTTTCATCCACTGTCTTTCACATCATATGTTTTCCCCATCAAGGAAATATAGTCACCCTTGACTAACTCGATTACTGCATACCTGACTTGCAAGATAATCCTAGCACTAATATGCCTTTTATAGGTGATTGTTCTGAGTGGTACAAAGGTGTTGGTATAGGTATGTTAAAAGGTTAATCTCTTATGGGGATATTTCCCCTTTATACACCCTATAATACCCATATAGATCTAATGAACATGATCTCTTATGCCACTAGTAGATCCCTTGGGTCTTTTGACCCTTAGGTGGTGCCTCGTCCTGAGGATGTTGATTCATACAGAGCTTCCATGCCACTCACCGTAGTCAATATTTTTGATCTGACAATCCCATCAACATATGTTGATACTAGTCAACAACTCCATCCTCATATGGAATGTGACCAACCTAGTCCTCTTGTATGAGTTGTTGACTCTCTGAGTTCAAATGACATCCTACATCCTAAGTTTCCTTTAGAAGAGGCCATCCTAGAATTCATGGATTCCATAGAAAATCCAAAGGATGAAGTGATTCATAGATCATATTTTCCCGATTATGAACCAACAAGAGTTATAATGTTGAGATTCAACCCGAGGTTGGGGGAATTTGTTGGGGAATCCAATGAAAACCCTAGTCTTAACCCTTTTTCTCCTTAGATTTCATTTTTCATAAATTTCCAGTGAATTCTCTGCTTCCCCTTCCATCAAAGATTTGATTTTGTACTTCCTTCATGTCTTGATGGATTCCATCAAGCAACTTCCATAGCTCATGAAACTACTCATGATGAGTATCTTTGTATGCATAAAATCATTCCTATGTGGAATGGCACCAGCATGGTGTACCATATGATGCCAACAATGATCATGAGTTCATCAAATATGAAAAATATCCTTGGCCTGAGCCTTGCAATGGGCTCTACTTTGTGTAAACCATCAAGATCCATAGTGCCTTGTACATAGGTGTGTGGTGTGAGTGCTTTTTTTTTCATATATCACATCCAAAAAATCCATTTTTTTTTAGATTTCACTATGCATTTTGACCTTGGAATTTAGTTTACATGTGTTGATAGGATTATATGGACATTTGTTTTACACAGATGGAGACATCCATTGAGCTTGAGGTACATGTTTTCCAAACTCTCATATAGGGACAAGTTTTTCCCTGCATTTCTTGTCTTGCATTATTAATCATCCATACTACCAACACTATGCCTTAGGTTCAAACATATCCAATTGTGACATTAGCCACTCCTTTTGCATGTCATAATTGGGTCGTTAGTGCCTATCCTTCATGGGTGCCCTAGTTAGCACCTGGATTTCCATTTGGTGTCCATGCTACAATAATTAAAAAAAAAAAAACACATTTTTTTTTAAAAGAGAAGAACAAAAAATCCCTTCAAACTTAAAAAAAGAAAAAAATGAGAAAAAAAACTCAAAAATAAACAAAATTCAATAAAACATTAAAAAACAAAATCTAAATTTTTTTTTTTTTTTGACAAAAATAAATTAAAACACCTTAAAAAATGAAATTTAAACCAAAACAAGTTCATAAATATCCAAACACATGTCACATTTCAATGGGTCTAAAGGGTATGTGATACACAAAAGAATATGAGTGACACATGGCACGTCAAACTTGGGTCCATGTCACCATGGGTGATGTCATTGCACTACGCCATCCGGATTGAGCATCCTTCATTCCCTTCGATCTCTCGACCAAGGTTGGTCCATGTACCCCTTGGATCAACGGTCTCTGCTACTTTGTAACTTCAACGTTCAGGGGTTTCATGCTATAGACTTCTCCTTTCTCCTGAAGTAGTCAACGTCAAATTGACCATGGGGTAGATCCAATGATCAGGGAGGGATCCAAAATTCCCTCAAATCAACGGTTCCCATCACTTCGTTGTTTTGGCCTTCGAGGATTTTGACATTACAATGCCACTGTCCTCCCGAAGCGGTCAACGCCATGATGAATTCGTTATATATCCGACGGCTAGGAGAGAACCCGAAATATCCCCAGATCAATGGTCCTAGTCACTTCACGTCTCTGACCTTCACGAGTTTTGGCTTCACTTCCACTCCATTTTCTCAAAGCGGGACTTCACTGAAGTACCATGTGCGGGTCCCTTATCTTGAATGATCGGACAGTAGGTGGGGCTCCTAATGACTTCCCCCAAATTTACGGCTCTCCTTCACTTCATAACTTCAACGTTCAGGTATTTTGATGCTATAACCTCTCCATTCTCCCAAAGTGGAACTTTGTCAAAGTACCATAAGTGAAACCTTCCACTAGACGATCAGACGGTCAAGAAGGGGCCCCAACGGACTCCTGAGATCAATGAATCACAACCTTTCACGACTCCATCATTCGGGTATTTTTTACATTTATGAAGTTTGACATCCCAGGGCTTCGATCTCCCGAAGCTCTGAAGCCATCAAGGGTTAGCTCCTTTCAGACTTAGCACAGGGTTCCTAGACCTTGGTCATATGGGACCTCCAAATATTCATGGTTACGCGCTTGAATCTTGGCTGAGAATTTTTCAAGGTCGTGCGCATGAGCCCTTGGTCACATAGGTGAAATATTTGAAGGAGGATCGCTCCTTCCACAAAGTTCAAACTCATTATTCCCATGAAGTAGAAATTTTAGGGATCAACATGGATTAAGAATTCCAGTTAACCCCATCTCAAAATATTCAGTCAGCTGGACCACCTGAGTCACAAAGATCGAACATCCAAATAGTATACCACCAATAAAACACAATATTTTACAGAAGGACGATAAACACCATTATCATCCATTTTACGCAAGGCACAAGTTAGCAAATTTACAGATAATCAAATCATGCATTTCAATTCTAGGATATCGAGAATAAAAATAATTATCTATTACAGTCGATCACCAACCGACTGACTGTGGGTGTTCTCCTCTATTCCCAACCATAGGCTTATAGGCATTCATTCTTAGCACTCTGGCCAACCCCGTGTCAGGCCATGATATCACCACGAAACTCTAGCAGTTTCTCAGGGATTCTTTCTCTGTTTCATCTTCTTCTCGGGTTCTGTTCTCTAAAAACTCTCAGATATTTTCCTCGATGTTATTTCCTCGATGAGGTTTATCAGATGCTTCCTCAACATCAAGATTTATACCTTTTTCTCATTCTCAGTTGGGGATATTCTTGCATTCTCCACTCTTCTCTTTATTCTCTTACGTGCCTTTCACACACCTCCCTCCTATCCTGTTCCTTCTATTAGAAGGAAAACTTGGGTCAGTTTGGGTCTGCAGGGCCCTATGGTACTTTGAGCTGGCATTCTTCATCTAGACCATGCTTCCATTCATGGGGTTGGTTGATGGTTCAACCACCGGTCCTTTCTTGAATAACTAATTTCTCCTTGGGAAGTTTTTGGGTCATTCGATATAATTAACCCTCTCTTATAGTTTTTACATTCTTTCCTCTAGTGATATCATGGCCAGTACTTCAAGGCTTCACCCCCATAGTCAGTTATTGGAAATCTAAACAATAATACATTTACATTGTTCCCATGCCATAACATGGTGATTATGATTCATGATTAATTACAAGATGGGGCAAATAGGGGTGTTACAATCCCACCCCCCTTAAAAGGAACATCGTCCTCGATGTTATTTCTCAGTAACACATGTCATTCCTTTCTCATTTAGCTACTTCAAAAGTATTGACCCCCTTTCCTGGTCAGGTCTTTTTCAGCCTCTTGGCCTTCTTCACATGCCTTTTAAAATTTTGGACAACAAGCACATTAATCATAGTTTCATGCGAAAACATTTTATTGTTGCATAAAATTCTAGAAAAAATTCACAATTTAGCACAATACTCATCTACACAGTTTGTGGATTTGTATCCACATGGATATCTTGTTATCTAGGCTCACTGTTTTTCCTAGACATACCCATTGTGTGCATGATCCCAACCAATAGTTTAAAAGAACTATCAGAGTCTCCTCTTCCTTGCGATCACTCACCTTCCAGGCCCAGGCTCAGTCATCCCCTTCTCTGCTTTACAATCCCTCGGGTGATCCATCTTGCCTTGCCAAGGGTTTCTTGCACAAGAAGAGTTCTAGAGACTTCATTGATCCTTACAGTTGAGGCATCCTTCAAAATTTCTCTGTCGAGGCATCCCTTCGGCTTGTGTTACCTCAACACAACATATTCCAATTGATCATGGCTTACCACGTGGTTCTCATGGCTCAACGATAACCATTATTCATGCTTTTAAGCTTGACAACCTTCATCTATCCTTTCTGGACCGATCTTTTCTTCTCACCTATATCAAAGGTATACAAAAATTCATGAGACATCATCATAAATTCTAAATTTAGAATTTTCTTGTAAATCTGTCACCCATAGATTCCCAAATTCCACATTTATTTTCAGATCTATTTCACACAGAACTAGATCCACCAATTATGGGACTTTCCTTCCCACAACAGTTTGGCTCAAAAAACAGTTTTGGTCTTCCTTATGGGCTTGCAACATTGCCATATCCAAGACCCTTTGCTTCCTGCAATTTCAACATCCCTCAGCCAAACAAATTGTTAGTTCTCATGCACATTATATTTTCATTGCACACTTGCAGTGGTTCACAAACAATTTCAGGACTGTGCACACTAACTATCAAATGCATTCACTTCAAAGAGAATATTGTTCCTTGTGGTTTGGATCAACAGGTAATTAGTCTTCCTTATGGACTTTTAGCACTGCCATATCCAAGACTCTTTTCTTCCTGCACTTTCAACTTCAATCAGCCAAACAAATTGTTATTTTCCCATGCACATATATTTTCATTGCACCTTTATAATGAAATCACAAACAATACTTAAATTGTGCATACTAACAATCAAATCACTTTTATCTATTCGATGATATAAATAAAAAGAAAATTGCATTCCTTACACATGCATCAATTCAGTATATAAACCTTTCGATATGAAATTCAAAATTAAGTGAATTTAATTAATGTGCCAATATCCATGGCCACATTCACACATAATGCGCCCTTGCATCGATTTCAGATTATCACTTTTCAGGTTAGGAACTCTCACCAAGGTGTGTTGGAATTTAGCCAACTTATTATCATATGGATTCTCTATCGATATTTATTATTTTAGCAGAACCATACTTTCTTCTTTGAATCGATCAAAGCCTTAAATCGTCACTTATGAGACTCAAGGTTTCACATGATTTCCTTTAAGCATTCCTTGATTGGTCAATGAATTCATGACACATCAGTTCATGAATCCTTCCAAGGATTACAAACAATCCTTACTATCATAGATTCATACCTCCATCATTCAGGTTCTCCTTCCTGAATCATACCCTGCTTGGGTATCCAAGGCATACAACTTCCTTTCAAAAGTTCATGCATAACATTAAGACAATAAAATATTTCAGAAGGATTTCTTACCAAATCCATTCATACCTTGTGCCACATAGGAATGAACATTTTTATACTGGGTCTTGGCTGCTAGCACCCTCTTTCTGATTTTTACCTCATCAACAATGCTTTATGGGAATTTTACATCCTTGTCAACAATCTTTCAACCACATCCTTCTCATGGTCATCCTCTGCTTGAGGTTTCCCATCATTGGAAATTGTCTTTCTCAATAGCTCCAATTCCTTTTTATACATAGCATGCATCATCATAGTCACAATTAAATTAGTTGTAATATTAAATAAAATGCATGTACCATAACATTCAAACCATAAAACATCTTTAAAATGTCCTAGCATATATTTATGCACTTCATCACATTATCCTAAAACGTTTTCATGAGTGCAACACCAATAGTTCTTGTTTGCTTCTACAGTCATAAAACCATGCCATTATGGTGTCAAAACATTTACTTCCATCAACACACTAGTTTCTCATCCCAGAGAAAAACATAATGCATAGCAAGAAAAGAGTTAGGGTTCTTCCATTTTCTAACTCCTTCTACATGGCCTGGGACCTTCAGTCTAGCTGAGTTATTTCTAAAGCCTTACTACCCTTGCTTAATGTGGATTCAACCAAGCCTATTCATTTAATCATACTCAGGGGTTTTATTTTCCTTTTACCAGTTGTACAGGTTTCCACAATTTCTCTTTTAATCCTACGTTTCTGTTACACAATTCAGGGTTCTTAGGGTGAGAAAAGTGTTCCTCCTTTTCTCCCCCTTTACTTATGCAATCTACTTATTATTGTGATCTTTCTTCTCTTTTCGTGAGTAGCCTTGGTTAGGCTCATCCTAAATCTTAGGATACATCAGGATGCTTTAATAACAAATCCTTTTGTCCATAATAAATCATGAACCTTTGCATCCTACATGTTACTATTCGGTTTTCAGAATGGTCAAGATTCATTATTATTCTTCTATTTGTTACGTGATTTTTTTTCAAAATGTAATTCGAGATTCTTATATATATATATATATATATATATATATATATATACAAGATTGTAGCTCGCTTCTCAATTCTCAACAGTTAATAAGGTTGTGACTATGTTCTCCCGACAAAGTTCTTCACATAGTTCCTTCATATGGAACTCCTTGAACATGCAACTTTCTTATTGCATATCCTTCAGTATATTTGATAGCCTCAACCTTGAGTTGGATTTATCTAGGTACCAAATATTTCATAAGGAATATAAACATGCATCTTTGTCATGTGTCCAAATTATGTATCCACACACATTCTGGTTTTGTTAACTTACATCCATGATGTGCTTAACCATATGCATAATCATAAGCCTATGTGTGCTTGCTATAGGTATACTTCACAGCCCACCTACATCCCTGTTTTAAAATTAGTCAACTCATGATTGTTCACAATCATTCTCATGTGACCCTCAAAGGAAGAATCATTTGCCTCTTATCATGACAACAGAGCATCCTCGCTCATTTACTCTCTCATCTATTTATATTAGTCTTTCCTAAGGGAATGGAATACATGCATCTCAAGTTGTCACTCAAACAAAACTTCTATGACTCTTCAAAGCACATCCAACCATGCAACCATGGTATTCATTCAATTTTGGCAAGTGTAATGCTTGTCTCTCATTTCACTCATTTAGGCAGTCACCTCGCGACTTTAGTGTACCTATACTCTTACATCATACATGTGCATCAATTTCACATTTAATATCATTCATACCTAACTGGTAATACTATCATGATTCATATCAAGGATCTTCATAATTGTTGGCATAGGGGCAGACCTAGGGTTCAACGCTATGACAAAACACCAACAAAACCCTAACTACCGGCCCTTTCGGCAACACCCGCGAAGCATATGAAGTCTCGCCCAAGGTAGAGGCAGGGGTGGTTGTAGGACTCAAGTGTCTGCAACCTTAGTTGGGACATAGATCTGTGATTACAATACTTAATAGAGCACTTAGTACCATCAGTTCATTCTTAGTTAACTAATATCTACTCTGCAGAGAAAACAGAGCATCGCAGCATTCACCCTGATCTAATGTATTTAAGCACTTAACATAAAGAAATGGATCAGATCTGACAGATTCAAGAACTAAGAACATTTACCTATATCAGATCCAATATCCAGATTCATCATAAGCACAAAGCATAAACAAATCTATCTATCTATCAAGCACTTAGCAAATAACACATGAATATATCAGAACATCGCACAGAGCATAATAACACAGTATTTAAGTGGTTCACCCCCACTTTGGGGATACATCCACAAACTCTTCTTCTTTATTAGCTCCAATCAATCATCTACATGCACAGAGCCACAAAACCCTTACTTCGCATAGGACAGGAGATCTGTGCAGCTCGCTAGATCCTCCTTCCTTGTGTTACAACACAAAGCCTTCACAGTCTCTTACAATGACTTGAACTTAGCTCTGCAAGTCTCATACAGTATGCATGAAGCCTTACAATTCTTGATCACACAGATCCAACTCCTCGCACTTAGCCAACTTGCACAACTCTTCCACACTACTTCTTACATTGCCTAGCCTTCTATTTATACATACAAAATAGGCTTAAACATGGGTAAACCCATGGGCCGACATCCCATTCCCGTTACATATTCCCAAATCCCAAAAAAGGAACCAAATAGGGGACGAGATCCCGCAATATCTGCTTCATCTTGCGCTCCTCCTTTGACAGGCTGTCGAAGTCCCAAAATAGGTCAAACTTGACTAAGGATCTCCCAAAACTTGGTCAAGGGCCAAAAGGCCCCCAACACTCACCAGTGACTCGTCCCAAGTCACTCTGGTCTGACTAGTTCTACCTCGAATTCCTCGAGCTAATTCAACTTGATGTTGTGCCACAACCTCCTATTCTGTGAACTCCTGGATGACTGCATCGTTGATCGGTCCCTCTAGACGTTGTTCAGCTGTAGTGACAACCTGCTCTAGTTCTCCTCCTTGGCCTTCTACTTCTGTAAATAATTGATAGGCCTTATCTTGCACATGTTGGAGTTTCTGAGTTAACTCCATAACTCTGCTCTCGATAGTATGGATTTGTTGTTGTGTAGTGCATTGCTCTTGAGAGTGCTTCATTATTTCCACATCTGACAGGGACTTCAGTTGTGCCTGTATATTTTTGGCTTGATACTTCACCTTCTGGAGTTGCGACTCCAGTTCCTTCAATTCTGGGTTCTCTATGAATTGTTCATAGGTCTGGGCACTACGATCAGTGAGGTGCTTACATTCCAAGGTAAGAGTCTTGAGCCTTTCAACTTCGCTTCCTACAGTTGCTTCCCTTTGGTCTCTTACATCTTGTGGGGTATCGGGTACTGCGTGTAGTTCCAAGTATGTGATGCATTGCTATAGTTGTTGGATCACTTCTTCAAGTTTCATTACTTATTGTGGAACTCGATCTTTGGCCTTTACTTCACGACCGTCATAGAGAAAAGTGATATGTTGACCCTTTCCTTTACTTCGAGTTGCTCCACGAGCAACTGTTCCTTTTCTTGCTATAGCTGTGTTTTTTCTTCATCAAACTTCACTTGGAGAGCAATATTTTCCTATTCTGGACCACTGCGTTGCTCTACTAGTACCCCATGTACTTGTGTCAAAGCCTGGGTGGCTTGCACTATTTCTTCCTGTTCTCATCAAAGGCGAGCTTCGAATGTATCAACTAAGCGGTGGAGTTGAGCTGGCTCATCTCCCAATTCTGGCTCTCCCAGTGCAGTGGAGACTATGCAGATGGACTGTAGGGCTTGTTGTACCCCTTAGAGTTTAGTCTCAATTTCGACATACAACTCCTCTTGCTTTTCTTCTTGTTTCTCTGTTATTTCTAGTGAAGCATCTTGCATGGCTTCTATGAGGAAGTCAAAGTCATCAAAGGTGAGGACGGTCTGCATTTTGGTCATGGTGGCCTTCGCTTTCTTTCGGGAGGAAGGTTTCGGAGGAAAACCTTTTCTCTTCTTCAGGGGATCAACCTTGTCTCCTTGCTTCTGTTCGACTTCTTTGTCACCTAACTCTTCGCGATCACCTCCTTGATTTGGTGAGATGGAGGCAGTCTTCATGGATGCACTGTTTAATTCTTGGACCTCTTCAGTTTTCTTTGCCTCGCTAGGTCCAGGAGTATCCTGCACAGTTTCTGGGCTATCGATGTCGGATATCTTCGCAGGGTCTGCTGGAACAAGGTCCTCCAAGTCCTCCTCCGTCATCTTGTAGTAGGACTGAAGCTATTGCTTGTGTTTGTCAATGTGCGCTGTGATTTAAGTAAAATGTTGATCTATGTTGAACTTCATTAGAGGCCTGAACCAATGTAGAGTGTTTGGAGTCATGTGAGGCTTCGACTGTATGGCTACCTTCAGCTGATTATAGTAGGTATGAAAAACAACATTTGATAGCCACTGTTTATTCATGTCGCTTGAGTACCATAGTGTACTGAACTTTGTGGCCAGTTGTTCAAAAGGCTTGATGTCCGGGAAGGTCGTACCTTCCGTCATCTCCTAGGCAATAAAAGCTATCAGTATCAAAAGCCAACTCAAATGAAATTCATATCCTTGATCTTGTGCTTCTCTACAGTCTAGTTTCAAATGGTTCACCAGGTACTTCTCCCAATTCATTTGGGGGCCTTCCGCGCACTTGCGTGCGAGGTTGACTACAAAATCGATGACTTGGGTGGGTCGGTTCTTTCAGACTAACTTCCTTGCAATTAATTGATAGGAAAGGTGCATTGTGCCACTCTGGATATAAGCTACTTTGTAACCTCACGTGCCCTTCTCGACATCGCCATAAGTGTCCTTGATCTACTGTTCTTCCAGGGTAAAAATCTTTTGGATCAGGTCCTTGCATACTCAACCTCATGATCCGATTGATCAACGTTGGATCAACTATTATACGACAGTTTATCCACAAATAACCTCCATAGTAACAAGACAACATCATCTTGACACATGCATTTACCTCCTGGTATCATCCGAGGTGAGTAATCTTCATGACATTCAGTAGGGTGGACTACGCGAGGTTCATAGTCCACGACTGGGGGATTATCTTTGAATTCTTCCCCTTAGTTCAGATCAGGTACTTATGTGGGGCGAGCATGTTGTAAACTTTGCGATCTGTGAGGTTGAAGTCACTAAACTTCAATGCAGCAATATTATCTTGGTCTACTCGAACTGTGGGTATCCCCTTCAGGAGGTATGCAGTGAGCAAGGTGTATTCGAAATCTCTGGGCACATTGTCTCGATTTACTGCGCCACTCAGTGGTGGAATATAGGCAGGTAATATGGTCGGGATAAGTTTAACATTCGCTAGATCATCCCTATGCTTGGTTGTATTTTCATCAGATGGCCGAGATGGTTTGGATCCATGAGAAGTGGATGGAGAGGTTGGCAGTCCTCTCATCAATGATTCTTGTACACATGTAGACATCGACATGACTCTTTTAGTCATGAGGTCGATCCAAACTTCTTCAACAACTTTCTCTACAGTGCTCAATTCATCTGACATACACACTCGAGGTTAACAATATCGGGTTTGGAGGTTAACTTAGATACTATAATAGGATAGACAACAAGAGTGTGATGATCATTGTATAAAATCGACTTAGTCTACGAGCTCAAACTCTCAGTTGGAAAAAGTGTTCTTGATGCATGGTGCAACTGGATAAATAGGTAACTCGGCAGCGGGTCACTTGCAACAGGTATGAAGCCTTCATTAACTCGGTTATGTCCGTTATGGTGCAGTCCCAATGGTCGGATGGCGAGTTGTCTGTCCATAAATGTATTTCTTCTCGTTCGGAGCATTGGTCTGTCAGTTATAATTTCCCCAATGGCTATATTGCGTCGCCATGGTGAAGTGCCATGTGTCACTGTTCTGATATCCTGACGAAGCTCCAATTTTGCAAATTTTTCTTCTACAAGGTTTCCTATGGAACCTTATGTAACTTGTCGATCTTAGCTCACTTCTTGCTTATCTTTCTAGCCTTCTTCCCAGCGATCTTCGTCTCGGTATGCCTTTTTCCGTTCTGATTCTTATCTTCTTTTGACATAGTGACTTCGCGCTATTGTGATTCTTTCCTAAGATTCGAGGGTTATCCTTCTTCTTTATATGGAATAGGTACTTCAATATTTAGTGGTTCTTCTAGTGTTCTTGCAACTTTGACATCTAGGTCTCTGGTGCTAAATAGCTTTGATCTATTCTTCTGCTCTTTAATTAAGTGTGCGATCTTTCTAGTCATGAATTATTTTAACTCTTGCTTCTTCTTTTCTAAAAATTCTTCTTCTTCTTGCCTTCTGTCCTGATCTCTTTCAATCCAAGGTTTTCCTAGTAGCATGGTAAATGGGGCACTATTCTCAATAAATCTAATAATCTCAAAATCTTCCTCTGTCGAAGTTCCATTGGAATTCATAGGTATCCATGTGAGCTTTCCACATAAGTTTAGCAACTTTCCTTTGAATATTCCTATTCCTTCTAGTGAAGGAATCATAACAGGATTCCCTATAGCTTCCCATGTTCTCTCTGTCATGATATTCACCTATGTTTCCTCATCTAGAACACAGTCAATGTTGAAGTCTCATATTCTTTCTTCAAGGCATTCCTTTTCTTTGAGGATCCCTGATAATATGCATGTCGGTGATCATTTAGGGTTTCTCTTATCTGTAGCAATACTTTCTTTGATTCTTCCTGGGATTCTGTCATAATCTTAGTTTCTAGATCTTCCTTAGGGTTTTCTTGTCTCATGTTCATTTATTCAATCTTAGCAATCATTCTAGGGAAATCGAATACTTCATGGTCCATAACTTCACAACAAAGACAACTGGGTCTTTTCCCAGGTCATTCCTTAGCAAGATGTCTCGGTCTTCTACAACTGTAACAGAGGGTTAATCCTCTCTTTCTCTTAAGTGATCCCAAACCTTTCCTGTACTGCGCAGTAGGATCATGGTAGCTAACCTACAAGAAATTCTTTCTAGGATCCTGCATTCACTTATTAGTCCAGACATTCTTTCTATGAATAGGTATAACATACTTTTCACTATTCTTATAAGATCTATTCGTATCAAACCTTCTTTCATCTATGAATACCCTAGTTGTCAAGATAGGATAGAATCTATCAAATATACCTAGATCCATGCTTTAGAAACAAAAATTTCCACTTATCTTACTTTTGTAGAGCATAAATCTTTCAGATCTAGAACTTTTTCAATATTCTTACCTTTATCAGAGCACAAAGCATTCATATATTACCTCTTTTAATAAAGAATTCTCACTTTTTCCTTTATTAGAGCACAAAGCTTCCAGATCTTACCTCTTTTCTTCAGATCGGACTTCTTTTCCTTAGCACAGAGCTTGCCAAACTAGTAGAGTACTGCACACTAGAGCAACAGATCTACACACAAAGCTTTCGCAATTTCAGGTCGGATCTCTGCATAGAGATTCTTCTTCCTCAGTTCCCAACAATCACAATTTCAGGTCTCGACAATGGAAACATTTGTTGGCACAGGGGGAGACCCAAGGTTCAACGCTGTGACAACGCTGCGACAACACACCAACAAAACCCTAACTATCGGCCCTTTCGAAAACACCTGCGAAGCAGATGAAGTCTCACCCGAGGTAGAGACATGGGTGGTTGCAGGACTCAGGTGTCTGCAACCTTAGGTGGGACACATATATGTGATTACAATACTTAATAGAGCACTTAGCACTGTTATTTCGTTCTTAGTTAACCAATATCTACTCCACAGAGAAAACAAAGCATCACAACAGTCACCCTGATTTAATGTATTTAAGCACTTAGCATAAATAATTGAATCAAATCTGGCAGATTCAAGCACTAAGCACATTTACCTATATCAGATCTAACATATAGATTCATCATAAGCACAAAGAATAAAAATATCTATCTATCTATCAAGCACTTAGAAAATAACACATGAATATATCAGAACATCGTACAGAGCATAATAACACAGTATTTATGTGGTTCACCCCCACCCTGGGGCTACGTCCACCAACTCTTCTTCTTTATTAGCTTCAATCAGTCATCTACATGCACAGAGCCACAAAACCCTTACTCCGCATAGGACATGAGATCTGTGCATCTCGCTAGATCCTCCTTCCTTGCGTTACAACACAAAGCATTCACAATTTCTTACAATGACTTTCACTTATCTCTGCAACTCTCATATAGTATGTATGAAGCCTTACCATTCTTAATCCCACAGATACAACTCCTAGCACTTAGCCAACTTGCAAAACTCTTGCGCACTACTTCTTACATTGCATAGCCTTCTATTTATACATACAAAATAGGCCTAAACATGGGTAAACCCATGGGTCGACATCCCATTCCCATTACATATTCCCAAATCCCAAAAAATAACCCAAAAAGGGGTCGAGATCCTGCGATCTCTGCTTCATCTTGGGCTCCTCCTTCGATAGGTTGTCAAAGTCCTAAAATAGGTCAAACCTGACCAAGGATCTACCAAAACTTGGTCAAGGGCCAACAATAATGCATTAAATCCATGCACTCAAGCATAAACACACACCTTCCAAATGTTCATCATGCAAGCTCATTGCTTGTACCTTTTTCCATGTCATTCACACACATGGACATCATAATTCTATATCCTTCTCCCAAGGATGTTCAAATAATTATTATGATAAGTCTCATAGGAACACTCAACACTAATCTTCCCTCTCAGTTGAGAGCTTGCAATCATATTATTCTCATAAGTATGTATACACATATTTGTGTATATGCATGTGCATCTCTTGCACCCCTTTATTCACCTTGATAATTTAGTTTTATCGTTACTGTTATTTAGTTAAATATTACGGTCACTTACATGACTAATCTCACAGTGATAACTCAGACTGATGTTGCCCTCTCTTCATGATAATAACCAACAAAGGTTACTTTTCTCTCTTCTGTACGATAACAACTAGCAAGAAAACACTCTTGCTTTAATTTCCATAGATCATTACCCAACTTATAAATACAATATGGGAAAATAAAACCATGCCCACGGTAACAAAGCAACCAATCTAGCTTCCAACTATATCTATATGGCTACCATCCACCACTGGATGTCAATCTGACCCATTGGGCTTCTATAAGTGCCCCAACACTTCCTTTACCACATTCATGATCAACATTTAATCAACCATTTTACCTTAATTATAATAAATGTTTAATGTCTAATAACATTTGGACTATTCCCTTAAATCCCAAATGCAATTTCGAGTTATGTAAATTACTAATTATCCTAGTTCATAAATCCAGAGTATCTTTAGATCAAGATCAATCTTAACCATTACACCTAGAATTCTTCTATTCAGCAACAGTCAAGGATAGAGGCCACTCTCCCCCTCCCACAAGAATTCTGGCAGATTAGTTTCCTATCCACCAAGAAAGGGAGGCTACTATGATTTCTCACTTAATCACTCTATAGTTATACATCTCCTTTATCAGCTTGATTAGAAAAAACCTTGCCCAACAATTCTTGTACATAGAAAAAAAAATTGTTTTTCAGCTCCCTTCGAAACTCAAGAGTTGCACATGCTCTCCCTTTTCAGAGAATGGTCACCTGATTCATTCCTCTGATTGTGAGGGATTATACACATATACAAGGTTTAACCCTTCATTAAAGAAGTAATTATTACTACTACATATCCTTTCCATCTGTTCACATCCAAGTCTTGCTGTTAGTGCCCATCAGCATAATCCCACTCCTATAGGATCAACTATAATTTCCCAAAGAAATGATAGGATTCCTTTTCCATAGACTAGCATGATTCAATCTCATTGGGTAAAATCCCAACTATATTTTAATCTACATCATTCTACTCAAGGAATTTATGTAGAAAATTTATGTTTGGCAGTAATATTCTCCACAAGCTCATCTTATCCTTGGTAACCAAATCTTGTGACTATACAACAACACATACAATTGCATAGTGAAGTCAGCTTCTTTATTTGGAAACGAAAAAACATCTATAAAAAACAACAGGTTTCATTCCTCTCTTTGGTAGAGGTTTGACTAAACCTCTTAGGAATGCGGTAAGATAGGGTGTTGCCCCTTAAAGTCCTCCAAAAATATTTTCATACGACTCGTGCATGAGCCCAAGTAGGCCAAGTGTTGTTTTCGTGCTCTGATACCAATTTGTAACACACCTGACCCCTTAAAAGAACATTTAGGG
>ML782758.1:864303-876147 GCA_009831015.1 Picea engelmannii | reverse complement strand
TTAGTTTTTATTTGATCCAAAAAATATGGATTATATTTTTTTTGCTAAATATTTTAAAATAGTGTTATTTAACTACAATTGTTTTCTATGTATTGAAGTAAAGGTAAAAACGTGTGTTAAAAATCATATTTTCCACTATATTTAAAATGTATAGAAGCATAACTTAATTAAGGACACATAATTATATGAAAAATCTTAATTTAAAAAAAGTAAATGGTGTAAAACATTTTTAACTTTGGATGGAGCATGGAAATATGATTAAAAACATCATTGAATAAAAAAAATAGAAAAGTTTGAAAATAGATGAAAAAACACGGTTGAGAAAAAACAAATTGAACAATTTGAAAATAAATGAAAAAACAAGCATTTCAAAAAAAAAAAGAAGCGGAAACCTTATGTATCCAAAAATTTAAAATATAAAAAAACCACCTAAAAAGGGAGGGGGGTGCTACTGGTAGCACCATTTTTAAAAATGGGGTATAAAATTTGACCCCCCAAAAAATGAGTACTCTGTAGAGTTTTGGTTGAGTTGGTAACGATGTTATTACCCATCTGATATGAAACGAGGACATAGCTTCTGACCTCATTACATCATAACACTGCCACACATATCTCTGATCACATTCATGAGTGGAGGTGATGAAAAAGACTTGTTAAAGCCCCAATCCACAATCAACTATTGGCTTATTGGTTTACAAAATCATTATTTCCTCCCATCGCTAGAGATGTTGCCATGTCCCAAGCCATAACTGAGGAGAAATATATTCGTTGTGCCCAAAAATTAGCTTTTATTTATTCACAGTCAGTTACACTATATGACCCCATTCCCCATTGCTGTGAGAAATCTTATCCTGCGGATCGGCTAAGATCCCCCTTTTACCAATACCCCTTCTTTGGTCCAAAGACAGAAGTAAACACATGGTTGCTACTTTCCCTTTAAATCTAACTTAAGCAATCAAGAAAGATAGAAGAAGATTGTGACATACCTTATTGTTATGTCCATCCTCACTGCTCCAATCCTTGGGCTTGATCTCCAATATCTTTAACACAAATGAAGTCCTAAAAATACCAGCAAAGGAACTCTTCCTCCTACTCTATACGATTAGGAAAAGAAGATATATCTATGAAGATTAAAAGGACAATAAACAAGAAAATGTAGAACACATCAACTTGAAGGGAATAGACCAATTTAATATTAATTTTGAAAACAAGTTACAAGCACTTACAAGACATTTATGATGCTGCAACACCTTCTCCAAGTTCTCCTCATCCATCCCTTGCATGAATATTGAAATATAAAATGTTGATGCTTCTCTGAGGATCAAAGGTTTGACATCTGAAATCTTCCCCCCTTCACCTTGGAAATACCTTCAATATATAGGCTTGATAGGCTTAACCACCATGATCTAATGAGGGAAATGGTTGAGGATATGACTCCTTAAGTTGGGATTATATCCTAATATAGAGCCATAGTATAGGAGTCGACCAAAGAAACCTCATTCCTTAAGGACATGGCCATTATAAAAAGGTGTAAGATCCCATATTTCCCTCTAAGCAGACTGGTGCCCCCCCTAGTGAGAGACAAAACACCATTTACACTCCCTTAACATGGGAGGGGGATAATAAATGCTCTCTAAGCATGGGTAGGGGAGTACCATCCTTCTAAAATGGTAAAAAATGGTTAAAATTTCCAATAAAAAGGTGTGTTTTGACTGTCAGATGATAGGGATTCTTCTTCTAACATGACTTAGGGATTGTGAAATTTTTTTATATGGTGTCAACAGGTTGTGACACTTAGAAACGTGAATGAGACATTTGGGAAGGTTAATACGACACTTGAGACAGTGCATGCAACACTTAACAAGGTGCATACGTCACTTTGCGACACTTGCGACACTTAGAGTGTGACACTTAAGAGTGAAATTTTGACGTGTAACAACAATTCTCCTCGACCATTGATTGACAGTCCTCGACAAAAGTCTAGACCCCATGCAAATGGTTTGGTTGGTCATGTATCTTCCACCATAGTTGGCTAATTGACTGGGCAACTTAGTCAATTGATCGTAGCTAGAAATCCCACCTCTTCTGTGCCCACAACCAATTTGACTCTAACCCCTGTTCAGACCTCCGAGGTGAACATGGTTCATTCCAATGCACTGAAGATACCTCAACAATATGGAGGGAAGAAGAAAAATAATAACAATAAGAATAATAATAATTCTTCTGAATAGACAGGCCAGAAAACCCAAGACCCCAATGTTGGGGAAAAAAACAAAAGAAAGGTAAAATATCCTTGTATAGTGTGTACAAAGGACCACTTTACCAAATACTTCCCTCTCCTTACCGATGTCCATCAATATCTCGAGCGAGGGGGATATCCTTCTGAAACGACAATATTAACCAATCCTTCCCCCCAAAAAACAACAAATGGTTGTACAAGTTCTTGCACCTCCAACCGAGGGTAATGCAAGGTAATCAACCACAAACATTATGATGGTTAAGTATATGTTGGTACTATCCAACATAGTGAATAAATATAACACTCCCGAGGGGGAACCTTCATCTAAGTATCCTGCATCGACTTGACCACCTAATGTCCCTCTCACATTAGAGAAAACAACTTTCGAACCTACAATCCTCCCTCCAAATGGGGTACTTCAATGAACTACCCATAACCCAAATGCAAAATCAACTCAACATTATAGTATAATGGAATATCTCAGCCAAGAAACATGTGCCATGTCAACACGCGAAGTATTGCAGAGCTATCCTTCACAACAAAAAACCTTATTATCATACATAGGTAGAATCGACCCTTCGGAGTCAAACATTGTTTCCTTCGACATAGAACAGAGTGGGTCACGTCTCTCACACCAACTAGTATTTCAAATCACAGTTGGTTATCTTAACAAGAATATCTTTCATATGGTGATTGACGAATGAGAGACTACTTTCATTATGTATTTTGCATGTTGCAAATCCCTTGGTTCTCCTCAACTCACTACGTCTCAAACCATGTTAAAATAATTTGTTGGACCCCTTTTCAAACTCCATGGAATTCTCACCTCTTTATTCATTGAGGTCGGAGGAAAAATTGTTTTTGTAGAAGTCAAAGTGGTCGATACCACACTTGAATATAATATGATCTTGGGTTTCACTTGGTTATATGTAATGAAATTTGTTGCATCCACTGTATTTCACATCATACATTTTCCCCATCAAGGAAATATAGTCACCATCGACTAACTCGATTCTGCATACCTGACTTGCAAGATAATACTAGCACTAATATTCCTTTTATAGGTGATTCTTCTGGGGGGTACGAAGGTGTCAGTATAGGTATGCTAAAAGGTTCATCTCTTATGGGGATATTTCCCCTTCCTACACCCTATACTACCCATATAGATCCTGTGAACATGATCTCTTATGCCACTATTAGATCCCTTGGGTATTTTGACCCTTAGGTGGTACCTCATCCCGAGGATGTTGATTCATATGGAGCTTCCATGCCACTCACCGAGGTCGATATTTTCGATCTGACAATCCCATCAACATCTGTTGATAATAGTCAACAACTCCATCCTCATATGGAATGTGATCAGCCTACTGCTCTCATATGAGTTGTTGACTCTATGAGTTCACATGAAATCCTAGATCCTAACTTACCTTCAGAAGAGGCCATCCTAGAATTCATGGATTCCATAGAAAATCCAAAGGATGAGGTGATGCATCGATCATATTTTCCCGATTATGAACCAACAAGAGTTAGAATGTTGAGATTCAACCGGAGGTTGGGGGAATTTTTTGGGGAATCCAATGAAAACCCTACTCTTAACCCTTTTCCTCCTCGGGTTTCATTTTTCATAACTTTCTAGTGAATTCTTTGCTTCCCCTTCCATCAAAGATTTGTGTTCTGTACTTCCTTCATGTCTTGATGGATGCCGTCAAGAAGCTTCCATAGCTCATGAAACCACTCATGATGAGTATCTTCGTATGCAAAAAATCATTCCTATGTGGAATGGCCCCAACATGGTGTGCCATATGATGCCAACAATGGCTCATGATTTCATTGATTATGAAAAATATCCTTTGTCTGAGCCTTGCAATGGGCTCTACTTTGTGTAAACCATCAATATTCATAGTGCCTTGTACATAGGTGTGTGGTGTGAGTTCTTTTCTATTAGGTATCTTGGGATCCATCATCATCATCGGTGGATTCCCTCATGTTTATTAATGGTATACATCAATGAATGGTGATAAGATGGATTCCCATCATGTCCAACATCATAACATCCATTCACATGAGTGGAATCATACCCATTGGATTTGTGTAGAAGACCCTGGTATCCCAAGAGACATCATCATTATCATCTCTCCTCCTAGGTTGTGATGGAGTCATTCATGAGTGCTTTAGATATCACTCAGGCATCAAGTCATCTCATTGATCTATATACTATGACATAGATCCACATTTTTACTTGGTCATGGATATGCTCTCACTTGCGAAATGGATCCATAGTGTATATTTTCATATCCATGATCAATCAGTTGTTTCATGCATGGATCCACAAAGTACTATTTTGGAGGCTATGTTGAGTTTCTATTACCAAGCATGGGTATTCCTGCCTCAAGGATGTTATTATTGTGTAGGACTGATTAAATTTTCTTCCCATCCTCCTTCGCCTAAATCTCCATGATTTTTTTGTTCGTAAAGTATTTCATTCATCATAAATCTCTTTTGACCTAACACTTTAGGGGGGCACCTATTATACAATTATTTGACACCTGATCACCTTATGGACATCATATAGAGGTTAGCAGGATGAGACATTGAGTTATGTCACTTTTCCCTTGAGTTTAAACATCATTTTTCTTGGTCACAGGTTGTTCCTTTGCAACTTGTGACCCAAATTTTTTGGTCACGCGCTGCTCTCTTGAAAGTCATGATCGGTTGAAAACTATAAGAATGTAGGGAACAACTGGGTCTGTTACTCCCCAATTAGGATTGGTTACAAAGAGATGAGATCAAATTTTAGATTTCTCATAAGACAACCTTGAGAAGTTTGTTATCTTGAGTGTTTAGATTTATCCCCCATCTTATCTCTATCATCCTATATATTGATGGGATCTCATGGGAAAAGGGACGGAAATAAATAGTAATCTTATATTGTCGGATTGATCATAGAGTTTGGGAAAGGAGATTGGGAAGAGCTTCATCAAGTCATTTGATTGTAAGATTCGTATTTTATTAATAGAAAATGCACATGAATTTCCCCCCTATTTGGTTGTATGTGGTTACTATGATTCTTGTAGAGAGTTAATATTTATGTGTTTTCATCTTATATTATTAGCTTTTCTATTAATTTGTGCATGTTATATTTGATCTTGTGAGAGGTATTTGTTTGTTTTTCCATGTGTTCAGATACACATTTGAAAGAGAGAACAACCAAGGAGCATGTAGGGGCAACCATTGAATTACCACATAGGCATCTTATTCCATTATCTCATAGATTTATTCATGTGTTATTTAGAGCCGAGAGAGTCTATTGCTTGTATCTCTATTATGTATTTGGTCTAGGAAGATACTAAGGGAGGTAAATCCTACAGGGTACAATTATCCTACAACAATGGGTGCCAAAATGTAGAGGATGGGGGAAAACTGTGAAAAGTGGAGAAATACCACCTAATAATTGAAATAATGCAACTTGAAGTGGTGAGGAAACTTGTTGATATGGGTAGCCCTAGGGTAAACTCAAAGGGTGTAAAAGGGACAAATGAAACATAATTAAATGGAAATGCAATGTATAGATCCCAATTGGAAGAAGTATACATGAATGGGGTAGAAAAATCTCTTAAACACATGGCGGTTAAATGGATATAAAAAAAAGATATTGCAAACATGAAATAATAACCATGGCATAAAAGTGATAAAAAAAAAAAATACAACATTGTAAATGTCATAAACAACGAAGCTAAGATGCTCCTCCTTTGTGAAGAGGGAATAAATATGGCCAAAATGCAATTTCAAACTTCATTTATGTTCCATGAACTTAGAGTGAGGAGGGTTTCCCTAAAATTTCCATTATTGATCATGGGAGATTGGACCAGTCAAAGACAAATATTCTTCTTCTAGGTAATTCCTTTCATCCTCCCCTTCATTGTTACCCATTTAATTTTTTAATTTTTTGGATTTTTGGTCTTAGGATCAACCCCATTTTGAGTCTCACCAAGTTATGTAGAATACAAAATAATAAACACACAAAATTCATGCCTATGCCTTCAATAGTTTTCCCATGCCGCAACTAAGGAAGTCTCATTTTCATGATAAAATCATGCATCTATGTGATGCATAGTGGCCCAAAACAATGTGATGGTTAGTGGAAAAGTCACATTGTTGTGCATCATAGGGGACCAAATAATACATTAAATGTTCAAGTCACTGTGTGAAGGAACAATCACATGATCAATGTGTCTATTAGGATAAAACTTGTGTGAATGGAATGAAAAAGAGCATAAATCTCTTGCAATTATGATGTAGTTGTTCGATATTCTCATAGGTACTAAGTGGTTCCTATCATCTGGAGAGGTTTGGAGCATGAAGAGCTCACTATTGAGGTGGGGATATTCACCCAATGTGGGATACTAAAGTTAATTTTTTCCCATTGATTCATATTGGAGTTTGTTTATTGGAGAGGATCATCAAAATGTGGAACCCCGATGGATACTTTAATGTGAAACAATAACAATTGTAGCTAAACCTTCAAGAAATTTATTTTCTAATGAGCCTACAAAAACAATGGGAGGTGATAGACCCTAGGCTATAATGATGAGAGACAACCATGGTGGATTCCATCATATCATATCATTACCATGATGGGATGAAGGAGGATGGATGAAATAATTCTTGTGAGCGAAATTAGTGTTCCTAGGACAAAGATAGCGGCTTATATGAATTTTAGAGTTTGTAGGTAATTTGTGACCCATTGAATACCTAGAGGGCACATGAATCTTGTAGCGATAATCATCATGGAGCATAATATGTATGTGCATGGATTTTACTATATGTTCTTTAGACATAACTCACCCACTACCTCAAGTATGGAAAAGGGGATTTTTTCTTTGGCATAGTGATATGTTGTTTATTCTTTAAGCAAGGTTAATCAATTCAACCAAAACACATGTTTAGGGATGATGAGGTGTAGAGGTTGTGGATGCTACATTGGATATATATCATGCTCCATCCTAGAGGGCTAGTGGGGAGGGTGTTCTATTCCAAGGACTTCCTTTACTTGGGAGAAACAAATTACCAAGAGTGTCCCTACGTGGGGATGGATTTGAAAGGGGATCCAAACCTTTTGATTCCTCCAAGGTAGGGATAGGGACATCTAGGTGAGAATGATGGTTTTTTTTAATAGTTAATTTGAAATATGTATGCATGCATGTATATATTTTTATGCTTGTTAATAATACCAATATTGGTGGTCAGATTGTTCTTGTGTAGATGTGGGGCCAGTGAGTTCAATAGGAGAAACACTAAGATGAGGACCACCACTTCCAATGGTAGTACATGGGGGAGAGACCTACATAGGGGGAGGTTGGTCCAAGACCCAAGGCATAGTGAGTGAAGTAGGACACAATTCTAATGTCCATGCTAGAGTATGTTCAAATTCAATTCGAGGATAATGTTAGAGGGCCAGTTTGTTGAAAGTTTCATAGGTATAAAAAACAAGTGGAGACTCGTACTACACTAGAAATCCCATGCTAGAGAAATTTCATGAGAGCTGGAGAGGGGTGAGCATAGAAAGGCCCCACATATAAGGGAATTAAAACTCCTTGATATAATACTACCACCCTAAGAATAGTGTGACAATATAGGGTAGGGTGCCCCTTTTTTTGTAATGGAGGATTGGTATGAATGTTGGAGAAATTACTATTTTCGACACACTAGTTCAGTGGGAGTTAACTAATTAGTTCTATTTTAGAATTTCTATTTTAGATCATCAATATTATGCTATTATGCATGCATGCATTCTACTATTATGGAATGTTATGTCATCTATATGAGTGTATTCCACTCATTCATTGTATCATATTTGATCATCATCTATGTATCAATCATCAACTCATTGGAGTAGTGTGAATATATTTTCTCATTCTTCCATATTGAATCTCTCATCCTTTCTTGATAATATTTGTTTTTACTTGCTTTAGCTAGATATCCTGTGTAGGTTTCGATGAAACATTGACATGGTATCAGAGCTACACTTCTTGGAGCAAGCCAGACAAGCAAGAGAGTAAGGAAATCAGAGTTTCAAAGAGAAAATCCATGTAATAGACATAGTCGCATCCACTGTCGCACCCTAGACACTAGAAAAGGGAGACCAAGTCTCTTCCAATACACTAGAAAATGGTGACCAACCAAAACTAGTTGCTCTGTCTCTTAAGGGAAGGTGTGACCGCCTCTAAAAACACCTTTTTCTTTGCAATGATTTATCCCAAATTATTCACTTGTTTCGGAAACAATTCACATGAGAAGTAAATAGGTCCATTCTGCAAGTGGATTTTCAACTGTTTGGCGAGATTCCTCACTGTTTGCTCAAAAATTAAGTCGGAAAATCATCTCCTGAAACTGATATGAATGTTCACTTAAAGTGCCCTTTTTGTAGTGATTTCTGAGTTTTTCACTTGCAGATTGAGAGTAAATGTTTTAGGGGTTCTTAGAAATAGTGGGAGAGATGGATACAACAACTATTCTACAGTAAAAATTGGTGGTAATCCTCACACCATACAATTATTTTGATTGGAATCCCAAGGCATAATTCCAACTCAGAAGGGAAGGACTGTACAACTTGAAGATGGGGATAGAAAAAGAGCCTACATCAACAATTGAGAAGATGAGATGGGAGAAACGAAAGGAATAAGCCACATGAATTATTCTTGAATTGATATAATCGGATTTATGGTTTTGTGTTGTCGTATGCAATAATCCAAATGCGATCTGGACCACCTTGGAAAGTATGTTTGGAAAGCAGGATGCGATGAGAGGTCATATGCTTGAGGTAGAGTTGAATACTTTGGATCCTAAATTTTTTGATAATATACAATATTTATTTACTAAGTTTAAATATTTGATATTTAGCTTAGCATCTTATGGCATTGATAAGTCTAAAGAAGTGTACCAACTTATTCTAACAATCTTGACTAAGTTAGGAACAAAATATTCTATCTAGGTTTCCACTTTCCATTATGGAAGATATCTCATGGGAACAAATTGGAAGATGCCTACCATGGATCAATTCATTGATTCTCTCACACATGAGTAGGAAAAACTCATATAGATGGGCCTAATCAGGGATCCAAAAGCACATGCACTCACCATGCATGATGGAAAATGATCATCCAAACAGAATGAGAAGGAGAAATAGAACGAGAAGGAGGGATATTCCAAACCCTTCAACAATTCTTCAGGTTCTGAATATTCTTTAGATTCGAAGAAGAAGAAAAAGGAAAAGAAATGCACTTACTGCAATAAACTGAATCATGAAGAATCCACATGCATGAAGAAACAAATTGATCTTATGGCACATGCACTTCAACATAACAACCTTGGAAACTTCATTCTAGAGGGAGTAAAGAGACATAAGGAAGAATATCTTACTCTAAGAAAGGTAATAATCATTCTCTTGTTGAAATTGATTCATCATGTAATTCACAAATTATAGATTCTGGCACATCACATCATATGGCAGTGAAAAATGAAGTTTTTACTTCTTTGATTCCATGCTCAAGACCCCCTATTCTCATGGGGGGTGATACTCCAGTAGCAATAGAAGGAGAGGGAAGAGTGGAACTCCATAATGGAAGTTTTGAGAATGTTTTAAATGTTCTAATTCTTTCTATTAATATACTCTCAATTTATCAGATCACTGAGAAAGGTAAAAATGTTGAATTTACATGAGATTCGGTATTTCTACTTGACATGAATGACAATTCAATCATTGCAATTGGTGAGGTGGATCACAAGTCAAGGTTGTATAAATTCACTAAGTTTTCTGATGATGACTCCTCTTTTCTACTTACACATAAGGAGAACACTTTGCATGCACCTCCACTACAACATTCATATATTCTTGTGCTTCCATTAACTTCAGACATCAGAGATGATTTCATACACTCAAATTCTGTACATGGAAATAAGTAGGTAGTACAACTAGATAAGAAGCCAACGATGAAGCTTCAATAGATGTCGAAGAAGGCACAATTCACACTTCAAGCAACAGGTATCCTTGTAGGGAATCCATTAGATTCGAGGAGGACTTGATCTCAACATGATGAGCCTTCTCATGTACTTTCATCTTATGAACCTGTGATGCCCATGCATTGCTATATGGTTCAATCTATTGATCCAAATACCTACAATAAGGATGTCGAAAATACATTATGGAAAGCAACCATGCATAATGATTATGACTCACTCTTAGAGAATCAGACTAGTGATCTAGTTCCACTTCCACCAGAAAGGAATATTTTCAAATGCAGATGGGTCCATAGGATCAAGAGGTATAAGGCTAAATAGGTTGCCAAAGGAATTCATTGGATCCATAAATATTTCTACATCTTCACGAAGACTTTCAGCGAGAAGAAGTTTCACACTTTGTGGGATCATCTTGGATTGAAGAACACAATTTCCTAGCAACTACCTTTTCTTCTTTTGATGCATTGTATTTTGAGGGGGGGGTTTTGTTCCTACATGGTTTTCTCTCTTTCCTCTTTTTTATTCAGTGTTCATTAGTTGCATTGTACATGATTACTTAATATGGCCTACTAGCCGGGACTCAGTTTTTATTCCATAGTGATGTTTGGGGGGGATGTTGGAGAAATTACTATTTTCGGCACACTAGTTAATTGGGAGTTAACTGACTAGTTCTATTTTAGATCATCACTATTATGCTATTAAGAATGCATGCATTCTACTATTATGGAATGTTATGTCCTATATATGAGTGTATTCCACTCATTCATTGTATCATATTTTATCATCATCTATGTATCAATCATCAACTCATTGGAGTAGTGTGAATATATTTTCTCATTCTTCCATATTGAATCTCCCATCCTTTCTTGATAATATTTATTTATACTTGCTTTAGCTAGATTTCTTGTTCAAGTTTCGATGAAATATTGACAATGAAAAGTTTTGGGAGATATAGAAATTTGATGATGTAAAAAAACATGTGTATGTGTGTGTGTGCGCGCGTGCACACACACACACACACACACAC
Source organism: Picea engelmannii (assembly GCA_009831015.1). Classification (NCBI taxonomy): domain Eukaryota; kingdom Viridiplantae; phylum Streptophyta; class Pinopsida; order Pinales; family Pinaceae; genus Picea; species Picea engelmannii. Next base: position 864,865 of record ML782758.1, on the reverse strand, counting down.
ACACGTGTGTTGGTTGGGGTGGGTGGTGGTGGTGCGCAGGTGTTATGATCTCATAATGATGCATGCTTATGTGTTTGGCATGGTTTATTTATAATATGACGAGGCATATCTACACATTATGCATTTTTCTTTCCTACTTGTAATTTAATGTGAAATGTACCTTTCTAGGACCAAATTTGTTATGTTATATACATAGGTTTTGCGATTTCTAAAAACATGGATGAACACAATGTTATCAAACTAATGTCATAGTAGTCTAATTGGTAGATATATCCTCAAAGACAAGTGTTGGTAGATATATCCTCATAGCCAACAAAGCGAGGCCCCCCCTCGAATAACACTACTTGCGCAAATTTTGTCTCACTCTCGCTAAAAATTAACGCAATGTTCTTAACGAATTTATCATATCCCTTGACTTATTACTAAGAAAGACCTTTTATTTTACTCCTCACATTCTTAAAAATCCTCATATTTACATCCTTGATTGACACATTATATTTCAAGCCTTATACATCACCCTTATTATCATATTACACCAAATATCTAACTTCTTCTTTGATAC
>ML782758.1:831092-862482 GCA_009831015.1 Picea engelmannii | reverse complement strand
AATATGAGGCTCGTATTGCTGACATCTTGGTGGATAGGGTTTTTCTCCACGAAACCACAAATGGTTCCGAATCAAGACTTGGCAGGGTGGCTCTGGCTTTGCTCAAGCGATCAAATGAATATTTCCCTGGACAACTGCCATCGACGAAATTATAATCTCTGGCTAAATATTACATGAGGGCTGAGAATCTAGGATACATGTTTTATAATCCTAAGTGTATTTCGATTGTACGAAATTGTAATACCATATTATATGTGGTAATACCATATTATTACAATGTAATATGGTATTACCATATTATAATGTAATATGGTATACCAGCTATTAAAAGAAAAGGATACATGTTTTATAATCTTAAGTGTATTTTGATTGTACAAAATTGTAATACCATATTACATTGTAATATGACAATACCATATTATTACAATGTAATATGGTATTACCATATTATAATGTAATATGGTATACATGTCGGTTATTAAAAGAAAAATGAGAACATCAACATATATAATTACAAGAAGCAGTTCATGATTTGTAACGAATGTTCACTAGTTCAAGATTTGTAACGATTTTACTTTATTATTTAGTAAAAGGGAGAAAATCTCGAGCTTAAAATGGACCTAAGTGATGGAACTTCTTTTCAAACAATATAAAATGAACAACAGAGACTCGGGAATTTTTCTGATTTTATTTTTTATTTTTGAAGAAGATATTTTTAGAGAATTTTTTTGAGAGAGAACTTTGATAGAAAATTAAGAGATAGATATGCTTGGAGTGTTGTGAGAACTATTTCTATTCATTCTTCTTTTACATCTTCAACAGGGATTGACAGAATTGTCGGTAGTAGGGGGTCTTGTGAAGCAACATTAAGGATAAAGCGAGGATGAGCTTGTTGTCCTTCATAAGGTAAAAGTTTACTTGTTAGTTTGTTGTATTAAAACTCGATTTTATTCGATGCTAATCGATTTCTATATGCAGGTTTTCTCCTTGTGATCTTCCACCATTGCTCCATTCCACTCCCTCAACTTTCTTTTTTTTCGTTTTCGGGCTTGGTCTTTCTATTGTACATTGTGAGGAGCTAAAGACCATATACCTAGCCCTAGTCTACGCAGGGAGTTGTAGATTTCAAAAATTTATGAATTTGTATGGGAAACCTTTTAAATGAAAATCACTCTAAACTATCTCTTTGATTTTTCTTTAAAGTCCTTAGTTTTCCTCATCTTTATTAATTTAACACTTTGAATTCAAAATATAAAAAAAAATAGATAAATTCAAAATCACATAATGCACTATGGATAATAGATGTATATATATTTCTTTCTTTTAGTGTTTTAAAGATATAAGTTTTTGTTATTTTTTTTGTAATTAATTATGTTTTAATTAAAAGAATGTTAAGTAACAATCCTTTACATTACTTTTCAATTAATGTTTTATAAAAAAAATTGTTGGTAGTTATTAAATCAACTTTTGTTTATTAAGCTAATCTTTTAGTCACTTTTTCTTTTTTTTTAAACAAATACAAACCAAATGCTTCTTTTATTTATTTGAACTCACTTTATTAGATTTAAATTTTTTTATTTCAAATGTGTAAGTTCCACATAGAAGTAATAAATTATAAAATCACATAAAAATTAAATATTGTTAAAAAATAAAATTATAAGGCAAAAGAATCCATGCTTGGACTATAGGTTAGGGGAAAATTGACCTAGAGTTCAATGCGCTTTCTTGTCCGGGGCTTTAAGCCTAGGGTGATATTCACGTCTCTTCTCGCCTAGCCCCACGAGAGGTTGAAATGTTGATGTTGGAGACTCTCTAGTCTCTTGACGTCAACAACACGGTTCATAGAAATTGTAAAAGTTTTTGAACTACACAATGATAAATCTAGGAATCAAGGTGAATGAGAAGATGGTGGATGTGAAAAGAGATTGCAACAAGAAGCAAGTCAATAACAACTTCATATTCAACTTGATTATTGGTTGTGGGGCCCAATAAAACACATATGGAGTGAAGTAATGTATGTTGTGATGAGTTAATGACCACATCATTGAGCCAAGGTTCTAAATACCATGACTCATATCATCAACAAATCCAATGTAATGTGGCACCCGTGAAACCATTTGAACAAGCAATGTTGAGAAAGAAAAGTATAAGGTGCAAAAAAAAATAAAAACTGAAAGAACATGGAAAAATAATAATCATTATTTAAAAGCATGGGTTGATGGATCTTTCTACTTAGGAATATAATTTCTTCAAGTGAAGCGCATTGACCCGGGGTCCCTTGAATAGTCCACCATCTAGGTAATCAAGTTCATATGCCCCCCTCACTAAAAAACATTGAACAATGTAGGGGTCTAACCATAGTGGTTGAAACTTTTTGGGCCTAAATGTTCTTTGGCTGGGTTGAAGGAAAATACTATATTACCTTTGCAAAATTAGAAAGAGTGGACCTATTGATCATCATTGGCCTTGGAGTGATTCTTCGTGACCTCATTAATTTCTAATTTATTTTTCTAGTCTTCTTTCAAACATTCCAAGGTTATTAATCATTGTTCCAAGTTTGTGGTGTTAGGGAGGGATTCATTTGTTAAGTGGAGAGGGAGAATCTCTCCTTCAATATTGGGTAAAACTTCCTCTATGTCATTCATGATATGGAAGGGAGAAAAACCTATGGAAAAGTTGACATATTTATGATAAGACCATACTATCGAGAATAACATGTGTTGCTAATTGTTTTTATGTTTGTTTCTATCCATTAAAGCATTTTTTGGGTATTTTGTTGATGGCTTCAACTTAGCCATTAGCTAGAGGATAGTACAGACTAGAGAAATCATGTGTAAAACCCAATTGTGACGCCAATTCATGGAAGAATCATTCTTGACATGCATTCCATGGTTAGAGACTAGCAGTTTAAATGGTGTCGTTAAAAAAGAAATAGTGTTGGACATGGTATTATGTTGTTGGAATTAATGTCAAGAATATCAATATGGTATTTTCATGATATGTCTTTGAGATCCTAAATCTCGAGAGAGATAATGTAGTAGGTTGCGCAGAAGACATAGCACGAGGTGCAGAGGAATCTTGTATAAACCTAAATCTCAGAAGAGATAGCCTTACGATTGGATAAATAGAGTGCATAAAGGAGCGCATTGACACAAAGCTCAGAAGTAAGAACCTTAATCAAATATTGGAAGAGATGACGCATTTGAAGTAACACAGGAGACAAATTTCTATGATTGAAGAAAAGCTTTTGTAAAGGATCGAGTTACAGGAGCCGTTCATTCTTAGTTAGAAACAATCCAGGATTTTTAGATCGAGGTGAAGTCAGAGGTTGGGAAGGATTAAATATCAACCGTTAGATTAGAATTATGGACCATTGGATCAAGTACCAAATAAGCTACTTCGACACTTTGACACTTTTCCACTTCGGCAATTACTGGAGACAAGGAAGGAGCTTCAGATGGTTTCCCAACCGTTGGATCAAGATTCCATTTGGAATGGAAATGTTGAAACGTCGGATCACACTAAAGGAAACAAAGTGGTAAACTATGGCATTGAACACTACGGTGAAAAGGAGTCTGAAATAGGTAAGTTTACCCAAAGGCCAAAGCCCCAAATTCACGAACTATCATCGACTGTCGGATTAGAGGAAGAACATGAAATGCCGTCAATCGTTTATCTGGAGTGAAAATATTGAAACAATCAGATCGCGCTAAGGAATATTGTGGTCAACTTCGACCTTGACCTACTCTAGTGATAAACAACTTAGATAAACCAAGAACTCGCGAACACCGGAGTTCCTGAATAAACAAAGGCCATAGGATCAAGAAAATTGAAAATCTACAGTGATAGATCTATTCGACACTTTGATAATTCGAGAGTAATAGATTGAAGTCTCAAAAGTGTCATATTCCCAAAGTAACGAAAAGTCTCCAGATCAATAAGAAACTTTAGATGAACCTACGAATGTTATACCCAAGAGGAAGACATGTGACACATAAGTAGGCCCGCGTCAGCAGAACCATGTCAGCAATAGATGACATGTGGCCCAATGAAATGGTGACAAGTGTCAAGGTCGATGTGGAACATAAGGAATTTAAAAGTCACAAATCATGGTGATACGTGGGACACACATTAAGAGTCCACGCCATCATAAGTGACATAATCATACCACGTCAATCCAAGATTACTGCCTCCGGGAATGTTGAGCTTCTCATACCAACAAAACTACTCGAAGAACCGAAGGTCGAAGTCAAGAATTAAATTTTGTCCATTTATCTAATATCCTCAGGAATATTTCTCGACCTTTCGATCGAGTACAGTGGAAGGATAGCATAAGGAGTAATAACAAATGATAGCAACTAGTCACCACAACTTTATGACTTATTTGATAGGTAAACACTCCGGAGGGATTGAAATATCTCATAGTTCGAGTAGCCCGGAGCCCCAAAGTCACCAATAGTCAAATACCAGGAGAGAGAGAGATCCTTTATGACCAAGTATATGGTCCTAGATCCTGGACATGTGAAGGTTATCAAGAAGGGAGTATTGATACACCCTTCGGTAAAATTCTTTTTGGAAGAGTTGGAAGACTGCAAAGTTCGAAGTCCCAAAACGACGAAGTCCCAAAATGAATGAGAATTGTTGACTCAAATATAGATTAAGTCTTGGACGTTAATTTGTTTGAAGCCTCTAGATAAGCCAAAATCGTCCATCCAACGAAAGATTAAATATTGATCGCCCGATCTATTAGTGAATGCATTATACACACTTCGATGAAACGTACTCTGGGAGGATTTAATGACTACAAAGGTCGGAAGTCCCAAAGGACGAAGTACCATAGAAAATGGTTTCAACACCGGTCATGTGATAAGGTAAATAAATTAAAGGGGCTAGAATTAAATAATCCATCGTACGATTGAATATGGTCCCACGTAGAAGAATAGAGGCAGAATAAGAATGTGCTAACAAAATAATGTGAAATAGATAAGCCCATGGTTTTGAGCGCATGGTCACAAAGGGAAGTGGATTGAAGGGAGATCCTATCTGCAAAATTTGAATATGGAAATCAACAATCTAGATTAAATCACATACAAGGATAAGCACATGGATCTATCCACCGGTTGCATGCAGAGAAGAAAAGGTTTAGTGCCTTTAGATTTGGTGCTTGAGAACTATTACACCCATATAGGCTGTTAGAGCTCTATTTTAGGGACATAGTGAAGCCTGAATGCAATGCAGAGGTCCTTGGACACCTCATTATGGATTTGATTTGTAATGAGTCAAATTATATGCTTCCATAACTATGGATTGACTTGAAAACTAATGCCAATTAAGAATATTATTCTTAATTAAAAGAGATTGAAAGAAGAACCAAGTTCACCCAATAAACTTAAAGGATAATAGTAAAAGAATAAATAAATTATTAAAATAACATAGTTGTTAATAAATGAAATGGTTTGATGGTTCATTATTAAAAGAAACAATGGTTCAAATGTCATATCTTTTGGGGTACTATATAAACATAAAGGTATGGTGAAAGAAAGGTGTCTATGTAGTCCAGATCAGAAGATCAAAGAAGAAGTAGAGTCCAAGAAGAAGAACCGATGATACTTATGCAGTGAGGGTGGAAGGGAGGAACAAGGAAGGATTCATATCCTTTACTAAGTAATAAGAGAGTTGGTGCTTCCTAGGTTTGGTACCCTAAATACAAGGGAGTTGGTGCTTCCTAGGGTTGGTTCCCAAAAACAAGGGAGTTGGTGCTTCCTAGGGTTGGTTCCATGAAGAAGGGGGTTTGTGTCTCTAAGAGTTGGTTCTCTAAAAAGGATTGGTGGCCTTCGGTATATCATATTATTCTTTATAAAACCTTCTAATTTCTGTTAATTATATTTATATAATTGATTTTAAATACAAGTCCATTGTTGATATATTGTGATGATTAATAAAATAACAAAGTGGTTACTATTTGTTTAAAAATCTAATACTGATTCACCCCCCCTCTCATTATTTCCAACAATTGGTATCAGAGCAAGTGCCTTCATCACAATCTAATAACTGGAAGGTAGATCCTGAAAGAAATAGATCAACAAGAGGGAATGTCTTCCAACAAAGAACCATTGTTTAACGAAGGTGGTTATGCTCTCTAGAAAATAAGAATGAAAAGCTACATGTTGGCTCTTGATTTTGATGTTTTTAAATATTTTGTAGGTGGTTACACTACACCAGCTACTCCACCCACAGATACTGTGGGGAAGAATATTTGCAATGACAACTCAAGAGAAGTTAATGCCATTCTAGGAGGATTGAAAAATTCTTTATGTGTGAAGGTAATGCATTGTAAGTCAGCGAAGGAAATGTGGGACAAATTGGAGCTTGTATATGAAGGAGATAGAAAATTCAAGGAAGCCAAACTACAAACCTATAGAGCTCAGTTTGAAAATTTGAATATGAAAGAAGAAGAGAACATTGTTGAACACTTTCATAGGGTGGATGATGTAGTTAACTCAATCAGATCAACAGGAGAATAAATTACAGATAAAACTATTGTATAAAATATCTTAAGGTCATTATCTATGAGATACGATGCCAAGATTTTCACGATTAAAGATAGACCAGGACATGAAAAACTCATAGTTGATCAACTTCATGGAATTTTTACAGCATATGAAATAAGAACAAGGAATGAAAAACCATCAAAAGAAAAAACAACCTTTAAGGCATCTAAAGAAAAGAAGAAACAATAACATATATCTACTGAAGAGTAGTCAAACATATCATATGTAGAAGAGGCCAACTTTATAAAGAAACTCCATAAAGGATTTGGAAAATATAAAGGAAAGTCAACCTTCAAATGTTTCAACTGTGGCAGAATCAATCGCTTTGCTAACAAATGTCCCTATACCAAGTAGGAGGATAATTATGACGAATAAGCCCACAACCAGAAAGACCAATAAAAGAAGAAATTTTATAATAAAAAGAAAAACTTCTACTCCAAATAAGACATCATCTCTTCAGACATGAGTGAATATGAAGATTCATAGCTTCTATTTATGGGAATGAACACTAAAAATGATAATATAGATAATGGATAAAACTATGAAAGTGAATGCTAAATAGATCTAGAAGTAGAACTGATTAGTGCTCTGGAGAAACTAATAAAGTATAAAAATAAGAACAATCTAATTAGGGCACAACTTCAAGAATTTGAAGTATCACATCAATCAAGAGAAATATATGCATCAAGAACCATCAAAGAATCAAAGCAGATCATCAATGATTTTAAGTCCCAGCTCCTTGAAGCTAAAATAATTGAAGAATTCATTTAAAAAAACTCAATGATAGAGAAAAATTTTGTGAGAAGATAGACACTAAGATTGAGTTGCTAAAAGGTGAATTTGAAAAAGAAAAGAAGGGATCAAAATTTGAAAATAGTTCAAAAATATTGGATGAAATTCTCAGTAGTCAGAGGTCACCAAACAACAAGACTAGTTTGGGATACACCCAAGACCCAACCTCTACATTACAAGGATCATTCAAAAGACCAATAAGTTACACAGGTTCTCTAAAAATCTCCTTAAGAAGAGAATATGATAAGGAAACAATGATACCATTGAAAATTGTTCCACATAAACATAAATCAACACTCCCTACTAAAGTAAAATATGAAAAGAAGAATGCAATCAACAGAAGGAATCCCCCTAATAAACATCTATTTATCGGATACTGTAACTCTTGCAATAATTTTGGACATAAGGTAGTACACTACAAACTTTATGGAAAATAAAATCATAGAAATGTCCAAAGATATAAGAACACTAAGTACAATACAGGGAAGAGAAACTATAACTCATTTTATCCTTTGCAAAACTTCAATATTGAATGTCAAAAATGAAACAATTATGGTCATAAGGCCAGTGAACGTAAGTTGCCAAAATATTCCATGAAGGAAAGTATCTCCAACATTAAGGAAAATTATAAGAAGATATGGAGAAGAAAAGATAAAGTACAAAGGAAGAGAAATGATCAAGATATTGCACCTAAATTTGCTAAATTTACAATAGGAGTATGATGGATGAAGTGTCTGATAAAGTATATGAAAATTAGAGTTATGCATATAAAGTAGATCAATCTCAAGACAAGAAAACTCCTAAAGAAAAATCTGACACAATTACAAAACTTGATAATGTCATGCAAGTAGATTATCCATTACCCAACAAATGGAAAATGCAAAAAAAAAATTCTCAAAACAAGGATAAAGAAGCTTCTAGTGCACAAAACAATGATGATGATGATGAACCTTCAATAGGACATCAACCAAAAGAATTAATATTGTTCCCGTTGATACCCCTATGAGTATTGAAGCATAGAAAAAAGAAGAGGCTCTTGGATTACAAATGAATGAATATATAACTAGCATCATTGAAAGCAACATGGTTTGCTAGTATAACTCTATGCAGGATCTGACATGGTTTGTTGTAGGTCTTCATCATCCCATGAACAATGTGGGTTATTTATTCTCTCAACAAAGTTATGTCAATGATTTCTGAGAAAGATCTGTCATGGTACATGGCTAGTACATATTTCCAAGGATCGTTATAGGAAGAGCATACTATTCTTGAGCAGTTGATCTATGTTTCAGTTGAGAATTAGCATTTGAAGTGGAAGAAAATTACAGTGATAGAATATTGTTCATCTTGCAAAGAAGACAAGGGGATTTATTCTTCTTCCCATGATTGGTTGTAGCACCATGATTCCAGGGGGAGAGATTCATAGACATGGTGGGAATCACCTCATGGAGAGTATCACCCTAAAAGGAAACATCCCTTTTTGTCATTTTTGTTAAAGGGGGAGAATGATTAGTAAAATCAAGTTAAGATTGAAAAAGGGGTTTTACTTTGTTCCATCAATGCCAAAGGGGGGGAATGTTGGACATGGTATTATTTTGTTTGCATTGATGTCAAAATTATCAATATGGTATTGTCATTATATGTATTTGATATCTTAAATCTCAGGAGAGATAACATAGTTGGTTGTGCATAAGACATAGCACGAGGTGCAGAGGAATATTTTATAAACCTAAATCTTAGAAGATATAACCTTCTGATTGGATAAAGATAGTGCATAAAGGAGTGCATTGACACAAAGCTCATAAGGAAGAACATTAATTGAATCTCAAAATATATGGCGCATTTGATGTAACACAGGAGACAAATTTTTGCGAGTGAATAAATCCTTTTGTAAAGGATCGAGTTACAAGAGTCGTTCATTCTTAGTTTGGAACAATCCAAGATTGTTATATTGAGGTGAAGCAAAAGGTTTGGAAGGATTAAATATGAACCGTTAGATTAGCATTATGGACCGTTGGATCAAGTATTGGATAAGTTAATTCGACACTTCACCACTTTTCCACTTCAACAATTACTTGAGACAAGGAAGGATCTTTAGATGGTTTCCAAGCCGTTAGATCAAGATCGATCTGTAATGGAAATGTTGAATCATCATATCACACTAAAGGAAAGAAGGTGTTCAAATCTGGAGCTAACCACTCTGGTGAAAAGGACTCTGAAACAGGTAAGTTTACCTGAAGGCTGAAGCCCCGAAGTCACGAACTCCCATCGACCATCGGATCAGAGGAAGAACAGGAAATCATGTAAACCATTTATCTAGATTGAAAATATTGAAACCGTTAGATTGAGATAAGGAATAAGGTGGTCAACTTTGGCCTTAACCTACTTCGATGATAAGCATCTCAGATAAACCAAGAATTCTCAAACCCTGAAGTTCTTGAATAAACAAAGGCCATAGGATCAAGACAGTTGAAAATCTACCATGATAGATCTATTCGACACTTCAGAAATTCGAAAGTATTATATCAAAGTATAAAAAGTGTCATATTCCCGAAGAAATGACAACTGTCAGATCAATAAGAAACTTCATATGAACCTATGACCATTATATCCAAGAGGAAGACACATGACACATAAGTAGGCCAATGTCAGCAGAACCATGTCAACAATAGATGGCATGTGGCCCAATCAAATGGTGACAAGTGTCAAGGTCGATGTGGGACATAAGGACTATAAAATTCACAAATCAGGGTGACATGTGGCACACACATTAAGAGTCTACGTCATCATAAGTTATGTCAACATACCACATCACTCTAGGATTACTCCCCATGAGAATGCCCAACTTCTCCTACCAGCAAAACTACCCAAAGGATCAAAGGCTGAAGTCACGAATTAACTTTTGGCCATTGATATAATATCCTCAGGAACCTTTCTCAACCATTCCATCGAGTACAATGGAAGGATAGAATACGGAGTACTAACAAATAAAAAAAATTAGTCACCACAACTTTATGACTTATTTGGTAGGTAAACACTTCGAAGGGATTGAACTATCTCAGAGTTTGAGTAGCTCGGAGTTCCAGAGTCACGAATAACCAAATACCTAGAGAGAGGGATATCCTTTGTGCCTAAGTATACAGTCCTAGATCCTAGACATGTGAAGGTTATCAAGAAGAGAGTGTTGATACACCCTTGGATGAAATTTTCTCTATAAGAGTTGGAAGACTACAAAGGTCGGATTCCCAAAACATCGAATTCCTGAAGTGAACGAGAATCGTCCACTCAACTAAAGATTAAGTCATGACCATTGATTTTTTTGAAGCCTATGGATAAGCCAAGATCTCCCATCTAATGGAAGATTAAATATTGATCGTCCAATCTATTGGTGAATACACTATACGCATTTCGACGAAATGTACTCTGGGAGGATTAAATGACTGCAAAGGCCTAAAGTCCCAATGGACGAAGTACCGGAGAACCTCGTTCCAACATCGTTCACGTGATAAGTTAACGAAGCTAAAGGGGATAGAAGTAATTAATCCCTCAAACGTTTGAATACGATCCCACGTAGAAGAATAGGGGCAGAAGAAGAAAGCGCTAACATAATAACGTGTGAAATAGATAAGCCTATGGTTTTGAGACCGTGGTCACAAAGGGAAGTGGATTGAGGAAGTTCCTATCTAAAGAATTTGAATCTGGAAATAAAAAATCTATATTAAATCACATACAAGGATAAGTGCATATATCTAGCCACCGATTGCATGTAGAGGAGAAAATGTTTAGCACCTTTAGATTTGGTGCTTGAGTACTATTACATCCATATAGGATATTAGAGCTCGGTGTCAGGGACATAGTTAAGCCTGGATGCACTACAGAGGTCCTTGGACACCTCATTATGTATTTGATGTGAAATAAGTCAAGTTATAGGTTGCCATAATTGTGGGTTGACCTAGAAACCAGTTCCAATTGAGAATATGATTCTTAATTAAAATCGATTGCAAGAAGAACCAAGTTCACCCAATAAACTTAAAGGATAATTGTAAAATAAAAAAATTGTTATTAAAATAAAAAAATTGTTAATACATGAAAGGGTGTGATGGTTCATTATTAAAAGAAACAATGGTTCAAATGTCATACCTTTTGGGATATTATATAAACAGAAAGATATGGTGAAAGAAAGGTGTCTCTGCAGTGTAGATCATAAGATTAAAGAAGAAACATAGTCCGAGAAGAAGAAATGATGATACTTATGTAGTGAGGGTGGAAGGGAGGAGCAAGGAAGGATTCATATACTTTACTAAGTAATAAGGGAGTTGGTGATTTCTAGGGTTGGTTCCCTAAAGACAAGGGAGTTGGTGATTCCTAGTGTTGGTGCCCCAAAGACAAGGGACTTGGTGCTTCCTAGGGTTGGTTCCCTAAAACAAGGGAGTTGGTGCTTTCTAGGGTTGGTTCCCTGAAGAAGGGGATTTGTGTCTCCAAGAGTTGGTGCTCTAAAAAGGATTGGTGTCCTTCACTATCTCAAATTATTCTTTATAAAACCTTGTAATTCCTGTTAATTATATTTATATAATTAATTTTAAATACAAGGCCATTGTTGATCTATTGTGATGATTAATAAAATAACAAAGTAATTTCTAATTGTTTAAAAAGGTAATACTGATTCACCCCCTCTCTTAGTATTTCCAACACATAGGTCAATGTGTGAGGCATGTTGTCAAAGGTTGACATGTGAAGTAGTCGATGACCACAATAATTTGTTTATGGCCACTAGTAATTGTAGATTTCCATCCATGAGATTGATATGCCATTTGTAAAATAAATTAATGATGATGATGGGATGCAAAGGAATGGGTGGTGCTTGGGTTTTAGAGGCTAAAATTTGGTAACTTGTGCAATGCTTAGTTATGTGACATCCCCAAAAATAAAATATTTTTGAAATTTAAATTTATTGGGAAATTATTCCGTTTTTAGTAAATTCGAATTTGGAAGATTTTTTCCATTTATGGCAATTCCAAATTTCGAATTTAATAATTGTAATTAATTATTATAATTGTTGGGTAGGGATTTGATTTGACCCAACTAACTAGTTTACTATGACACTTGTATGAAAACATAATATTTTATATTGATTGCAGGAGGACAAGTGGGGAACATGTTGGAACCACCTCTGGGCTGATTATTACAAGTGGAAAATCAGGGATTTGGCCACTAGAAGCCCCTGAAAATCAGGGATTTAGAAAGCTGTGAAAATCCCCAAGGGAGGGAAAAAGACCTGGGAAAATAGACTTGGATTGATAAATAACATATGTGAGGAGGCAGGATGCTGCCAAGTATGCTGGGAGAAAGAGACTAATGATTTTTCCCTTGCTGTTATGAACACTACGGAATGAGTGTGAGGCAAGAGGAATGGGATGGAGTTGAAGGACATTGCCGAGGAAGAGTTTCCAAGTTCGCCCTCATGGGTTCATGGTCAGGCTAGGGAGTGAATTGGCGCAAGTGATTTTGATTTCCCTATTCTATGGTTGGGAGGAACGTGGCTGTTCCCTTTTCCTTCCCGCTAATTGGTTCAGATATGTCTCCTATCCCTCTCTGCGTGAATGATCTTATATCCGATGTGATGCATTTATTGAATTTGAATCAAATTATTTCCCATTTCTATTGAATGATTCAGTCACAGTTGTAGTGCGACTATTAAATTCGGTATGGATTTAATACTCCCGGGCGAAATCTATCCAAATGAATGATGTATGAATTTGATAGCATACCTTACAAATCTAATGATGAACGACGTTTATGGTTGAGTCAAAGTCTGATTGAATACTAGAGTTGTTCTTTTTTTTATGTATTGTTAGGACAAATCAGGGTTGTTGTATTTCTGTAAGTCTTTATACCTTGTAAGTCATTATTTTTGCTGTAAGAATTTATACACAGAGTTCAGTTTGAAGTTTAATTATATATCTATGGATCCGAAAGTAAACAGGATCAAGGGAAAACATATCTACACATATATTCTTATGTATTCTTACAGGAACTAAACTATATGCATTAGAATGGAAAATAAACCTCTACGGAAGTGCGAATTAGAAAATGACATCATGTATTATCAAGCCTCGGTATAAGCATCCTGAATGTGAAAGTGCAAACTATTACTAGGAAGATAGAATTACCCTACACAGTAAAAGCGACCAAAAGGATAGATACAAATATGTATATTTGTAAGTATGTATATATATATATATATATATATATAAGTAAGTATCCACATGCCATATCTTAACACTTGACTTGGATAAACCTCCACCCTAAGAATAAAGAAAAATAGGAATACTATAGACTCATCGAGGTAATATGGAATGTCTGAGTAAAAGAAAGAAATCTGTTTTAAGAAAACCTTCAAATCATAGAGAATCCTTTGAAAACTATTTATAACTGTAAGATTCGAATAATACAGAGATTTAAAGGAAAACTTAAATGACGACCTTAATGACCAAGTGCCAGTCTGAGATACATCTGAACAGTGAAACGTTTTGATTAATACAATAGCCATTACAATGTTCATTTAAACTGGAAAGTAATACCTGTAGGAAAACCTTCGAATTATCATTACTCATGACTGTCGAACCTAAACTTAAGATTACATATGGTGCCTTTATCGAACGCCCACAGACCAAAATTTTTAATCATGTTTGTTGGGTCTCCTGAGTAGTTAACATAAAAAGGAACTCGAATACCTTTATATCAAAGACAAAGAGGAAGCTCTGGAGACCTTGTGTGTAGACAGGCCTGAAAAAGTTATCAATTCTAAGAATCTGTAAATTATTTACAGGAAGCAACAAAACAGCAACATAAGTGATAATTATTATTAATGGAATGTACCAGAGAATACTTAACTTCTGCATTGGTGGTCATGCCCTTTTCTTTTCTTGTCGCTTGCCTCCTGAGTGGTTATCTGGGACGTGGGAGAAGCGAGTAACAAGTCTCTGATGGGACCTCGCATCAACAAAGCCCACCATTAGTGATTATACCAGTACTTTGAACGAGAATAAATTATAATAGAACAAAAGTACAGTTACAGTAAAACAACAGATTTAAACATAGTAAATGACGACATTGACTTCCTTAACACACAAACAGGTATAAATCGAGTTGTGACGAAGACAGGTTTCGAACCAAGATATTACCCCAACGTTGGACTCTGAAACCCTCCCCAATTTCAAGACCATAGAAAGTAATGTGAATAAGAAGTCATTACAGGGCATATCAGGATCGGACCCCTACAAGGTCACTTGGCAACAGTTAGTGTCACCAATACAAGAAAACTGCTGGTGTGGACTTTTATTCGACGGAAGCAATACCCTTATAAATTTCTCACATAACCCTATTTTTCAAAGACACATATATAAGGAATTTTTCCAGGAATTAGACGCGAATATCTTGAGTAGTATTGGATTTTCTTTACCAAATAAGTAATGGCTATGGGCTCCATTGAAAGGATGAGCTAAGGGACCGAACGAAATGCTGAATGGAAGCACTCCACCTTCGCAAAGGAAAGGTTGGGAACAAAGGAGCTATCACACACAGGGTACCCTAACCCCTTTGAACACAAAACAAACTCGCAGATTTTCGACCCTGGTCTCGTCCTGTAACCACTGGGTAAGAACATGAAGTAGTGTAACCTCGGGCATACCGAAAACCCTAAACTATTTTACCAGGAGGCTAAACTGACAAGTCTCTGAGCTTTGAGAGTGAGGAGCCAGAGTGCCAAAATTCTCGGTATATCGAAAGGAAATACATGAAACCTATGTGATAAGAACTGAAAGAAAAGAGACTTCACTGATTTGAAACACCAGATCTCTACGTCTTTGGTTTTTAAGTTGCATAACAGGAAAAGAACTTACCAGGAGAATGGGTCAGGTCGACTGGAAGGATGAACAACGACCTATAGTGTACATGTTTCCCATCAACCAAAAGAACCACCCACAGAGCTGAGGTTGTTTCCTCGAGGAGTCACAATGATGAGGAAAGAGCTCCCCTAGACACTAAGTGAGGGGTGTACTGCTAAAGTAAATGTCGAAGGACGTTGGACCATGTGCTAGGACTGAGTTGGCATGTTGGGATTAGGGAAGGTCAAGTGGGAGAGCCATCAAGATTGGTGCGTGCAGGACCCCCTATTAAACACAAGCACATAACCTTAATTCTTTTCTTACAGATACATTTCCCTCCCTTACCAACCAAGATACGAGATTAATGACAGTCATATCGCGTTTGTCCAGTTATAACTGTTCGGTCACAAACTAACTCATTCAATTATCTTACCTTCCCTCTTCTCTATCGGTGGAACGACCTTTAGCTACGAGTTAGTTGTATAGGATTTGTGCGTGAGATTTGTCTGATTTAAAACCTTAAGTCGAATGACTACAAGTGTTATGAACACAACTGAGCCTTAAGGGAAATCCGTTTCAGTGACTCAAACTTTGACAAATTAATATCGCTAACCATGACTTAATATGAGTTATACCAAGGTCGTAACTCTCAACGTTTACATAGTATGTTGGATATGCTATTACAACAGGGAAATGATATAAACTTACACATGACATGAAGAATCCTTTTGTTTTAAGAATACTAGGATTCAAATCCTAATAAACATCGTATGCAGGTGAATATAGGTATAAGTATTATTAAGATTTATAAAAGGAAAATATGTGTGGAAAAGGTATTGTAAGCTTTGACAACCCATCATATAAAGTATGATGTTTTGGTTTAACATGGTATTTTCCTCATATAACAGATAGAACGTCAGTCTATAATCAGGGTAAACTTTAATATCCTATTCTACAATTTTATTAACAAAAAGTTGTAGATTAATGTACCAAAATAAAATAAAATTATGTCAATTTAGAGGTACATTACATATGGTATCAGAGTAGAGTTTACAACACTAGGCCTTGAATAGGGCCACATTAGCGCTTTGACATATATATTTTACTTATGAAAAACTAATAAAAAACTTCTTTGTTACAAACATAATACTTTTCTGTTTCATGTTAATCATGGCAGCTCAAAATGATTCAGAAATCAGGATGGAAGGAAATCCATAATATGAACCTCATGGAGACCCAAGGCAGAATAGTGATGGAAGCTCTCCTACGGAAGTACTGGAAACAATGAGGAATCTTATTGTTGAGCTGCAGGTTTTCAAAGCGGACAATGAGAAATTGAAGAAGGCACAACATGAACAACAAGGGATAAATGAAGTCCTTCTGCATAGCATAGTGACCAAGAAAATCCCAAAGGACGATAACCATGACGAAGAGGTCAGCAAAAGGGCCTCCAAGAACTCTGGGCCGAAAATAGAAAAAGGAGGTAGTTCATCCGAAGGAACACCTTTAGCTGAAGACAAAACTAAAACAGGCAGAAAAAGGAAACAAGTGGACCACCTTGAAGGAGAATTTAAAAAAATTAAACTAGCCACATTTGATGGAAAATCCAGGACAAGAGAAGAAGCTGAGGCATGGTTGTTGGACATCAAAAAAATACTTTTAGATCTACAACTATTCCAACAATATGAAGGTTAGAATGGCCATCTACAATCTGAAAGGGAAGGCCAACATTTGGTGGCAAGACCTAAAATTGGCCAAGGTCCTGAAGGAGAAACCGTTGGAATGGTGTGACTTTAAGAAGTATTTCAAAAAACAATAGCTTTCTGAAAGCTATTATGAAAGGAAAATGAAATAATTCTACAAGCTACGACTTGGACAGATTTTGATGGAGGACCTTATAAATAAATTTTTGGAGCTGCTAAGGTTCGTACCATACATCCAGGAGGATAAGGAAAAATCTAGTGATTCTTAAGCTATTTACCATAGTCCTATAGGGATAGAATTGAGTTCGACAACCCCAAATCCTTGAGTGAAGTATTCAGGAAAGAATGAATGTGCTATGACCAGTACAAACAATGAGTGGAGTTTCCCAAAGCCTGGAAGGATAAGAAACAAGATCGAATGAACCAACGGAAGAAGGGATACCAGACAACTCTGTTTCGAAATGTAGCAAAAAGATTTCCAAGAAAGGATTTTCACTCCAATCATCCGAATACGCAAGGCGGAGGTGAACCGGTAAATTTGGGAACAAAAAAGTTTGGGGACAGCTCCCGCGAGCCACTAAAGTGATGGGAATGTGAAGAACCTCATCTAAGGAGGAACTATCCACGTTTAAGTTCAACAAATAGAACTGTAGTTCATAATTTACAGGAAGCCTCGACGGTGGGGGACGTGGGCAGAAGCCTGCATCAGATAAATGCAGCCATAAATGGTCGACAAGCTGACCACTAGTCCTCTGTGGTAGATATCGAAGGTAAAATCAATAACTTTCAAATTTTTGTCTTAATTTACCCTAGAGCTATGTTAAGTTATATTACTCCTGAGGTAGTAGAGTCAAACAAACTTAAGAAATTGAGGCATGCAAAGTCATGGCTGGTACAACTAGCAACAAGAACTAAAAGGAAAGTAGTCAAATTTATTTCTGATTTGGAGTTCATCTTAGACGGTCAAAATATAAGAACAAATTTGAACATCTTACGACTAGGAACTTACGATATGATTATCAGGATGGATTGGTTGGAACAACACAAAGCAGTGCTAGATTGTTATACAAAGTTACTCAAATATAAAGACGACTTCGACACTACTAGAACAACCCAAGTTATACAAAAACCTGTATCAGTCAGGCAAGTTTCAGAGATGCAACTCAAGAAATGTATGTGGAAAGGATGTCAAGTTTATGCCACCCAAGTAACTAATTTTCTAGAAAAGGGAGATAAGCCAAAGTTAGAAGACTTTTTTGTCCTATGTGATTTTAGGGACATGTTTGTGGATGAGATACCTGAACTACCCCCTCAAAGGCAAATAAAATTCTCCATAGACCTACTACCTGGTTCAGCCACTATCTCAAAAGCACCTTACCGGATGAGTCTACTAGAACTGACAGAATTAAAATTACAATTACAAGAATTGTTGGACAAGGAGTATATTAGACTGAGTGTCTCACCATGGGGGGTAGAAGTCCTCTTTGTGAAAAAGAAAGATGGTACTCTAAGACTATGTATCGATTATAGACAACTGAACAAAATGACTATTAATAACAAATACCCCTTACCAAGGATAAATGATTTGTTCGATCAAGTTGGTGGGTCCAAGATCTTTTCAAAGTTGGATTTACGATCCAGTTATCATAAAGTTAGGATAAAGGATGAGGACATAAACAAAACAACTTTTCGAACAAGATATGGACACTACGAGTTTGTAGTCATACCGTTCGAACTCACTAACGCACCAGTCACATTTATGTGCTTGATGAACATCATTTTCAGTCAGTACTTAGATAAGTTCGTAGTAGTATTTATCGTCGATATTCTAGTCTATTCTAAAACGGAGGAGGAACATGATAAACACTTAAGAATAGTTCTACAAACGTTGAGGAAACACAAACTATACACAAAATTCGACAAGTGTGACTTTAATCAAAATGAAATACAATATTTAGGACATGTCATTTCCGCAGAAGGTATTGTCGTAGACCCGGAAAAGATAAAAGCCATTATGGAATGGCCAGTACCTAAGGATGTGGAAGATATCCGGTCATTCATGGGAATCACCGGATATTATCGTAGATTTATAGAAGGGTTTTCCAAGATAGCTTACCCTATCATGTCATTACAAAAGAAAGGGACCAAGTTTAACTGGTTGCAAAAGTGTCAAGACAGTTTTAACAAGCTGAAGGAATTATTGGCATCGGCGCCCATTTTGAAGGTAGCAGACCCAGATAAAGGCTTCATAGTTTGTGATGATGCAAGTAAAGAGGGACTAGGTGGTGTCCTAACTCAGGAAGGACACGTGATTTGTTAAGAGTCTCATAAATTAAAAGAACATGAGCAAAATTATGTCACTCATGACTTAGAATTGGCAGCGGTAATACACGCCTTAAAAATGTGGCGGCACTACATAATGGGAAGAAAGTTTCTACTATTGACGGATAATAGCGGTGTGAAATATTTGTTTAGCCAACCAGATATAAATGTAAGGCAAGAAAGATGGCTAGCCTTCTTGAGCGAATTCGACTTCGAGGTCAGACATATCAAGGGTAAGGAAAATAAAGTAGCAGACACTTTAAGCAGACGAGTCGATGGGTTATTTGAGATAAACATCAGCAGGGCAGAAAGTGATCTGGAACAAAGGATAAGGACGACATGTATTAACGACGAAAATTACACTAAGATGATGGCAGAATTACAAAATAGTACCACAAACTCAGATAATCCAGATCTAAATATCGACAAGAAGGGACTATTACGATTTAAAAGCAGACTTTACATATCAGATTCAACAGAGTTAAGATTAACAGTTTTGGACGAAGTGCATAAGAAACCGTATTATGGCCACCCAAGTTACCAGAAAACAATAACGACACTTAGAAAACTATTTTACTCGCCTAATATGAAAGGCAAAACAACAGAGTACTTGGCTAGGTGCCAGGATTGTCAGCAGGTTAAGGCTGAACACCAACATCCAGCCGACCTATTACAACCATTACCAGTGCTAGAATGGAAATGGGATACCATATCGTTGGACTTTATAACATGTTTGCCTAAAACTCAGAAACATAATGATTCTATCATGGTTGTAATCGATAAACTCAGTAAGTCTGCACACTTTATTCTTGTAAAGTCTACTTTTAAAGATATAAACATTGCTGAAATATTCATGAAAGAAATTTTTAGACTGCATGGTATTCCTAAAATGGTGATTTCAAATAGAGACGTAAAATTCACATCCTCTTTTTGGAAGGAATTGTTTGCAGGGATAAATACTAATCTGAATTTTAGTACGAGTTATCATCCACAAATAGATGGACAAACCAAAAGGAAAAACCAAATCGTGGAGGATATGCTCCGCATGTACGTAAGAACAAAACCAAACAAATGGGAAGATTATTTACACTTGGTAGAATTTGCATATAACAATGAGTACCAAACATCGGCAAAGCTAAGCCCTTTTGAAGTACTGTACAAAAAAAAGTGTATGACTCCAATTAGTTGGGATAACCTGACTGACAGACTCATGGTTGGACCAGAGATGCTCCAAGAAATGGAGAACATTGTAAGGAAGGTACAAAAGAACTTGAAAGAAGCACAGGACAGACAGAAAAGCTAGGCAGATCAGCAAAGAAGACACTTGGAATTTCAAGTGGGAGACCATGTTTATTTGAAGGTCAAAGCATGAAAGAGCTCATTGAAATTAGGGAACTGTGCCAAGCTGGCACCCAAGTTTTGTGGGCCCTTCGAGATACTAGCTCGAATTGGACCCGTAGCATACCAACTTGCACTTCCCGCTAATCTAAGAATTCATAATGTATTTCATGTTTCTTTTTAAAAAAAATATATTCATGACCCTACTCATATGATTGATTGGAACTTGGTGCAAGTGGAACCCGAAGGCGAGTTCTAGGTGGAACCCCTGCGTATTCTGGACCGGAGAGAAATAGCACTTCGGAACAGAGTCGTCGCTCAAGTAAAGGTGCAATGGAAGCACTTTAGTCCTGAGGAGGCCATTTGGGAGTTGGGGGAGATTTGCGGAAATCTCATCCAACCCTATTCCAAGGAAGGGAGGAACACTGAGGACAGTGCTTTACTAAAGGGGGAAAGGATGTGACATCCCCAAAAATAAAATATTTTTGAAATTTAAATTTATTGGGAAATTATTCCATTTTTAGTAAATTCAAATTTGGAAGATTTTTTCCATTTATGGAAATTCTGAATTTCGAATTTAATAATTGTAATTAATTATTATGACTGTTGGGTAAGGATTTGATTTGACCCAACTAAATAGTTGACTATGACACTTGTATGAAAACATAATATTTTATATTTATTGCAGGAGGACAAATGGAACAACCATGTTAAAATCAGCTGACCATGACTGCATGAGTGGGGAACATGTTGGAACCACCTCTGGGCTGGTTATTACAAGTGGGAAATCATGGATTTGGCCACTAGCAGCCCCTGAAAATCAAGGATTTAGAAAGCTGTGAAAATCCCCAAGGGAGGGAAAAAGACCTGGGCAAATAGACTTGGATTGATAAATAACATATGTGAGGAGGCAGGACATTGCTGTTATGAACACTCAGGAATGAGTGTGAGGCAAGAGGAATGGGATGGAATTGAAGGACATTGCTGAGGAAGAGTTTCCAAGTTCGCCCTCATGGGTTCATGGTCAGGCTAGGGAGTGAATTGGGGCAAGTGATTTTGATTTCCCTATTCTACGGTTGGGAGGAACGTGGTTTTCCCTTTGCCTTCCCGCTAACTGGTTCAGATATGTCTCCTATCCCTCTTTGTGTGAATGATCTTATATTTGATGTGATGTATTTATTGAATTTGAATCGAATTATTTCCCATTTCTGTTGAATGATTCAATCACAGTTGTAGTGCGACTATTAAATCCGGTATGGATTTAATACTCCCGAGAAAAATATATCCAAATGAATGTTGTATGAATCTGATAGCATACCTTACAAATCTAATGTTGAATGATGTTTATGGTTGAGTCAAAGTCTGATTGAATACTAGAGTTGTTCTTTTTTTTTATGTATTGTTAGAACAAATCGGGGTTGTTGTATTTCTGTAAGTCTTTATACCTTGTAAGTCATTATTTTTGCTGTAAGAATTTATACACAGAGTTTGGTTTGAAGTTTAATTATATATCTATGGATCTGAAAGTAAACAGGATCAAGGGAAAACATATCTACACATATATTCTTATGTATTCTTACAGGAACTAAACTGTATGCATTAGAATGGCAAATAAACCTCTACAACAATGCGAATTAGAAAATGACATCATGTATTATCAAGCCCCGATATAAGCATCCTGAATGTGAAAGTGCAAACTATTACTAGCAAGATAGAATTACCCTACACAGTAAAAGCGACCAAAAGGATAGATACGAATATGTATATTTGTAAGTTTGTACATATCGATATATATATATATATATATATATATATATATATATATATATATATATATATATATATATATATAAAAATCAGTAAGCATTCACATGCCATATCTTAACACTTGACTCGGATAAACCTCAACCCTAACAGTAAAGAAAAATAGGAATACTATAGATTCATCAAGGTAATACAGAATGTCTGAGTAAAAGAAAGAAATCCGTTTTAAGAAAACAATCCTTCAAATCATAGATAATCCTTCCAAAACTGTTTATAACTGTAAGATTCGAATAATACATAGATTTAAAGGAAAACTTAAACGACGGCCTTAATGACCAAGTGCCAGTCTGAGATACATATGAACAGTGAAACATTTTGATTAATACAATAGCCGTTACAGTGTTCATTTAAACCAGAAAGTAATTCCCATAGGAAAACCTTCGAATTATCATTACTCATGAATGTCGAACCTAAACTTAATATTACATATGGCGCCTTTATCGAACGCCCACAGACCAAAATTTGTAATCTTGTTTGGTAGGTCTCCTGAGTAGTTAACAGAAAAAGGAACTCGAATACCTTTATATTGAATATGAAGAGGAAGCTCCAGAGACCTCGCGTGCACACAGGACTGAAAGAGTTATCAATTCTGAGAATCAATAAATTATTTACAGGAAGCAACAGAACACCAATAGAAGTGATAATTATTATTAATGGAATGTACCATAGAATACTTAACTTCTGCATTGGTGGTCACACCCTTTTCTTTCCTTGCCGCTTGCCTCCTGAGTTGTTATCCGGGCCGTGGGAGAAGCGCGTAACAAGTCTCTGATGGGACCTCCCATCAACAAAGCCCACCATTAGTGATTATACCAGTACCTTGAATGAGAATAAATTATAATAGAACAAAAGTACAGTTACAATAAAACAACAGATTTAAACATAGTAAATGACAACATTGACTTCCTTAACACATAGACAGGTATAAATCGAGTTGTGACGAAGATAGGTTTCGAACCAAGATCTTACCCCAACGTTGGACTCTGAAACCCTCCCCAATTTCAAGACCATAGAAAGTAATGTGAACAAGAAATCATTACAGGGTGTATCAGGATTGGACCCCTACGAGGTCACCTGGCAACAATTAGCGTCACCAATATAAGAAAACTGCGAGTGCATACTTTTTTTCGACGGAAGCAATACCCTTATAAATTTCTCACATAACCCTATTTTTCAAAGACACATATATAAGGAATTTTTCCAGGAATCAGACGCGAATATCTTGAGTAGTATTGGCTTTTCTTTACCAAATAAGTAATGGCTACGGGCTCCATTGAAAGGACGAGCTAAGGGACCGAACGGAATGATGAACGGAAGGATTCAACCTTCGCAAAGGAAAGGTTGGGAGTGAAGGAGCTATCACACACATGGTACACTAACCCCTTTTAACAAAAAAAAACTCGCATGTATTCGACCCTGGTCTCATCCTGTAACCATCAGGTAAGAACGTGAAGTAGTGTAATCTCGGGCATACCGAAAACCCTAAACTATTTTACCAGGAGGCTAAACCGACAAGTGTCTGAGCTTTGAGAGTGAGGAGCCAAAGTACTGAAATTCTCGGTATACCGAAAGGAAATACACAAAACCTATGTGATAAGAACTACAAGTAAAAGGCCTTCACCGATTTGAAACACCAGATCTCTATGCCTCTGGTTTTTAAGTTGCATAATAGTAAAATAACTTACCAGGAGATTGGGCCAGGTCGACTGGAAGGCTGAACAATGACCTCCAGTGTACATGTTTCCCCTCAACCAAAAGAACCACCCACAGAGCCGAGGTTGTTTCCTCAAGGAGTCACAATGACGAGGAAAGAGCTTGCCTAGACTCTAAGTGAGGGGTGTACTGCTAGAGTAAATGACGAAGGATGTTGGACCATGTGCTAGGACCGAGTTGGCACGTTGGGATTAGGGAAGGTCAGATGGGAGAGCCATCAAGACTGGTGCATGCAGGACCCCCTATTAAACACAGGCACAGAGACTTAATTCTTTTCTGACAGATACATTTCCCTCCCTTACCAACCAAGATACGAGATTAATGATAGTCATATCACGTCTATCCAGTTATAACTGTTCGGTCACAAACTATCTCATTCAATTAGCTTACCTTCCCTCTTCTCTATCGGTGAAACGACCTTTAGCTACGAGTTAGTTGTATAGGATTTGTGTGTGAGTTTTGTCTGATTTAAAACCTTAAGTCGGATGACTACAAGTGTTATGAACATGACTGAGCCTTAAGGGAAAACCGTTTCAGTGACTCGGACTTTGAAAAATTAATACCGCTAACCATGACTTAATATGAGTTACACCAAGGTCGTAACTCTCAATGTTTACATTGTATGTTGGATATTGTATTACGACAGGGAAACGATATAAACTTGCGCGTGACATGAAGAATCCTTTTGTTTTAAGAAGACTAGGATTCAAATCCTAATAAACATCGTATGGAGGTGAATATAGGTATAAGTATTATTAAGATTTATAAAAGAAAAATATGTGTGGAAAAGGTATTGTAATCTTTGACAACCCATCATATAAAGTATGATGTTTTTGTTTAACATGGTATTTTCCTCATATAACAGATAGAACGTTAGTCTATAATCAGGGTAAACTTTAATATCCTGTTTTACAATTTTATTAACGAAAAGTTGGAGATTAATGTACCAAAAAAAATAAAATTTATGTCAATTTAGAGGTACATTACAAGTTACATGAATGCAATCTTGAAAAAGGGAGAGAAAAAGTAGCATGCACATAATATATTTTGAGTAATGGTCATTCTTGATAAATGTTCATTGCAAGTGTCATTGTGGTAATCATTGAGAACTCATTTTGATTCCTCATGTGTTATCAATGACTTATCAATAAAGAACACATCCAAGGATGAGATAATAAGGAACTTAGTAATTGATATATAAACATCCATCACAAGAGAGATGGGGACCACATTTTTATTCTTGAAGGTAAATAAATATTTTGTTGTACCATGAGTCATCTAATGATATATGGAAAATATGGTCACTTGGGAAATCATTGTTAATAGGTGGGTTCACAATTCTGGTAGGGAGGTTAGTGATGAGGTAAATGAGGGCTAGAGAATTCTTACTTTTAGGGGTATACAATTTAAGGCCAAACTCTTAAAGGATGACTATGTAATGAGAAAACTTACCATTTATTAGTCATTTTCCTAAGATGTATTGCATAGGGTTTGAATTGGCTACTATGGTTTGATGAAGAAGGATGTAGTGGTAAATCTTTTGAACTAAATTGACCATGATCAAGGCCAACTTATCATCATGGTTATAATTTAATGATGTCTTCATAAGTTTTTGTTGACAAAGTAGATGACATTCTCGCATAAGTCCTTCGCTTGTTGAACTAATACACATGGGACAAATAAAATTGATGCCAAAATGGAAAGGATAAATATTTATTGAAGTTAGAGATTCTAATAAGGGGTGTAATGGTGAGCCCATGTTTCAATGAATCAAATGATTATTGGACTGGATCATCCTAGATAAAAGTGATATTTTGAAATAAGTTATGTAAAAATCCATGGGTGTGTATAATGTAGTTAGGAGCAAAGTGAAGCAAGAAGTTGGTTTGTTGATGCTAAACCAAATTAGATACAAATATTTAACTCGATTTTATCTGCAAGATCCACTATATTTTTGAATTGCAAGTTATATTTACTAAAATACATCATTTGATACTTTTGTTAACCAACCACTAGACCAATGGAATGGGAACTCACGTCTCTTTCTCTGCTCTACTAACAGACTAAAAGAACATTGGACCACCAAATCACCGAGAAACCTCTCTAACCTTTTCTTCTCTATGACCCAACCATCATGACACTCAACTAGTGGTCCACCAAGGGAAAATATATAACCTTCTCTGCTCTGTTACCCGACCACCGAGACATTAGACACCAGCCCACCAGGTAAAACAAACACTTGTTTCATTTGAAGGGTTTAATATTTGACCCAACTGCATTGGAACTTTCCTGAAGATGATGGTTTCACTTAATCAAACCTGGAAAAGAGTATAAACATAATAGTTTTTATCCTTTTCGATTTCAATGCTACCATAATTTATCAATCTTGACAGAAGAAAAATGAATACAACCATTGACAAAGTGAAATGAATCGAGTTGGGAGATAAAATCACTCAATGGATAGCTATGAATAATATGACATGTTTTCATCAACATTATTCTATTTTGATTACTCCCACTACTACATTTTCATGTCCATGGGTTTTTATTTATACAACCAAGAGAAAATATCGATTTCAATAATAAAATCATATCATATCCTCAAATCTAAACAAAACCTCTAATTTTAGTTAGAAACACTCATTTTCTCCAACTCATCCTAGACTATCTAACTCATTCAACTTCCTATCTAAAATAAACATATTTGTTACATTACATGGAAAAAAACTCTCTTCTCGTAACACAATTGGAATTTTTCTAGAGTAATGACAACTTACAAAAATAAACAAATTACAAGATTCCATAACATTGAGGAAACCAACTTCCTCTCATAAATTCCTAAGACATTCTAAAGGTCAATTACTAAGTTAAATTCAAAATATTCTCCTGCATCAGACTCCCAAGAAGAAAATACATGTTCATGGATTTTGTTCCATAAGTTCTTCAATAATTTTACCATATTTGGAAATTTTTGTTGCTTCCATCCACATGGCATCCTCAAGTGGTTGTTCTTTCCACTTTACCAAGTACTGAAATTAGTCTTTACCCCTTGTCTTATTCACTACCTTCTTGTCCAAAACTAATTCAATATGTTTCTAATGTACTGTAGGTAGTTGTTTATTCCATTCAATGGTCTGAATTTTTTCATTAATAGGTGCATCTCCTAAAATGCCTACTTCTTTATTGAAGGGGTACAAATCCGAGACATTAAAAATTGGAGAAATTCTAATGTTACTTGGAAGTTGTATTTCATAAGAATTTGAGGAAAAATTTCTCAACAATTTACATGGTTCAATCTTTTTAAGTTTCAATTTGTTGTATTCCCCTCTAGGAAATCTTTCCTTTTTGAGGTGTGCCATAACCAAGTCTCCAACCTCAAAATTTAGTTGTCTCTTCTTCAAGTATGCTCTTTGTTTGTAATTGTCATTTCTTTCCTAAATTTGTTGCTTGACTCTTTCCTATAGTTCCTACATACTTATTTCTTGTTTCCCTAAATTTCTTAATTCATAAATTCCCCTTGGTTGCATTCCATACAAAATTTGAAATGGAATTAACCTTGTGCTTCTATTAGGTGAATCTATGAAAACTCTTCCTGGGCAAGTGCCTAGTCTGACTGCTTGGGATTCTCACCTACTAGACACCTTAAAATAATTCCCAAACTTTTATTTACCACCTTTTTTTTCACATCAGTTTATGGGTGGTATGTTGAACTAAAACTGATAATTGTTCCTAAATTTTTCCATAGATTTCTCCAAAAATGACCCACAAATTTTGTGTCTCTAGAAATCCATGCAATCTGACTACTTCTTTAAACAATAAATTTGCAATATTATTTCTGTCACTTATCTTTGTGCAAGATATAAAATGTTCCATTTTTTAGAATCTACATAAATTGAATCATTACCTTTTTGAGTTCTTGGAAATCCCAATACAAATTTCATACTTACAGAGTTCCATGGCCTACTTGGAATTGGAAATGGATGATATAATCCAACATTCTGACTGCTTCCCTTTCCATGCTGGCATACCCTGCATCTTTCAACAAGTTATTTAACTTCAGCTTGCATACTAGGCCAAAAATAAAATGAACTTAACTTACAAAATGTTTTGTCTTTTCCAAAATGTTCCAATAATCCTCCACTATGATTTTCCTTCAACCATTTTTCTCTAATTGAACATCTTAGAATACATAATTTGTTGGCTTTGAATACTAATATGTCTTGTATCATATAATCCAACTATGTAATTGTGTCTCTTCTTAATGGATTCTCCAACGTTGCATAAAAATATTTAAAGTTTGCATCATCCTTATACATCTCTTTCAATTCATCAAATCTTAAGACATTCACTTGAAACTCATGCAAAATTAAATTGACTTTGCTTAATGCAACTACTACCTTATTTGATTGTCCAGTTATATGTCTGATAACAAAGGTAAACTTTTGCAAAAATTAAACCCACTTAACATGCCTCCAACTTAATTTTGTTTGACTACTGAGAAATTTCAAGGCATGGTTATCAGTATAAAGGAAACATTACTTAGGCATGAGGTAATGTCTCCATTTCTTCAATGCTTGAATAATGGTATAAATTTCTTTATCACATGAAGAATATTTATGTTTGGGCTCATTTAATTTTTCACTAAAGTAAGCAATAGGATTTCTTTCTTGACTTAGAACAATGCCTATATTTGTCCCACTTGCATCACATTCAACCTGGAAGATTTTATTAAAATTTGGCAATGCTAAAATTGGATTCTCTGTAATTTTGTACTTTAATAATATAAAACTCTTATCATTTACTTCCATCCACTTAAATTGTTGTTTTCTTCCTTTAATTCTCTCCACAATTGGAGCACATATTCCACTAAAATTTCTAATATTTTTTCTATAAAAACTTACCAAACCATGAAAGTGTCTTACCTCGAAAATACTCTTTAGGATATGCCAATTTATTATAGCCTTGACCTTCTCTCGATCCATATTCAAAGAATCTCTTGATATCACAAAAACCAAATACACTAACTTTGTCTTAACAAAATTACACTTTTTTCATATTGATTAGTAGCTTTTCTTTTTGCAATTTATTCAAAACCAATCTAAGGTGTCTCAAATGTTCTTCTCTAGGATAACTGTAGACCAGGATATCATATAGGTAAACTATGACAAATTTACCAATAAATTCTTTAAGCACTTCATTCATCGACCTCATAAAAGTGCTAGGAGCATTTGGGAGTCCAAAAGGAATTACCACCCATTCATATAACCCATAATTTGTTTTAAAAGTTGTTTTCCATTCATCTCCTTCTCTAATTCTTATATGATGATACCCACTCTTCAAGTGTAGTTTTGAAAAATATTCAACACCACTCAAGCAATCCATCAAATCATCAATACATATGTACCTGATTGTGATTTTTTTTATGGCTTTGGAATCTGTGCACATTCTCCACCCTCCATGTTTTTTTGGAATTAACCTTGTAGGATCAACACATGGGCCTAAAATTTCCCTAATCGGGTCTTTATCGAGTAACTCTTGTACCTTATTTTTAATCTCCTCATTCTCCTTTAGAGTCATTCGATATGCTACATTATTAGGAAGATTAATACCTGGAATCAAATAAATATGATGAAGGATGATTCTTATGGGAGGTAACTCACTTGGAAAATCATCAACCACAATATCAACAAACTCATCCAACAAATTTTGAACTTCTTCAAGCAAATCATTTAAATTTTTGCTAGTTAGAATTACCTTGGTCTTACCAACTAAAAGCAAAATGTACCTCCTCTTTTTTAATTTCTTGTAGAAATTATTTTCCATTGATTAACATTATCTTAGGGATGACTTCTTCAGTTGAACCTTCATTTTTTAATGGTAAGAGTGTATGCTTCTCCCCATCCTTCTCAAAATAATATGTGTTGTTTCTTTCGTCATCTTTTGCATTCTTGTCATATTGCCAAGCTCTACCCAAAAAAATATGACACACATCCATAGACATAATGTCACACAGTACCTTGTCTTTGTAGCTTCCAATATGAAATTCCACTTCATATTGCTCGTTAAACAACAATTGATGTCCCTTCTACAACCATGACAATTTGTATGTGATAGGATGTATTGTCTTCTTCAAAACCAAATTTTCAGCCATTTATGTAGACACCAAATTATTAGTACTACCACTATCAATAATGACTTTACAAAATTTACCTTTGGCTTTACAGACAGTTTTGAAGAGTGTATTCCTCTATGCATTTTCTTTGATCTCCTTGACTAGCTTCAACAAAACTCTATTTATCAAGAAAGACTCTCCAACCTCTTGTGCATTCTCATGCATAGGTGAATTCACACTTTCTTCCTTGGCCTACACAACATTTGTACTTCCTCTACTTGTGGAAGTTTTTTTTGGACACTCATAAGATGTATGTCCAAATTTATTGCATCTATAACATCTGATAAGAGAACCTCTACCTCTTTGATAAGTTCTTCTTCCTCTAAAATCACCAACTCTTGATGAGTGTTCTTGTTGGTGTGAACTGATGGATTATTATTTTTGATATGGAAACCTTCCTCTACCACTTTCTTGTCCTCTTCCTCATGATTGAATCCAACCTCTTCCTCTTTGAATTTTATTCCTTGCCAAATTTTCTTATTCCTTGAGAGTGAAATGATATTCCTCCTCAATATTTCTTGGAGATAAAATGCCAATTTCATCTTGAAACTCATATCTTAGTCCATTAATATATCTAGCAATTTTTTATGGGTTTTCTTCTATATGACCAGCTCTAATAATTAATTTATAAAACTCTTCAGTGTACTCTTTAATTGACATACCTCTCTGCTTTAGATTTTTCATTTGTCTAAAATTAATAATCTAATAATCTCTGGACATGAAATTGCCTTTCAACTTTGCTACTCTGGTGACATATTTTCGGCCTAAAGATATTCCGACCGAAATACTCTTTAGGCCAAAAGACTCTTTTGGCCAAAATATTCTTTCAGCCGAAACAACCTTTCGGCTGAAAACTCATTTATATATTTGAAGCACATCGCTCTTGTAACCATTTTTAAGAATTGATGAGGTTGTGAGCATTGTGGACATTGTGAGCATTGTGGACATTGCGAGCATTGTGGACGGGTGAACTTTGTAGCTGAGGGTCGACACTGCAGTTGTGGGTGGGTGGACATTGCTATTGCTTCTTAGTTGTTGTTGTGGTCGGGCGGACATTGGAGCTATGGGCTATCAGGTAAGTTCCAATTT
>ML782758.1:819574-830993 GCA_009831015.1 Picea engelmannii | reverse complement strand
TAGATTTAGATTTATATTTTTGACAGGGCCATATTCGACCCTGTCCATGTATAGAGTCAGATATGGTTATGTTCCTGTACATGGACATGGACGAATATGGCTCTATCCATGTACATGGACATAGCCATATTCAACCATGTCCATGTACAAGGAGAGGCCCGAATTCAGGCCCCTCCTTGTACATGGACAGGGCCAAATACGGCCCTGTCAAAACTCTAAATTTCCAAAAATTTAATTTGTTACTAAACTTGATACGTGTTTTGTTTTTTTAGAGTTATGAAGAGTTAGGAAAAAAATGATATCAAGTGTTTTAATATTGGTTTTAGCTTTAGTTTTTGTTATAGTTTTCATTTTAATAATGTAGTTTTAATTTTTGCAAATTTAGAGTTTTGACAAGGCCATATTCGGCCCTGTACATGGACAAGTCTGAATATGGCTCTGTCCTTATACAGGTACATGCTCGAATTCTTTCATGTCCCTATAAATGGATAGAGCCATATTCAGCCCTATCCATGTATAGGGACATGCCTGAATTCAAGCCTGTCCCTTTACATGGACAAGGCCATGTTCGACCCTATCCATTTACAAACACAGTCCTAAAAACTGATAGTTCAAATTACACTTCATTAAAAATGTATGTGCTATTTTTCACCTTATGGAATCTTAGAACATATAATATGATAACATTTGTTTCAACTTCCATTACCCGTACTTTTTATACTATGAGCTTTCAGATAGCTCCATAACTATGTCCTTACTACTATGATATCAATATTAAGCTAAGTAATCAATGTAGAA
Source organism: Picea engelmannii (assembly GCA_009831015.1). Classification (NCBI taxonomy): domain Eukaryota; kingdom Viridiplantae; phylum Streptophyta; class Pinopsida; order Pinales; family Pinaceae; genus Picea; species Picea engelmannii. The sequence goes on along the minus strand of ML782758.1, from coordinate 830,195 downwards.
TGAGCTTGAATGTTACACTCATCAGTGTTAACACCATTTATTTAACTCTTACTATCATACAAGAGCCATGATAAATGGGCACACTATCTCTAAGAAGTAAACAACAAACACACTTACTGTATATAAGTTACAACATAGAACACTAGTTACAATGAGCTTACATAGAATAGAGATCAATGTAATTGACATAATAAGTGGAATCATTACACTAATTATAGTTAGTTATGAAGCTATAATCAATACCATTAGTTACAGTGTTTACGTAATAAAGAATGCTAGGATTCCTCATCAATACTTACACTACTTAATGTAATCTATGTTTCCTATTGAATGTGTAGTTACTTGATATCCACTATTACAAGACTAGATTATACATGGTGTTCAAAGCTGCATAGATAGTGATATACATTTTTTTCAATAGATTGCCTAATATTACTACGAGTAACCCATTACAGACATCAACTATCTTATATGGGTTACTACTAGTTATGCAACAACTTTCTTAACCTCTATACATTAGCTTTGGTGATCTATTACCCTTTGTATTTACACTAATATGGCACATATACTAGTTACAGATTGCATGGTATTCTCTATGCCTTATTTTCTCCATACTGTGCGAATATTCACTGTATGAGCATACCATAGATATGGGAATATAAGGAAATGAACAGTGCATATATGAGGCAAATCAAAGAGATCAACAAGGCTTAGATACATGAGCTCTATTGTGACAAGGGTGAATCTTGTTTCCATAACTATTACCATTGAATAGTATTAACTATGCATTATACTAGTATTCCTTAAAGGGTTACTATGTTAACTCTAAACATAGGTCAATACTAGTCACATTAACCATACAAGAAGGTTTTATAACCTTATAATGTTGATTCATAAGGGTTTGTAATATTGATCTCTTCTTTATTATGGATAGTTATAACTAAGAAGAATGTGAATCCTTATATGATATCAATGCAGTTAGAAGCTTGAATATTTGTAATAGTGAGAACATAGCATATCATTATGATTACAGTATTGAACCAAGATTTATACTATACCTAAGCTCTTGTATTAGTGTAATAAAATCATTATACCAATAGAGCATATGGATACAACACATGTAATCAATGTTTCTTATTATGTAAATAATGATGATCCAACAGTAGATGTGATAGACCAATATCACTCTGCATCATACTTGAATATGGCTCTTTCTTACCTTTAATCATAACAAAGGTGATAGTTAGCTTATCAGTCTAAATACCATTACTCTTTCATCTTATCCTATTATCTTGTAAACAATTACAATTCAACCATAATCAATCTATTCACAATAGAGTGGTTATGATATCCTAGTTAGTATGTCGTTTGATTCTATCCTTAGTAATGATTGGTATGAGCTTGCTTTCTCATTGTTCGATGTGTAATAAGAGTATAACTATATCTATAAAATAGGGAAATATTATTGGGATTACATTATATTTACATACATATTACTTCTATATTAGTGTCGATCAAATTTGACTGGAATCATAGTATTGAAAGTGAACACATGTGATGTATGTGAATAGATTAGATAGAGCCTCTGTTTATGAGATAACATGTTTAACTATATTGATACAACTAAGTAATATGCATAATATATGGATCTGTATTGATTATACCCATAGAGCTAGTATCATAGCTTTGAGCTTGAAATTACATATAAACCATATATAACACTAAGTAACGCTTATTGTATATGATAACCAAGCTGATATTGAAGTAATACCTAAGCTATATGTAATGAACACATACTACTTATTACTATTCCGCATTGTTGATTAGGGAAATAAGGGGAATATACACACTACTCGATAATGGTGATAGGTGAAAATAAGGGTAATAGCTTATGACACAAGCATTGGAATCACATACAAGTTTATTACATGTGTTGATACTTAGTGCCATTTCTTTCTAGTGATATCCCATGTAGTTAATAAGAGATAAGATTAATATCACAATACGTATTGATTATGGTAAATAGGTAACATGATATCACCTTGTTGAACCTTAAGTTAAATTGTTCCTGTATTACTGATATCATAGTAATGGAATGACTCTATTCCCCTTGTATTACAGGTTAATATATTGAATTTATTTCTTATTATATATTGCCCTTTGTAGTTAACAATCATGTTGTTTGCTTCATGACCCTATGTTATAGCTCATACAACAACCTTTAACTATAACTAGACAAATATGGCAGAGGTTAGTAGTATCCTTATTTAATGGACTTACTTCCTTATAGTGATCAATGTTATGGTACTAGGATGAGATTCACAGTATGGAATGTTATGGAATTAATGGGAAGAAATAGCACTGGATACTACAAAATGAGAGATTCAAACTAGTGTAATCAATAGTTCATAATCAAATACATTAGACTCATATCATGAAGTTGTACTCATAGTTAGTTTTGTACTAATCCATAGCAAAGTAATGGCAATCAATGGTAATAAGCTAATCACTATCATAAGTAGTACTAATACACTCACTCTATTTGATGGATAGGTGATCTGAATAGTAGTAGTGATCTCATATTACTATTATTTTAATGAATATTAGCTTTGTGTTAATTACATTACGAGTATATCTTATTATGTGCTATTACATATGGTATAAGTAGTAACATGTAGATATCGAGCTTAAAGTAGAGCTTACTTCATAGTTACCCATCATGTAATGGTTCCAACAACTGTAAGTAAGCATATGGTGTTAGTTATGTGATTACCTTTATCTAAAGAAGAATGAGATTATGGTGTTAGTAAGCATATAGAATTCTTAGGAACTGTATCTACTACTAGTGTTGTTGTAGGCTTTATATCTTGACTTAGTGGAATTATAACTAGATAGGATGCTACTTAGTCAACTTCTAGAGATTTACCTAGAGATCAAATTGACACGACCACTTAACCATTTCAATATTTTTTTTAACCTTGGCCTCAACATCTATAATAGTAAGTATAGATAATCCCATTTGACCTTTCCATGGCCATGGATAGGAAAATTTTTGGCCCTATCCATGTACAGGGATAGGCCCGAACCTCCTATAAATTAATAATTTATGAACACAATAGGATGTAGACACAATAGAGTAAAAACAAAGACACAACAACACCTAGACCATATCAGGCACATACAAGTAGAGGTATACTATGTTTATCAGATGGGATGACAGATCTGAATTTGGACCTGTCCATGTATATGGATGGGCTTGAATTCGAGTTTGTCCCATTATTGAATAACAACAAATGTATAAAATAAATAACATCCAAAGAAGAGCATGATCACATTATTGATCTTCCTTTGATTTTTGGGTTTATTTTTTTATTTTTTAAGTATAAAGTTGAGCTAATGTGTGATTCTTTTCTCTCCCAGGATAGTCCATGAGACCTAGGAGTAGTTAAGAAGAGCATGATCACATTATTGATCTTCCTTTTATGCTGGGATGATAAAACCTTATAAGTAAATATCATGAGAATCATGTGGACATTTCTCCATTCAAGAAGAAATTAATTGTTGACTTTGTCTTGGAATCACTCTTGTTTGACTTATGCTCCCTTTAATTGTTGTGTGGGTTTTTGGTTTTGTGCTTTACCTAAAGAAAGTTATCCGTCTTGACTTTGGAAGAATTTAATTGTTGACTTTGTGTTGAAACCACCCTTGCTTGAATTATGCCCCCCTTAATTGTTGTGTGGGTTTTTGGTTTTGTTTAGTTGCTTTTTCCTAAAAAAAGTTAGCTTCCTTGACTTGTTTCTCTTGACTTATTTAATTATTTGATTATGTGGCTACGACCCCTCTTCTTGGTATTTTCCATCTTGTTGAAGATCTCTTCTTGGTTATTGTTTGGGGATTTTGGTTCTACTTGCTAGTGTCTCCTTCCTCATATTTTTGTTGGTGTCGTCCTCTTTATATCCTTGCTAATACCACCTTGAGTATGCTGTCATTCTCTTCTATTCTTGGTGCCACATGTGTATGTTGTTGGTTAATCTATTGATATTTTACCCTAAAATTTGTCCTTGGCAATTTGTTCCATCTGTCATGATGAGATCTTCCCCGAGGGTTTGATCAATAATCCCTTGAATTTTTTTATGAGCATATATCTAAGAGGATAGTAACAACATATCTCATGCGATATTGTTTCTTGTTTTATTTTTAAGTAAATTTTTTTTCAGTGATTATTTTTGTCAATGATTGTAAAAAATATAGTTGTTCTAGTTTTTTCAATATATGTTCTTAAATGTTTGTGTTATAAATTTAGTATTTCCATTTAATGTTTCTAAAACTTATGAACTTTCATATTCATTAATTTCCAAAGGATATATATTGAGGTGAGATGTAGAGACATGAGTTTCCAAGCATTCCTCGCAAATGCTCTAGGCTATCTCAAGAAGGAAGAAGAGGAACCCCTTCTTCGACAGAGACTTCGAGTGACCAACGACAATCTCGTCAGAGGAGATTATCAAACGAGTCTGTGAATAGATCAACTCGATAATGTGATCAAGCAAGTGCTATGGATGAAAACTTCTTAGATAGGTCGCACATTGACACTCATATACCTGAGAATGTAGGGATTACATCAGGACAAGAAAATATTTTTGGTGATTTTCTTTAATTTTCTTTATTTTTGTTGTATTTTTGTGTATTTATATTTATGTCAAGTTAAATGTTGTAATTACTTTCAAATGTGTGTGTAGACAATGAGTTTAGTGCGAGGGAAGACAATGAACGAAAGAGTGGTTTTCACCAAGATTCTAATGTTGGTGAAGAGGGTGAATGTGGATTTAGGAGGCGACGTTATCAAGAAACAAAATATTACACGACTACATCCACCTATCTTTCGGATGTTGGTGATGAGCTCTCATGGGAAGGGATTAATGAAGCAATGACCCTTGAGTGATTCTCAGGTGTTAAAAGCAAGTTGGAAAATGATTGTTTTTCATTCATTGCAAAACTTTATGAATGCATATCAAAAGATGGGACCAAACACTGACAGTTTTATCGATTTGATGAGGCAGCGAAAGTAAGAGGTGATGGGCCCTGATAAATGAGACGTAGTAAAAAATAAATTTTCAAAAGAATGATGAGGTTCTACATTAATTTGATAGACACTTTTATGTAGATTTTTTCATGGACATGCACCCTGATTATACTAGTCTACCATCCGATTATTATGGGGCTGGTAAATGACGGACATATGATCAAAAAGTAGAATATCGAAATGCAACATTGCAAAGGCCTCCACGAACTCTAGTATCTCTCCCAACATGGGAATTTTATTCACATTCAGAGTTGCGAGCTTCATTAGAGGTTGGAAAAGAGGCTAGGAATGTAATCGGGGAAATTTGGAATCAATTTTTTATGGTGTTGATGTTGTTTGAACTGTCAGCGAATGGAAGCCAATTCTCGAGACATTTTTGTTTATCAAACATATGTGGAGTTAGATGCCATATTAGTAGAATATCTTAAGGAGTATGAAAAAAATTGCAGTGATGGTTGGAAGGAGGGAATTCATAATGATGAACTGAACAAATGATTGGTATGTGTTCTAATTAGTAAGTTTTTAATGCATTTTATGATTGTTTACTTATAATTCTAGATCTAGATACATATTATTGTATCTATAGAAATAATTGAGTTGTTATTGTCATTAATTGAAGTTTGGAGATATGTTAAATAAATCTCCAGTAAATAGGGGACTTGATTCCACAAGTTTAAATTTCGATGGGTTGAATCAAGTATGTGTTTTCTAATATCCACAAATGAGCACTTTAGTTGTCCAATCTCCAATATTTTGAATAAGATCAACAACATGACATTTATAATTTTGTATAAATGTGAACACATTGAATCCTAGATTTAGTTCTTAGTTGTATTGTTCACAGATTCTTAATCCATCTCCTACTACTTGGGCAGGCTTGTCTCAATCTTCATTGGGAGAGTTTGAAGAGGGTGGGAGTCACAAGTATAATTGCATGTTGAAAACAAATTTAGTTATATATTAAAATTGAAAATTTTCATTTAAATTATTAATTTAAAAGAAGAATGTCTTAAACAACAGTTAATTTATTGAATCATAGGTTGGAACCTCTTAGGAATTACATGTTTCAAAATTTAACACTACAATTTAATGTGTTAAAATCATTTAAATTTAATTTTCAAATTTTCAAATTTGAAATGTGTTATATAGGGTAATGTTGAGAAGAAAATACCTGAGAGTGTGCTTGAACAAAATGTGGAGAAGAGAGTGAGGGAGATTTGGATTGAGGAGGAAGCATCCATACCTGGGAAGGATGTGTCTATTCATGATGATTCATAAATGTATGTTCATTGCACATTAGTGATTTTTAATTCGTTTTTATGTTGTGGTTTTATATAAAAGTGTTCAAGCTTATTTTTGTTGAATAAGATTATATTTTTTTCTTTTTTCAAAATTTTCTTTTCTCAAATTTTTAGTTTAGCCTTTCCTATTCACAGGGTTACTAAACTAGTGTCTATATAAATTTTCAATGCTTTGATCAATTATTTTGAAATATATAGAACCCTTATATAAGCTTATCATTATCTTAAATGGTACATTATTTCTATTATTTTGAAATCTTTGATCAATTATTTTGAAATATATAGAACCCCTATATAAGATTATTTATGCTTGGATCATAGTGAAGACCTAATTTTTAAATTGAACATTTGATTATTTGAGAATAGACTCTATCCCACATCAGAAAAGGGGAAGTTTTTAAATTTTCTTTGATTTCATTCCTTGCCTTCTTGTCCAAGAATGGCATAGTATGGACATTTGTGTTTTCTACATACAATGAAGTGAATTCCTTCTTGCCATGGTATTATCGAACTCTTAACTAAATTGGTTACTAACCACAAAAACCAACATTCAAGTAGATATACAAATAAGTTATGTATGTGCATGATCTCACTTATGTTTAGATTATGACAAAGACATATTTGAAAGAGCATTTGATTATATGTAATATGAATACATCCCAAAGATGAAAAATTTTAATGGTTTTTGAAGAATGACTTAATATATGTTCAGATTTGTGTTTTCTTCATGTACATGAAAGATTATATGAGAACATCTATTCCACCGTAGAAAGAGGAGATACACATTTTTTGGAACTCACATATACTATATGTGAGCTAGCTCTCATATAGTAGCTCACATATACTATATGTGAGATATATCACATATAGTAGCTCACATATACTATATGTGAGCTAGCTCACATATAATTTCAAAGAGCATTTGACTATATGTAATATGAATACATCCCAAAAATGAAATATTTAAATGGTTTTTGAAGAATGATTTAATATATGTGCAGATTTGTGTTTTCTTGATGTACATGAAAGATTATATGAGAACATATATTCCACTGCAGAAGATGAGAGAAGTATTTTACTACTGAGGAGATTAGTATTTTACTACTGAGTAAATAAGATCACCTGGGATGAGAATTTCACCTGAAGGATTTGGGACTTTATCCACAAGGAGATAATTATTTTATTGGAAGAATGACTTAATATGGAGATTTGTGAACTTTCTGCTTACACAGTTCTATATTTATTTTCAGATTATTATCTAACTCTGAACACAAAAATTTCTTACCGAGAACACAATTTTAGTCTTTAAACTTTTTTAAGATTTTAGAGAAGCTTTTACAAATTGTTTAAATCATGTATGTTTAGTGTGAAGAGTAACTATTTTGAAAGTTTTGGAACTTTGTGATGGAAGTTTGGTTTAAAAAAAGTGCCAAAAAAGTGTAATAAAGAGAGAGGGAAAATCTTAAATTTGTTTAACTTTGGTTGGGTATGTCATTATTTCTTATTGTTTATTTAATATTTAGTTAAAATATATATGCTAATATGTGTTATTTTTTATTATTATTGTTTTTTATTGGAAAATATATTTAAATTATATTTGGTGGAAAATATGTTTACATTATATTTGGTGGAAAGGAGTATGTTTGAGGATGATACTTAACTCTTTTGTTATGTATGCCAATTTTTCTTTAATCACAACTTGTTTTATTCATCTAAAATGGTACATGTGTACATTTTATTTTAAATTTGTACATATATTTTATTGTAAATTTTTAATTTTTGAATTTTGTTTTCTTTTGCATGTTTGAATTGTAAATTTTTAAATTTTGAATTATGTTTTCTTTTGTAGGTTTGATTTGTAGGTATGAAGTGATCTAGATCTTAAAGAGATGGCTTAGAGTCTTGAATTTTGGAGTTAAATGTCTTAGTTTTTGTTATCATCCTAAAATGGATGTGGAACCTATGCATTTGGTGGTGTAACTATTCAAACTTTCATTATATATATATATATATATATATATATATATATATATATATTTGATATTTTTGGAAGTCAAAATATCAATTTATTGTCTCATATTTGATTTCTCTTATATTGTTTATTGATTAATAAATAGACAATAGCTTATAATTTGAATTTTTATGTTTTATGGTGAAAGGATAATTTATGTTTTATGGTAAAAGGATAATTTATTTTTTAATGGAAACTTCTCGATGCCAAGGCAAAGGGGAAAATGCAAGAGAGGGGTTGTGTAGTATAGGTCGTGGGGGCAAGGATGAAAAAACAATACATACTTTCCTTCGCCTACAACTCATGCCCCTTATCCCCCCACCCTGGATCTCCCTCCTCTATCCTCCCTGTGGGCTTCAGAGTGGAGTGGTTTGACAACATGGGTAATTCACTAGGCTTTGCACCTGAGCTCATCTCGGAAGTGCTATCCATACACCAACCTCCCTCCCACCTGCCTTCTCCATCCGCTCTCCCTATCTCAACTGTCCCCCTCACTTCTTCCGCCTCCCCCCACACTTCACCTACTCTTCTTCCTCTGCTTTATCCTCGTCCACAACCTTCATGCGCTCAGTGCGATGGGTTTACAAAGCTGCATAATTCTCTGGACAACATCCATAACTCAATCTGCTAAGTCAGGCATGACATGAAGGATATGATGATCAGATATGAACTTCATGAGCATTGCGAGGAGCTCTTGGAGACTCTCATCTACACTCTTCTTCACACCACTTCGGACACAGGGACTTCATCCCCAGACATTGCACATGATCCTCAAATGGAACAAAAGCTAGGCCAAATATCCAAATGATTAATTTTGATTCTTGGTTTTTTGATGGCTTTAGACAAATTACTTCTCTTAGCTCTAGCCCTACGAGGAACTTTAGTTTTTTTTTCTGCAATTGTGAATTGTTTGGACAAGTGGCAGGATTGGTTTCTCATCTGGGCGATGCAGCCACTGTCTCACTATTTACCCCAAGAAAGATGTAATTTTGTGATACCAGAAGGCTTTAATAAGCAGTTATTAATATAAAGATCCTACTTTATTTACAAAAAAAAGGGTAATTTATGTTTTACGATATTGTGCTGAAATATAAAATGTTTTATTTCATTTTATTTATAAACATTATTGTATAAACATCATTGTACTATATGAAGTAAAGATGATTCTATGTGGAGTTCATCGTGTAGTGATGGGAGATCTAGGTAGTTATTGTTGAAAAATTGGTTGTTGTCATTGATGTCAACCCTAGTCATGGGTTTTGGACCGCAAGATTGATAAAGGTATTTGAACATGAAGGAAAATACACATGCAGATACAACACCCATGGATGGATAGTATACATCATGTTGTTTCTGGTGGTATGTAGCACGTCACGTGTATCCTCATGGTTGAGGAGAAATGAATTTTTGAAGATGACAAAGTGAATTGTACATGTAGGCCGTGAAGATAATTACAGAAAATAATTACAAAATAAGAAAGTGTCAGGTCGGCCCTAATGTTAAAAGGAAGTAACATAAATGGTATAAATAAACATCATTATACATTAATTTTGATACAAGTCTAATTTCGGAGGGAAGAAGAAGTAAAAGAAGGCTGGATTTCAAGGGAGGATGAAGTCTTTTGGTGATGTGTTCTAAGGTATGTTATTTTCAGGTCATCTTATCATTTTTGTTATAACTTTTTTTTTAGAACGATTCAGATGGTGAAATCTCTATGGTATTGAGAATACATATCAAGGTACCTCTGGTAGAAATTTCAGCTCTTGATTCACTATAATTATGGAGATACACTCCGTGGAAGATAGGGTTTGTGACCAGTCCTAAAGCTAGTCAATAAATAGGTGTTCTGGGTAAACTAGTCATAACTTCTTCATACAGAATCCAAATGAAGTGGGACCACTTCCATTGGAAATATTACGGACTTTAGTTTCTTGTGTACAAGTTTTAGAATCGGATGTTAAATATTGAGCGCTGGACATGTTGTACAAGTTGGGTCTTCTGAACAGACCAGAATTGAATAAAGTTTACCATTCTTTCTATAACCTCTTTTTGGGGAGTATTCAAGGAGTGAAAATTGGAGGATTTTTAGAGAATACATTGAGTAATATTATCTACAGGATCAGAGTACTCCAAGAATTGAAGAAGTCTCAGGAAGCATTATCAGGTTCTATGTGATGATTGGTTGATGGTGATGATTTAATGTAAAGTTTTATTATCTCTCATATA
>ML782758.1:769132-804452 GCA_009831015.1 Picea engelmannii | reverse complement strand
AGTCCAAGGGAGTTCCACAGATGCCTCTGCATCCTCCAGGTCTGACACCCTGCACACTCAAGAAACTGAGTCAGCAGCACCTGTCTACACCAAGGTAGTAAAAACATCCTGTCATATAACTCAATGCATCATAATGAAGGAAACGTTTTATCATATAAATCCAGATCACTTGCGAGCAAGTGTCCTCAAAGAATAAGTTAGGTAAGTGCTCCAGAGCGGGATGTTACATCGAGCCACGGCAGGAGTGCTAATAGGCTGTGGCAGGGCTGCTGTCACACCTCTCCCTCAATCTCTCTGGAACTCGTGTGTGGCCCCTTTACTCCATATGTGAGTCTGGTCGGCAAGCTGTCGTCAGCCTGCATCATCAACCATCATGTCAGATCATGTCAACAACATATCATGAAATCAATAGAATATCATCAAAACCACACAATATCACTGTAAATGAAACAACTCAAGTAGCCCACTCCCTGACTCAATCCGGAGTCCAAGGGAGTTCCACCGATGCCTCTGCATCCTCAAGGTCCGAAACCCTGCACACTCAATGAAACTGAGTCAGCAGTACCTGTCTACATCAATGTAGTAAAACATCATGTCATATAAATTGATGCATCATAATGAAGGAAAAAGTTTTTATCATCATAAAAATCTAGATCACTTGCGAGCAAGTGTCCTCAAAGAATAAGTTTGGTAAGTGCGCCAGAGCGGGATGTTACATAACCTGCCTCCATGGTTGATATGGTTGTGCACCTATAGGGTCAAAAACCATGATATGGGTTTTGATGTTGACCCTCTCGATATGGATCCTTGTCATTCAAAGCATGCATTGGTTGATTGCACAAACTACCAACTCATGAAAAAAATTTCAGCCAAAATTAACAGTAGTTTCAAAGAAGTCAACTTTCGATGTTATTTTCGGGAAAATGAAAATGAATATTGAGAATATAAAACATGGGTTTTGTGTAGGATGGTCCAAATTGAGAGACACGAGGGAATTTTCCCGAACTTAGACACAGTTAGGAATTTATGAAGGTTTTGATAAACATGTCATACCCAAATTTTTTGTGCAACTGTTTCAAAACCACATGCCAAGAATAATGTGTCCAGTCAACAAATCGATTGAGAGCTACAGTCAGAGATATTATTGTTTCACTTGACCAGATTGTGGTCTATTCTTGCCAAAACAATTACCAAAATACATTTATTTATCTTTTTTGATGATTATTCAATGCCATTGATGTGTGGAATAGGGGATGTGGTTGGGGTTTTCCTGCACGCATGTTGTAATATGAAAAGTCTATATAAATTGTGGAAATGATGCAAGAATATTTATACTGAGTAAATCATTCAATAGTTAGTCATTGGATGCTTCTATTTCCAGTTTCAGGAATAGAGACATCATTGTTATGTATTACTGAACCTACTTTTTATTAATATAAGACTTGACCGAACTAATGTTCTGAGATAAATTTCCTATGTATTCAATCCATTTATAGTATCGTAGTCTTCTAAGTAGCATGAAGCCGTTGGGAGGGACCCTTAATTCGGTCATGTTTCTCTTTTGTTGTATATCAATAGATTTACAAGTCAACTAGTTTGTAGTTAATTTTTTTTGCATTGACAATATATGCCTAGTTTATTGTTTAAATACACTAGTTTCATTGTTTGAATTCTCATTGTGTGTTATTTCATTGCAGAAAGGACAAATCATCATTGAAAGTTAACGATAATATTGAATTTTGAATCTGTTATAAGAACACTGAGCACCTCACGGTGAAAGAATTATAATCCGTGCCTTTGAAAACTCTTCATTGTTAATCCAATTAATATCATCTCTTTTCCTTTTGGATTTGTTAATGTGTGAAGTAGAATAGTTTTTCTCAGCGGTATTTTACATGCCCTATTTTCATTTACAATTAAAAGAACATTTTCATTGAAGGTGGGAACAAGATTTTCTCCAAGAGTTGCATACAAGAACACTCAATATTTACTTGAGTGAAATACTGTAGCCTGTACCCAACAAAGAAATTCTTTATTTTTCCATCTAGTGAATGAGATTCTTTGTGGATTTTTTTGACTACCCCTTTGAATTGTTTTATCTTTAGATTTCTTCAATTTAGTTTCCCACAACTTCGTCACTCACTACAAGAATTCATCGAAGGACTAAAAATTTAGTAAGCTACACACGAAAGATCGCAATAACATCAACACTTGAAATATTGTGATCTAGAGCCTTTATAGAACTAATTTGGTTTTATATCCCAGTGATAGGTCATATGGTGATTTTCATTTGATTTCATTTATTGCATTCTAAAGTGTGTTTTTCCAACATTAGTTCTTAACATAGGCTAGAATAGGATCCGATCTTGCATTTCCTGTGCTTGTATCTCTAAGTTTACGGACTCCCAGATTGATGATTTAATGTCAAGGATTTATGCATATAAATAACCCAACATTTTTGGCATCATTTCCAGGGAGATGATAAAGGGATTAGAGCACAGGCAAGTTGTTTTCATAAGTTTCTTGTTTTGTGTGTAATTTAGCTACAACTACAACCTTGGGGAGGAGAAGCGGTAAGACGCAAATTCAACCTTACTTCAAAATTTCTAAAGGGGTTCTATCCTGACGCATTCACTTTAGTGATTTTATCTGAATCCTTGTTGTTTCCTTATATGCAAGTATGTTTTCTTTTGATTCATGAAAAGGAAAAAGTTAACTCATGTCAACATATAACTTGGTGATAGCATGGTCTTAGTAGTGTGAGGGAATTTTAGTACACTAATCCCTGTGCAAGACAAGAACTACCATCCAGTGAAATAAGGATGCTAAAGAGCTAGTTGAGAAAAAGAGAAAAATCTACTCAAAGGAATCTCCCAAATCCTGATAGCAAACAGACACATCTGCATATTAGGAGGAGAAAATCATGACAAAAATATGAAACCTAATTGCATCTCAGGATGAACAATTCCTAACCAAAATCATAAACATATCTTCATGTTATAGAGTAAGATCAAATCAAAGGATCCATGAGAAGCATCAATAATAATACCTAGAATCTTGATTTGATCATCCTTTCCAATTTGTAGAGAAGAACAAAGAGTCATGGGAACCAATCGATGGAGAGAAAATAATGGAGTCTGAGATCAAGAAATTTCCTTCACGCCTATCATCGGATACTTCATGCATTCAAGAGAGAAATCAATGAGTCTTAGAATATCTAAATGGAATGAAAAATGAGTACATGCAAATAACTGTTGGAAAACAAGAAGACCAAGGAGACAAATATCACATCGAAACTTGGTTCTAAACAGTCGTGAGGCCACAATACCACTCCATCCTTCAACATCTCTTGGTACCATATCAATTAATGCATATATTTCCTTATATTCTGGTATCTATCCAATCATATTTTTCAAACTTGAATATGAGTATGTTTGTAATCATGTTGCACACATGACTTCATTGGAAATACTCATACACGTGAGGATTTTTTTTTTTTAAGAGTAGGGTAGGATAGAAATAAAATGAATGAATAAGCATCAAAGATAAAAATAAGTCTAATTATGAAAAGCAATATCCTAGTGCAGTTAGACATGAGCTTTGCTTGAAAACAATGTTACTACCTGGAAAATTTCTTAATAAATTATGAATATAGTTGTTGGTCTACTTCAAATCATTTTGGTTTATGCTCATGTTAGTTGATGTGGGATGAATTAAGGCCCTCTTGCTCAAAATACTTGACCCATCGACCTTAGTACATTATATGGGTTCGGGGATAGAGATTTATTTTAGTACCTTGAGGTTTGCATCCATCAATGGAAGGTTCTCTCACTGACGACATTGGGAATACATCAATGTCCCCTGATTTTCAAGTCTTGCAGGTGACTCAACTCCAACCCCTTTATTCATACCTAGAAATATGTACTAAGGTACCTTGACGTTCATTGGCATTAATGTTGAGTTGTATCACATTGTTAACAACATACATTAATGGTCGGTAATCCAATGATTTCTTCCCATGCTTGAGTTCAATACATTCATTCGCATGACAAGAATTGTACCATAGGTTCAAGTTGTGGATAAATATTATGTGTTTTACCCAACAAAAACATGAAATGTTTATATTTTATTCAATAAAGGGACAATGTACAAGGAATATTTATTTCCTCTTTGTTTGGTTAAGCTCTGAGCAGTCCATTCAGTCCTTTCCTTTTAGAGTTCAACAATGATAAGGGATGACCTTTATCAAATTTCCTGTAGAACATATCTCATTCATTCATCCATCCTCTCCTTCATTCATCCATTCTTTATTCTCTTCAACTCAACATTTGCATACTCGTTTCAGTGATCCACAAAGTGTGCTCAAGTTCGTTATAGTAGATTATCATGTGCATATTTGATATTAACTACTTTCATATTTCCAATGGCTAGACAATGTACTCAACATTAATGGTTCTCATCATTCATACAGTCACAAAGAAGTTCATATCAACAAGATGGATTTCCTTTTTCATCCAAAAGATCGGGGAATATTTGTTAGATTGGATTTATTTTATTCTAAGTGATTTCCAATAGTCATTTCTTCAATAAACTAAGTTTAGAGGTTTTTCTTTCGAGCTCAAACATTCCAATATTTAGCATGTAAACTTCAATATGATCATAGTTAAAAGCTATTGTAGTCTCCTATTCTCTTGTGATAAAAGAGTTCAGTGATTCAGTGTTCCAAATACAATGATTTTACAAATGATAAGTGTCATGCTTCTCCAAAAACACCAACATTCAGATTTTCAGTATTTTTATTAGTTATAGGTAGTCTTGTAACCATAATGTAGTCATGGAACTATTGTTCCAAACAGTTACATGATCACTATAATAGTTACATGATGACCTATAGCATGCCTCTTCTAATTTTCCTTGCAAATTCAAGTTTATTCAGTGTTATTTGGATTCATAATAAGAGCCTAGAGTTGTCAAGAACTTCTAGCCTCTTCTCTCTTCATTCCTCATATGATGACCAACAACGATTTATTTCTCTTAGTTCCAAATTCAACATAGAAATCAAACTCAAGAAGAGTAATCATCAATAGTAGTCTTAGAACAAACATGATAGTCATCAACAACACTAATCTCAACATTCCATTTTGGTATACATGTTCCATGTTCAATTTCCAATCATGTATCAATTTCTAAAGAAAAACTTGAGGTAATATTACAACTCTTTAATTTTTTTTCTAGTTTATGGAAACATGGAAAGTTTAAACCACAATTACCTTGAGCTCATTTTTAATACTTATATATGGAATTTCTATGATTCTATATTCTATCCCTATCCTACACTCACATCCATTATTCCCTTATCCATTTCCTTCCATCAAATTATGGATTTGTTTTTACCACATTATATGATCATTATACCATCACCCCACAATATAATTTCATTCACGATGATCGTATCGAGTGACTAGCCCTCATAATTGTTATCTTTATTATTTCAAATCACTTGAAGGATTCAAAATAAGCTCCAAACTTGTATATCATCCAAAATTTGTTTCCCATTCCCTAATTCTTTCTTTTCCCACTGGCACTGGAAATTGCTCAAAGTGGAGTGCCTACATATATCCTCACACACTTGGACTCATGGGGAAAATTATGCGAAACAATATTTAGATAAGGGACATGTACAACCTATTTGTATTCCTCCTAGAGGGATTACCATGAGAATCACTAAGAGGAAGACAAAAAAAAAATGATGAGCCTCCATTACAAACAACTCCTCGTCCACCAAAGATTAACACTTTCTCTCGTACTGAACTAGTTCCAATTGAGCATAGTCATGTCCAACATAAGGAGTTTTTTTACCTCTTTTAAGAAGCCTAGAACTAAAAATTTATGATCCTAAGACTCCTATTGTTGTTGGAAAAATCTCCCTACGAACTAGAAAATAGAGTTCAGACTTTGCATGCAGATATGACCGAAGAGAAACTACTTTCTACCTTCATCCCTAGATTTAAATCCCCTTTTCTTAGTAAATGCATGGAAAGATCAACCTACCTCATTCCTGGCATTTGATTTCGATCCTCCATTGTACTTGATTACTTGTTCGCAATACTCCTTCCAAAGATGGCCTTCATACAAGACAAGGAACAACTACGCATGCATCCTACTTATATACTAATGGGTTAGAAATCCAAACATATATTGATCAAACTATAAACAGTTCATGAATTGGGATGGGAAAAGCATTTTCTTTATTACTTTGAATGAGTCAACTTACAAAAGCTGAGACCGGCCACCACTCCTCGAACTTGATCCTGGGCTCCTCTTCTTTTGTCCTCCAACTGCTTTTCTTTGAATCTCCTTTGGCATAAGGAAAGGCTAAAGGGTTGGGACAACCGGAATACGTAAATGGGCAGAGTTTCTTTTCTATATTTTTCCTCCTTCTAAATGGGACCCCTACTCCTTCTTTTATAGGCTAGAAGGAGCTAGGTATTTGGACGAACCCTCGGCCATGCATGGTCGGGAGTTTAGTTAACTCACCCATAGCTTTTGTGCTCTGTTGGAAACTTTCCTTTTTTCATGCTTTTGTCAATCCACGCGGGCTGTTTTGGGTCAGCCATTGTGTACACGCGTGTAGTAATGGATTAGGGCATGTGGGCCTTTATAAAAGAGGATTTTCAAAGAGTTTTCTAGTATTGCTTTGGCAAAGAAGGGATATGAGTTGGCCTGATGCCAGGTAAGCATGTGTGGTGAAATTTAGGGTTATAACAGATGCCCCCTAATGTGTGAGTTCAGAAGAGCATATGATGGCCGAAATACATTACCAATCTTTATTGATGTGCCAAACGTTTGAGCCCAAGGATCAAGAACCAGGAGGTGTCGTCTGTAAAATAACAAATGTCTCATCGAGGCGGGCATACCCATGCTCGGGATAAAATAGAATCATGTCTAACAATCAAATACATTGTAGATCCATGTCAAATAACTATAAAGAGTAGCCACGAACAATACACAACGGAGCTACATCTCAAAATCAGAAAGATATACATGTAGAGTATCCATCTTCCAGAATATGATTCGGCCTAATGGTTGGAGATGATATCTTCAGAGCTCGAGAAACAACTTCAAAATATTCAAAACTCAAGTAGGAGTGTAATATAAGTGTACGACTGCACTACCCAGAGGTCTTTGATGGCTCATCGGTCATGGACTTGATAATCTTGATGATAAGACTGAAGGCTTCAGTGATTTTGAACAAGGACTTGATTGGATGTTCAGGATGGCCAGGTATGAGGACAAGAGACATATTGCAGAGGGGCCGACTCAAGCTTGATGACAAACTTCCCTTGGATAATAGCATGACAAATGATGAGACTCAGGCAGCATGGAATTAATCATAAGTCTACGAAGCAGGAGGCAACACAAACTCTCCATATGTTTGGAAGGATAACCAAACGGTGGAGGACACAACTCTATATAGCGAGAAAATATTCCTAAGGTTGTACTACATTCCATAGTCTGATGAACAAACAGACAAATGTTCTTTATCCAAGGGCGACTCATGATGCTGCCAATAAAGAAAATACTTTTCCCTTCCTCTTTTTGTGGTATATTTGATTTTTTTGTTCTTTTAAATAATTGTGTAAAAAGAATAAAGGAATATTACGTTGCAAGGGAGGAACGAGTGTTGCAAACATACAAGCTCAAGGCACAAGGACAAGATTGATGTTCTAGTAGAATGATACTCAGGAAAAATCCTCTAGGGGCCAAAGGTGTTAAGACGCAAAAGCAAACTGTTACAAGGCTGGCGTATAAGGTATGCAAATGCGGTTAACAAAACACACAATGGTAATGTCCTTCGATGTAAGTTTAAAGAGCCCAGAGAAGGTAAGCTCGGTGGTTTTTCATATTTAGAGAGTTTGAAAAAACATAAAAGGAGACTCCATTGGGGTACCTTTTTCAAAGGTAGTCTAATCGGTTCGAAAAAGGGGTAAACTAGCACCGACAAGACGTCTATTCAAAACCATTTTAACGAGTGTGATAAAGACAAGATCACTCAGCCATTTTTTCATTTTTAAGGAGTCTGAAAAAATCTTAACTATGGACTCCGTCAGGAATATTCTTCTGGACCAATTTAACGAGTGTGAAAGAATAAGGTCACTCGACAATCTTTTCAATTTTAAGGAGTCTGAAAAGAGCTTAACTATGGACTCCGTGGGGGGTCCTTCTTCGTAAGTTTAGTCCCTCAGGCCCGAAAAAGGGATAAAATTATACCTGATAGTACTCTTCTATAGAGCTGAAGTTCCATAGAGTATACCTTTGTTCGTACAGTTGATCGTCCGGACCGAAAAAGGGGTAAAATACCGTCGGACAGACGTGACTTCAAATTTCATTTTAACGAGCATGAAAGGCCACAAGATCGCTCGACAATCTTTTCATGTTTAGAGGGTCTGAAAAGGGCTTAAAAGGAGACCCATTATTTTTTGGGAGTCCTGAGGGTGAGATCAAGAGCGAAGAAGAATTAGGAAAATGAGGCTCAAACTCGTATTCAGGAAAGACTATAAGGACTCCCGAGCCTACATTGTTTTAGAGATGGCATGGACACCATAATGCAACCAGGACCTACCTAGGGCATCCATGTTCTGGTAATATCTACCACCAAGTTGTGACACTTCTAAAGTAGATATGATGGTTACGTGTCACAACCTGATGGGATCGATCCTATAGTAGAGGAAAAAGACAACGAGACGCAAAAGTCGGGGTAGTAACTTAACCTATATGCTCAAGTTGATTCTTGGAAAAAATTTCATGGAGCGTCAAAATTTCCTCAAAAATCAAAAAAAAAATGTCCCAATACCCGATCAAATCCCTCCCATATAACTCATGAATCACTCTAAATGGTTTTTGGGATAAAGAAAATGATAAGGGAGGCCAAAAAAGTGACAAAAAGAGGCCAAAAAGTCTATAAATAGAAGCTAGCAACTCATTATCACCATTGCTAATTTGGAAATTGACTCTGGAGCCAAAAGATGCCCTTTGATAAAAATGGTGATTCCAGGAGCTACAGTGGACGAAACAAACTTCCATCTAGACCAAGTAAGTACAAACTCCCCTATCTAGCTATTCAATTCTTTATTTTTGTTTTTTATTTCATGTTTTGGGTGGGTGTTGACCTTTAAAAGGTCGACCCTAGGTCCACGTGGGCTGTCTCTGGATAGGCCACGTGTACACTCGGGCAGAGTAAAACCTACCCATGTGTACACGCGACTGTCACCTAGACAACACACGTGGACCCCCCCTTGATAAATAAAAAGAACCAAACAACACTCACTCACCCTCCTGAACTTTGTTGTGTTGGCAGGATGTATGTCCACTGGAGGGAAAGGGAGCATGAAGAAGTTAGTGAGTTGGTTACGGGAGATCCGAATACCATGGCCACATTGATGCAATGTGGTTTGTTAAGTTCTTTCTGTGTCCATTTATGCGAGCGCAACCGAGGCTACTGAATGCCCTTGTTGACTATTGACACCCTGATGCATAGGCCTTCATGCTAGACGGGCAATCACTGGTGCCCACCACCGAGGATATCTACTTTTTGACTGGCCTCTCAAGGAGAGGGGAACCAATCAATTTCAGGATGTTTCCATCGGAGATGCTTAACATAGCGGAACTGACAGCCCTCCACTGTGAGGCTGGGACAAACCGTTTGAGCTCCCAGGTGCCCATAAGTAAGATCACTGACCTAGCGCTGCAAGTGATATTATTTCTCATTGGGCGGATTATCGGTTCAACAGCCTTGCATCAGGCATCTCACGCACAAATGAACTGTGCTATCCAATGCTTGAATGCACAAATTTTTGAATGGAGTACCACACTACTGGAGTGTATGAAGAGGCAATTGATAGATTTCCGTCAGCGGACACAGAGGAACTTCGGGTTCGGGATGATTTTGTGTTCATTCTTTTTTGAAAGAGTTCCAAGGTTTAGTCCTCAGGAAGTGGTACGATGACATCAGGCCTCTTTTCCTGTTGTATGTAGATGGGCAGTATTACTTCCGCGACATGGTGGTGAAAGGACCAATGAGTCCTTCGATGATGACTTTTTTGCATGGTTGTCCCGACAGATCCCTGTGATCGAGGATTACCCATATGCAGGGATAGACTTTTCAAGAGATCCTGAGATACTCGTGCCTCCTGGTGAGGAGCGAGGGGAGATGGGTAAGTCTCCACCTCTGTAGTTTTTTTGTTGTATATGTAATTTTTATGTCGTTTTTGTTATATATATCATTTTTTTATATGCCAGAGTATTTGACGGATATACGTTTGTTGCATGCATATGTGGGGCTAGTGCGACCTGCCGATTATGCACGGAGCAGGCGTTGTCCTCGACCAGAAGCCGTAGCTGCCGCTGCCGGGGGACCAGCAGTAGCAGGGAATCTCCCAGCCGGGGAGGCTGAGAGGGTACTTAGACGAGTTGAGCGTAACTTTACTGCACTCACTTGCATAGTCCCAATGGAATAGATCGAGGACCTACCGCCATCCATGCAACCTCATGTAGTGGGGGCACCTCGGACATGGGTCCGATTGTTTAGGCGTTTAGCCCATGCTGTGGACCAATATAACAGGGCCCATAGGCCCTGAACCTATTTAGACTTTTTATGTGCCACGAGCACTACTTGTATATATTTTTTGAGGGCATAAGCCCTGTGACTCGTTATTGGTCCTATTTTTGAGGCGCTTGCATCCATCTATGTACTCTGGTTACTTTATGATATTATATATGTCTTTTTGATATTTTTTTTCTTATGGATCATGTGTGCAAAAATGTATTTACATGCTTATGTCAATGTTCTTTCATATGTGCGCAAGATGCCAATCTAAAATTTGATTAGCTGGAGTATCTGTAATTTGGTTTAATCTCCTAGGAACATGAAAATATGTAATATAATCAAAGTTTTGTTCTAAGAGACGTACCCTAAGGAATCGTCGGTGTAAGGTTGGATCATGAACCCGGTATACTCTGTTTAACTGAGACACAACCAGTTGAGCGTCAAGATAGACCCGACGATGAGAGATACCTAATGACAAGGCGTCACGAAGCAACTCAATAACTGCACTATACTGGGCGACATTATTTGTGGTGTCACCTAAGCATATACCTCCAGAAGATAACAACTGGACCTAAGGTGTAAAGATTACCCAAGCTGCGGAGGCAAGCCTCCGAGTGTGCCGACTAGCACCGTCTGCATACCCAATGAACACCTCAGAATCACTTGACATATGCCATATTGACAAAAGATAACATCAATGACACATCCATAACATTTAAAAGAAACTAAAAAGTAATAGTACAATGAGTATACATATGTTACAAAAAGTTACCCACAGTGACATGCCTATGAGTAATACTTCTTGAGGTAGAGCCCATTTCTAGGCTCCGCCAAAGTATTCCCTTCAAAATCAACCATACGATAAGCGTCCTTTTTTAATAAATCTTTTATGATTAAAGGTCTAAACCACATGGGTTTGAATTTTCCTGCCCCCAGGGGGTCCTTATCATGGTCATAGACCAGGAGAAGATCGCCTTCAGAGAAAATCCGAGGACGAACGGACCTATCATACTGACACTTGAACTTATGTTTGTGAGCCTCGTTGGCCAGGGCCGCATCATGATGCTGCTCATTGAGCTGCTCAAGGTATAATAACTATTCTTCAAGTGGAGAAGTGTCTGGCAATAATTGTACTGCCAATTTTAGAGATGGGATCTAACATTCGATGGGAAAGACTGTCTCCAGCCCGTAAACGAGTTGAAAAGGTGAAAAACTGGTTGCAGTCTTAATAGATGTTCGGTAAGCCCATAATGCCGAGTATAACATCAAATGCCAATTTGACTTGGCTGAGTTGGTACTTCGTTGTAGCATAGTCTTAAGAATTTTGCTTACAACTTCCACCTACCCATTGGATTGGGGGTAGTAGGGTGATGAATTCTCTTGCTGTAACCCAAGTTTTGATGTTAATTCGGTCATCATTTGGTTCTGAAAGTGACTGCCATAGTCAGTAACAATTTCTCTCGGGACGTCGAACCTTGCTATGATCTGGTTGAATAAAAAGAGAGTTGCAGTCTCTCCATCATCTTTAAACGTTGGCATAGGTTTGACCCACTTAGTGAAGTAGTCTACAACTACGATGATATAGCGGTGCCCCCTAGCTGAAGGGGGGTTGTAAGTAGTGTAATCAATCCCCCACTTGGTGAAGGGACCAACTGTGATGACAGGAAACATGGGAGCGAGATGTGCCCTCATCTTCCAAGAGAAGATTTGGCATGGATGGCACTTCATGACCGATTCTATACAATCTTTGATAAGTGTCAGCCAGAAGTAACTTGCTCGTAGAATCTTTGGGGATGTTTCCAACCTAGACAAATCACTTCCACAAGCTCCGGTATGGCAATCGTTAAGCACGATAACTGCCTCCTCATGAGTGAGACATCGACGTAAGATGCAGTCTACACCTCTCTGATACAACGTATCATCAAGTATGATATAATTCTTAGCCTGATGGCGTATACGTCAATGCTCATCACGAGAAGCGGAAGTGGGGCACTTCAAAGTTTAGAGATAGATAAGTATATCTCTGTACCAGGGATCTGAAGATGTGATAAAAAACATATCTCCCCAGATAGGCGATTCTTTAGGCACAACGTCACCTGACTCAACCGGAAGTTCCGAAATAAGCTCTGCAAAGACCAATGACTTTTTGGACTTTGCTGAAACGAAGTCTAAGTCAAACTCTTGGAGGATGACTATCCATCTACTGATTTTTCCACCTATAACCCGTCGTGTCAACATGTACTGGAATGGATTCACGACAGCAATGACGGTGGTCTTGCGAAACAGAACATAATGACGGAACCGTTGAACAGCATGAACTACTGCCAACACAAGTTTTTCGATATGAGAATAATTGAGTTCCGGTCCTACGAGGCCTCGACTCAGGTAATAGATCACGTATTCTGAGAACAAATCATCTTCTTGAACTAAAACCATGCCAATGGTTGACTCTGCTGCATCCAGATATAATAAGAAATCTTTGTTATAGTTAGATGGCCGTAGCAGAGGGGTGGTTGTGAGGGCATGTTTTAATGCATCGAAAGAGCGCTAAGCAGCATTGTCCTAGTAAAAGGGAACTTCTTTCTTTAGTAAGCGCATAAATCCCTTGGTGATTTCAGCATAGTTGGCGACAAAGCGTCGTAAAAAGTTCGCCTTGCCTTGTATACTCTAAGTTGAAGGATTGTGCATAGGGGGGGGAAACTGGATTATTGCCTCCACCTTGAGAGGATCGACCATGATCCCTATTGTTGATATGATGAAACCTAACAAACGTCCTAACATTACATAGAAGCTGCACTTATTTGGATTCAAGTGAATCCGAAAGTAGCGACAACATTCGAAGATCAGTCTAAGGTGTGTGGGATGATCCATTCTCTTGTAAGAGCATGATGCTAAATCATTTAGATAGGCCTCGACTATATGCTTGAGATCATGAAAAGAAAAATACCTGGCCCGCTGGAAGGTGGCTACATCGTTTTTAAGACCAAAAGGCATTTTACGATACATGAATGTACCCCAAGGACAAATGAATGTCATTTTGTGTTGGTCTTCGAGTTTGATTTGGATTTGATTATGTCCCGAAAAACCGTCCATGAAAGAAAAGGCTTCGCAACCAGCACATTCATCAATGATCTGGTCGATGAATGGTGTTGGAAAATTATCTTTGGGATATGCCTTGTAACTTGTTCAAATTACAGAAGTCAGTACATACACGAATCGTGCCTTGTTTTTTATTGACCGGCACAGGATTTGACACCCATTGGGTCAAATGGATAGGATAGATAAAACCTGCCTTTATTAATTTCTCAACCTCAATCTTGATGGCCGGTGCTTTCTTAGGATTAACTGGACAAAGCTTCTGTCGAACAGGCTTGGCATCAGGACACATTGTGATTTCATGTTCAACTATTTTTGGATCGATACCTGACATTTCCTCACAAGACCAGGGAAGAACATCATGGAATTATTTGAAAAGATCCGTGTAGATTTGAATCTCTTCAGGGGAGCAATCCATTCCAACGAAGATGTTCTCCATGACGCCAGGGTTTTCGGAGATGTTGATTGGTATAGTTTCAACGATAGTTTCCATATTGCCCTCAACGTAAATTTCATGTGTAGCTAAAATATTAATAGGACATGACTGATCTCCTGTCATGGTCACGGTGAATTCTCCTGCTTCGATTCGGCTTAACTCTGGGAGAAAATATGATCTATGATGAATATATTCCCAAGGTTTGTCTGAAATAGTCATTTCTTCGATTACTACTTCGTCAGAAGGTAAGACTAAGTCTAATGAATCGGTGTTAGCGAGAGAACCCTGAGCCCAAATAGGCTCTAGAAGTGGATCTAACTCATGTGTAGGAGTCGGATTAGGATTAGCTAAGGCTTGTGGACTAAAGAGTACGCTACTTCAACAGCAGACAAGGGCATGGACATGCTTGGGTGCCCTGTCTCATCCATCGTGGTCAATGGGGAAGGAAGTATCCATGGATCCTCGAAGTAAGTCGTGCGGAATGGCGAAACTTGAAAAATCTCAACCTTATGGTGATTGGATATAAATTTGATGTCACCATGAGGGGGCGGGTAATCGAAGGTACCCATCAAGGATGGGAACAAACCAACTCCTACGTTAACGACACCTGGTTGAGGATTATCAATCATCGGGACCGTGGATGCCCCCAAAGTAGGGTCAGGTTTGGAGAAAGACAATTGATCGATGGTCACTATCCGGCCCTCGTGTGGAAACAACAAGACCCGTAAAACTGTAGCAACCACAACTTGCATAGCATAAGTCCAACTCCTTCATAACAAGAGGTTATAGTCGAGGGGAGCATCAACTACCTCTACTTCGACGCACACGGTCTTCCCTCCTAACTGCACGGGGAAAGAAGGAATGATGCCATGTGGTCGGAACGAACGTCCATTGAAAGTAGTGAGGAGAGTAGGTGATGGAGACAAAACAGGTTGGCCAATGGCCTTCCAACATGCCAATGACATAACGCATGTCGAGGCACCCTCATCAACCACCGTGCGGAAGATATTCCAAGTAAAAGTTTTCGTGGGATAAGCCACTACTATCTGAAATGCTACGTGGTAAGGAAGACGAGGTTTTAAGTCGGTTGTATCCAACATGATGGTACCTAGATTACAAGTCTCAGTAGAGCCTAAAGAGGTTAACAAGGCTTTCCTCTGAGAAGGGCAGCTTTGGAGGACCTCCAAAGCAGACATCGCACAAGGGGTTTGTGATAAATCTTTCACCACAGAGTAGTTTTGGGCGGCCCTTGTGTTTGGGTTATGAGAATCTTTTTTAAATGCACCTTTTGGAATGCGTGTCATTGTTTCTCCCAACGTATTCTCAATCTGTAGAGGCAGAGATGGGAGGTCAGCTTCTTTACCCTTCTCAGAAGTGCTTGGTTTACTATAGTCGTGCACTCTAGTCGATATAAAAGCATCACCCCTAACCATATATACATTCATGGATGCGGGGTTGTTCAGAGGCGGGCAGGTTTCTTGGTTGCCCCCTTCCGTACTTGCAGAGGATTGAGTTAGATTTTGCCCATGTTGAAATGGATTAGTCAACACCGCCTGCTGTTTCTGCATGACAAATTTTTGGACCTCTGCAAGTCAAGGACATAGATGGGTCAGGTGGTATTCCACGCACAAGTTGCATGGATACCTCGCTTTCCATTTTTCAGTGTTTTCCCCGCCAACATTATCAGTGGGTTTTTTATCCCCCTTACCCTTCTTTCATTTTTTTTTCTTCCCTTCAGGCTACTGGGTAGCCTTTGGGTTAGTCGACTACACTGTGTGTACTTCCGATGTTTTGGTAGGGGGAGAAGCCAAAGTAGTAGTTTGGCTGGCCACTGTGTGTTGTATAGATAACTGCTACAACTGCTTCGTCAATTTATCAATGGGCTTTGTTTGTGCTGAACCAACAATACCATTAGCATGTGTTCCAGCTCTCTGTCTAGTTTTATCCAGTATTGAACGTGGTGCATCTAGCAAGATGTTGTATAATAAACCAGACTGAGAATAGATGAGCTCAAACTGTTGAGCCCTCATGATGACATCTTCTTCGGAGAAAACTCCAAATATCGCAACGTCTTTGGATAACTGTGGGACAAAAGACTTAAGGAACCACTCAAGTAGGAATGATGGTGGGACTGGTACCTTAATTAAACTCTTTCGACGTCTCCATTCTCAGATGTGAGCAGAGATATGGTCCACTGTTGTCTATTTGAAATTGGTGAGCAGCTTTGTGCCAGCGTCATATCTCACAGGTAACTGGAAATGGTTCCGGAAATCCATCGCCAGTTCGCCAAAATAAGAGTATCTTGAGCAATTGAGATCAATGTAGCATTTTGCAGCACTCCCATTGAGAGTATGTTGAAACAGTCGCAACTGTACGGAGTCATCTTTCAATGAGTTAGATCAGCACCAAAGATGGAAGGTAGTCACATGATCTCCTGGATCTTCGTTAGGCTTGGCTTCGAACTTTGGAATGTCCGAAGGCAACTTCGTCGGCATAGGAGGCCAACGCGGATCATGACAAATAGGGTCATTCAACAACCTTATCAAATCTGGAAAGTGTAAAGTCACGAGGAAAGGTAGTTTGGGTTGTTGGGGATAACCTGGGAAAAAGGGGCCTGGAATTTGACTGGCACCAGGTTGCCAGGAAAAGTTTGGCTGTTGGCCCGGATTCTGGTAGAAACCATGGCCCTGGCTAGCGTATGGATTTTTCATATGTGGAGACATCATCGACCGATTTCCCAAATAAGACATAGATTGTTGGGCATGCATTATATTCGAAGGAATTTGGGAAGGATTACCCCATGCCGGTCTCGTGGGGATAGGCATAGTAGTTTGTCTGGGGTTCCATTGATTGTGGAAAGAATTACCCCAGATTGGCATTCCGGATGAGGGAACAGATCCTTGCCCTGAATTCCAAGGTCCTGCTAGGTTTGCCCCCTGTGCGGGAATAGTACCCTGCATAGGAGTAGATTATCTGAAAATGGGGTTGCCCCCTGTTGGGAAAGTGGTTGATAATAAGGTGTTGTTACCAAACGTTCCATTCAAAGAAAACGGTGTTGAACCTACCGACATACTATGCGAAAGTGGTCCTTGACTCCCCGCTCCAAATAAACTATTGTGTGTAGGTTTCCCGACAAATTGTTGATGCGAGCCACCGAGTGAAGGGGACAAAGGAGGGATATGACCTCCTCCGTAAGGTAAAGTGTTAAAAGGAGCAGGAGTGCCCCCCATGTGACCTTGCAGAGGAGCACTAGAGCTCCCTGCCCCCAGACCCAAAGTCTGTAAAGTGGAGTAGGAAAGTATAGGACTTGTACCCGAACTAGGCATCCCATATGAGAACGGAGGGCCTATCGCACTTGGTGTGAAAGGGGTTGTGGCCGCTGCCAAACATGGGATTGGATCACTGTGCGAAGTAGTTGTGGTTGAGACCATGATGGCTCGGATCGATGACTGTGGGTTAGGAGGTGAAAGCTCTCCTGTTGTGACAACCGTAGTGGGAATTAAGGAATTCTCAGAAGGAGTAACAACATTTGTTTCCATTGTTGTATGCAACACTGTCTAGCGCTCGTAAAATTGAGTTGGTACAATGAAAGGTGCCAAGAAATCAGTGGTTGGGGTTTCTACCGGGCCAAGAGTGGTTGCTTCAAGGTCCAAAACGGTCGATTCCTCTGGGGGTTGGTCGAGCACAATGGTTTGTAACCTGGTCACTTCAAAAGACCCTTGTTGGTCTAGCTTTCGCCTTAATGGTGGCAGGGGTGGCTCTTGTGTAACCGGCGGAAGGCCAGGAAGCCTTCGTGACCGGCGGAGCTCCTGATCCTCCACAGTGTGAGAATATCCAAGACACTCTAAGGTAGTCTAAACGTTCAAAAGTAACACACACTAAAAAAATTCCCTAAAAGATAAGATAGGCAAACACTAAATTAATTGGAAGAACAATTACAACAACCAACACTAGAGCAACTTACCGGTGCAAGTGCAACTTGAACACGGAAGCACTCTCCGGGTATACTCTGTAAAGCGTGGCCCGGTGTCTATCCTAGGTACTGCAGTATACCCTCACAGTCACCTATGTATGTCCCTAACAAATATTGGCAACTAGGTTGCCAGCGCATGAACAGTCACCAGGCGGGTACAGTCGAAAGTCGGGTAGACCACAATGAGTAGGGTATCAAGCCCGAAACCTGTCAAGGGTATTGAGAGCAAATGGTATGGAAGACAACTGAGGACCTCGAACAGATTCGAGACCCACGAAGCCCCGTGGCAAATGCAAACGACGGAATCCCAAAACAAGCCCTCTATATGTGTTATCCACTACGATTGGTCCAACTTTGGAGGGGTTATCTTCACTACCTTTCCACATGCGACCTCCTGTTTATCCCCTGTGTTAGAGGGGGGTCCCGGATA
This sequence comes from Picea engelmannii, assembly GCA_009831015.1. Lineage (NCBI taxonomy): Eukaryota > Viridiplantae > Streptophyta > Pinopsida > Pinales > Pinaceae > Picea > Picea engelmannii. The sequence continues at coordinate 785,911 of ML782758.1, read as the reverse complement.
ACTTTCATGACACTGGACTTAGACACTCCCTATATCAGACTCCAATGTTTGATTTTAAATGGCCTTGAAGAGTTTCCTCTCCAACCTAATCCAAGGCCCTAGTCTTTAACTAGTTGGTGAACCCTACAAACATAAAAGTCTAGTAGATTTTAAATTTAGCATTAATTTTATGGTTTTGTCTTACATCAAGGGGTATGAAGGTGAAAATGATGATGTGTAAAAGACGAAAGCAAAAAATGAATAAAAAAGTTGGAAACAAAACTTTTACTGAATGTAAAATTTCAACAACTTTTCAAAATGAATATTTTTAATTTTCTAAGATTTTGGAAAACAAACTCAAAAGAAATTTCACTTGACTACAAGGTACTTATGATCTAAATAAACTGCAAAAACTTATGAAATAAATGACTTTTCCCTGGCTAATGATGCAGAAACACACTCTTCAACCAAATAAGAAAATGAAAAGAGATTTTTTATTTATTTATTTAAATGCTAGTAAAGCAAGAAAGGAAAAATACTGACAAGCAAAAACCAAGAAAAACAATTCTGGCCTAATTGCAGATCGCAAAGAATCAGGTCAAAAATCACACACTAGCAATTATTATTATTATTATTATTTTAAATGACTCTCACACTTGTCTAAAAACCTTAAAAATTCTTTTATTTTTATGACTGAGAAAAAGCAGGCTAAAGGTAAGATTAATCCTAACCTATTGACTGCTCACACAGAGATTCAAACACCTGAGAGGAATAATTCTTATCAAGGGAAAGGATGACTGCCTTACCCTCAACAAAAAGTATCTTGTATAAGAACGCAGCTGTTAATCAAACAACACACATGTGAACGTGCGTTGGATAGAGACAAAGGGCGTGTACACGCGGGCTGACCTTGTACAAGCCGCGTGTATATCTAAAATTTGAGAAAAATGAAAACAAAGAACCCAAAACCAGGAAGAGACCACTGATACTGATAACCAGGATCCCTTGAAGGCTTGAACCCTCTTTTTAACAGAAAAAACAAATAATGTAAGGAAAAAATGATAAGGAAAAAACAATCTGAGATAGGACTGCTAGCAAACAATACTCAGACAAAATTCTAAAAAACCCCCTGAGAATGTGTGATTCTGACAGGGAAGAGGATGACTGCCTCTGAAGTTCTTTGAACTCTACATGCTATTGCTACCTCTTCAGCTAGCGTTCACACACGGGCTTTAAGAGAGTAGGGCATGGGCACACGCATGCAAACCTTATGCAGGCCACGTGTACCTCTGTGGGTCCCGATAAACACAGTCAAGTAAATCAAAGAAGGCTAGTATGGAAAACCAGACTCTTTGCTAGCTCAGACCTTATAGAAACTAAAAGAAAAAACATGCAAGAAAAACTAGTCTTTAAAACTACCCAAAAATGAAATAAAATTCCAAGAACCCTAGAGAGTCTCCCCAGTATGGTCGCCAATTCTGTTGTTGGGAAAATCTCCCTACGGACTAGCAAATAGAGTTCAAACTTTGCATGCAGATATGACCGAAGAGAAACTACTTTCTACCTTCATCCCTAGATTTAAATCCCCTTTTCTTAGTAAATGCATGGAAAGATCAACCTACCTCATTCCTGGCGTTTGATGTCGATCCTCCATTGTACTTGATTACTTGTTTGCAATACTCCTTCCAAAGATGACCTGCATACAAGTAAAGCAACAACTACGCATGCATCCTACTTATATACTAACGGGTTAGAAATCCAAACATATACTAATCAAACTATAAACAGTTCATCAATTGGGACGGGAAAAGCATTTTCTTTATTACTTTGAATGAGTCAACTTACAAAAGATGAGACCGTCCACCGCTCCTCGAACCTGATCCTGGGCTCCTCTTCTTCTGTCCTCCAACTGTTTTTCTTTGAATATTCTTTGGCACAAGGAAAGGCTAAAGGGTTGGGACAATGGGAATACGTAAATGGGCAGAGTTTCTTTGCTATATTTTTCCTCCTTCCAAATGGGACCCCTACCCCTTCTTTTATAGGCTAGAAGGAGCTAGGTATTTGGATGAACCCTCATCCATGCATGGCCGAGAGTTTCAGTTAACTCACCCATAGCTTTTGTGCTCCATCGACAAATTTCCTTTTTTCATGCTTTTGTTGGTCCACACGGGTTGTTTTGGGTTAGCCAGCGTGTACACGCGTGCAGTAATGGATTAGGGCACGTGGGCCTTTATAAAAGAGGATTTTCAAAGAGTTGTTCAGCAATGCTTTGGCAAAGAAGGGATATGAGTTGGTCTGATGCCAGGTAAGCATGTGTGGTGCAATTTAGGGTTATAACACCTATGCCTCAATACTATGCTTTTGTTTCTCCTTCAACACCAATGCCGCATGAATTTGAAGATACCACCGATTATTTGAGCCTACAAAACCAATAATGTCTCCAACCAGGTCAAGTTCTTCCAACTTGCAAAAGAAAGATAAAATTATTGAAATTTTGATGGAAAATATTACAGAGTTCGATATTTTGGACGAGTATATAAAGCATGACAATATAATGTTGAAAGAAAACAGTTCCTGGCTACAAGGGGATATTTCCCTATTGAAAAATAGGAATAAGAAGATATCCAAATGTGCAGTGAACTGGTATAGACAAAGTCATATGTTGACCATACATAGTAGGAATTTGAATAAGAAATTCCCATATTAACATATCAATCACTAAATGATATGGCTGGAGGTATTGACCAATTTTTTTCCTAGAGTCTGACAAATTTAGGTACCAATACATAAAGTAAATTTATATCTATACCTTATTTGCATGAGGACATAAAAAATATCATGTTTGGAAAAGATGTCAGGCCTCCAATTAGACACCATTTCATTGTTAGTGAACCCTTTTTTACTTGACATAACCATCCCTTTTACCATGTTATCACTCCTTTTATCATATTTTCCATGCAAAGGTCATTCGAAAGTTCAAAGGGTAATTTTGTTGGTTAATTAACACCTTTCCATTGTTTTTAATCAATTAGGAATATTAAGAGTCATTTTATTTCTAATGATGGTTTTAAGTCGGGTCTATAATCCACACACCATCTGGTAACCTGCCTCCATGGTTGATATGGTTGTGCACATCTAGAGAAAAAAACCATGATATGGGTTTTGTTGCTAACCCCCTCAATATGGATCCTTTCCATTCAAAACATTCCCAAGTGGATTCCACAAATTTCCATCTCATGAACAATGTTTCAGCGAAAAAATAACAACATTTTTCACACAGTCCACTTGTAACGGCCCCATCGTTACGACTACAAGTGAAACAACGGTGCAATGTTTTTTTTGTTTTTATGAAGGAAGGTGACGACAACAACATTTAACCACACAAATGATGAGGAACGCAAACATACATTCCAGGCAACAGGCTACTATGACTCCATGCACTCGCACAAGAGCAACTAGGTGAAACGTGCGTAGACAACAAGGAGAAAAATGACTATCCACCTGACACAAACAGGACATGCCTACAAGCTTAAGGGACAACATCCCCTCCCAACACAATGGCCTTGACGAACAAGACTAGAACCTCAAGGTGCAAAAACTAAACGCATGAAGGCGTTCCACCCATGCGCTTAAAGAAACCTACCACGCTCGTCAACACTCACACAGAACGCACCGAATCCTTCGAAGTTCTCGATCATCGCTATCCAATAGGCTGCACCATGATCCCCTCATCAGGAATCATGTCATCCCCATATGATAGAGATGTCAATAAACTTGGCGCAACAATCCTAACAGGACCAAGGATTCAAGAAAATCCAGTGGGCTAGGAGGCGAAACAATTGACACAAGACTACACCCACACCCCAACAAAAGGTCGACGAGACATAAGAGGGAGACAATATGGAAGACGCAAGCCATACATGACTTCATCAACAACCCAACCCAATCATCAAGTCTAAACTGGTCAATACTAAATTAGCATTAAATACAGATCTACTTTAACCCGTCTAAATCATGAAGTCAGTGATTTACCACCTAAATTAACATGATATACAGTTATATTTTAGCGAGTCTAAATTACCAATTTAGACAACCACTATATATCAATGAGCATTAACCACAAATCAAAAATTTAGCAAGCGAATACTACTACTAGTTAATAGATTTCAATTCTAAATTAATCCTTAAACAAATCTGATTCACAAGTCTAAAATTTACAATTTAGAGATTATTACAATCCATCTAACATTATCACAGTCTCATTTAATCATTAATTAAGGTCTAATTGATCAATTCTAAATTAATCCCAAATTTCAATCTAACTAGCAATTGACATTAAATAACAACATTAACTACATCAAGGCAGAATGCAACAATGAAACATTTATTAGCTCATTAAATTACCACATGTTGTCTATCTATACTAACCGTACCCAATGATAGCTATCTATTAACATTAAAAAGAATTGTTGAGAAATAACTATGCCAATTAAGCGGGCTAAGTTAATGCAGTTGGTGGTTATAAACATAATCGTCAATTCAGAATTTAATGCTATCTTGTTGTTTTAATATTAAATGTTTATCAGGCTAATCAATTCACACATGATGTCAATATTAACTAAATCCTACCACATTAATTATCATTGCTAATCCAGAAAAGGAGGAACGTTGTCCAGAATTAATAAAGCCAATAAAAACGTTGTCAGGTAAGGTAACATGCAAGGGTAAAAGACAACAGTTTCAAGGGCAGAAGCACAATCTTCAGAAATGTGAAATCACAACCTCATAAAGGCAAGAATTTCACCATGCAGCCAAGGTAACAGATGGTTGTTATTTTGGAAAAATCACAGGCAACATTTAAGGAAAACTCATGGTCTTTAAGTAGAAACACAGTCATATTTAATTAAGCAAAATTGTTGTACAGAGACACACCATAAGGGAATCACATTGCTAACATCATTTAAATAAGAAAATCGTTGTGTAAAAATGCACGAGAATGGAAACTACATTGCCGTCATCATTTAAAAAGAAAATCATTGTGCAAAAACACACCAGAAGGAAACTATATTGTTGTCATCATTCAAAAGGAAAATCGTTGTGCAAAACGCACCAAAAGGAAACTATATTGCCATCGTCATTTAAAAGTAAAATCGTTGTGCAATACGCACCAGTAGGAAACCACATTGTCATCATCATTTAAAAGAAAAAGCGTTGGGTAAAACACACCAGAATGGACACTACATTGCCGTGATCATTTAAAAAGAAAATCATTGTGTAAAAATGCACCAGAAGGAAACCACATTGTCATAATCATTTAAAAGGGAAAATTGTTGAGCAAAACGCACATAATGGAAACTACATTGTCGTCATCATTTAAAAAGAAATTGTTGTGCAAAAACGAACCAGAAGGAAACCACATTGCCATCATCATTTAAAAGGAAAATCATTGGGCAACAAAATTACAAGCGCAGAGATAAATTATCCATCAATATAAAATGGAAAGTTACATGTATCCATCAATGCACAATAACGCAAAGTTAAATTATTCATCAATGCATCCAACGTAGAGTTAAATTGTTCATTAATGCATAAAACACAGAGTAAGTTTATCCATCCATGCATAAAAATGCAAAGTTAAATTATTCATCAATGTGCAAAAATGTGAAGTTAAATTATTCATCAATACATAAAACACAGAGTAAAATTATCCATCAATGCATAAAAATGCAGTCAATAATGTAAAAACGAAGAGAACAGTAAGAGAAACAGAAATATCCAAAGGGAAAGTCATTGAGATGACCGCAGAGATTCTATCAGCCCAAGCGTAGAGAAAATCCAAGGTTAAGCCCTCAAGGCGTGGAGAAAAAAAACAAAAGTAGATATAAACCAAGAAGGACGCAAATAAATCCATACGTAGAGGTACTTTTTGATGGAAGGCGCAAGACAACAATCAACCAAGGACAAACAACAGAGGTAGACGACTGACAGGAACATGCTTCGTTCATCATCCACGCACAACAAAACAGGGCGTTGAGATCCATAGGTCTATTAACGCCAAAGCGACGATCGTAGATTAGGCTTCTGGTCATCTTCTCAGGCATGGACTGATGAGCTAGGGATGAAGGCAAAAATAAACCGCAAACATCACAATCAACGAGCGACAGGACGATCAAGGCATGCAGGGATCGAAGGCCATGGGAAATCAACATCGAGATAAAGGCTATGGGGGAAGTTCAGTCATCCACTAGAATGCTAAGACAATCATTTTATTTACCCAATTAAACATACATAACTAAAATATTAATTCATACTAACAATCTACCATCCAGAAATAAAGGAAGCATACCGTATCCCAAGTAGCCCGCTCTGAGTGGTTGTCCTATGTGCTCTGTGAAGATCCTGCTTGCCGACCGATGAGACTTCACCGGTAACTCCCAGCCAACACTAGGGGTACTCTTCTTCCCCCTTAGCCCCCCAAGTTGCAAAGGGGCCACACACACTAACCAAATAATTAGCTAGCTCCCATTTTGCCTCGCAAGGCCGAGCTACCACTCCTCACCGAGTTGGGTATCCCAACTCACACAAGCTAAGTCAGTCAAGTAAACATTTCTACTGTTTAACGTTATGCAAATAGAAGAGATCCATCATGCTTCTACTCCCTCCTTTATATAGAGTTTCGAAGTCCCTTACTTTCCCAAAATCCCATTTAATTTAATGTTTAATAATTTAATTCATAAAAATCCTCCCCGTACATGTGTCACCCATCCCCTTCATTCCTCCATAAATTAATTTCATTAATTAATTAATTATCTTTATTTCTCTCACCCACCTAAAGTCAATCCTAGAATCGCTCCTAGGTGTCCCCATATTCCCTTACAAGTTTTAATGACTTTCCCCCTTATTAATTTACTAGTTGAGTTTGAATTAGAAATTTCTGAAATGCTAGATACCTTACTAAGTTAGACTATCTCCTTTTTCCTTGTGTTTCCCCTTTCTTTTTATGTTTCCCTCTTTTTCCTAGATTCCTAATTATTTTAGATTTCCCTTTATCCCTTTTTATTTAACTCAAAAAGGCATGTGCAGAAACTTACCCTTTTTCCCTTTTTCTTTTTAATGAATAAATTTTTAATTAGCATAATATAGTAAAACAATTATTTCCCCTTTTTTAAATTTTATCCCAAAAGATTTTTATAAATCAATTTAATTGTTTACCCCCTTCTTGTCACAAGATTAATGAAGATTACCATTATTATTTATTTTTTATATATATATATATATATATATATATATATATTAAATAAATAGATAAATTTTTTATCACAAGTATAATTTAGACCTAGACTTTATTTTCCCAGGCTGGGTGGAATTTTATTAGGGGAAAAGTTTTAAATCTTTCTTAACATGTTATTCATCCTAAATCCATCTAGGTTTATCCAATTTATTAATAACAACGTGACGTGCCCTTCAAGACGCACTACGTGCTCCAAGGGTGCCACTCACCTCTTGACTAACTTGGTAGACATCTAAAACCCCTAGAGTCAATACTCTGCCAGGTGATCTCATGGGAGACTAAGGGCCTCTAAGGAATAAGGCCCCTTCCTTATTGCATGCCCCTTAGAATCATCGTGAGCGACTGTCGCAGTTGGCCTTCATGACATCGTGGGTCTCCTCGAACTAGGTAATTTTTAACCTATAGTTCGAGCCACGATGGGAGTGCTAGTAGGTTGTGGTAGGGTTGTTGTCAAACCTCTCCCTCAACATATCTGGTAGTCGTGCTTGACCCCTCTACTCCACATGTGAGTCTGGTTGGCAAGCTATCGTTAGCCTGCATCATCAACGAATCATGTCAGAAATATATCCATAATCATACCATCTAATCAGATGCACTAATATCTCATATAAAAAAATCAAACCCCAATAGTTCACTCCTCGACTTGATCCAGAGTCCAAGGGGTTCCATCGATGCCTCTGCATCCTCGAAGTCCAAAATCCTACACACTCAGTAAAACCGAGTCAATAGCACCTGTCTATGTCAATGCAACAAAAGAACATGTCATCAACCCATAACGCCTCATAATCATAAATCAAATGCCCAAAAGTATATTAATCTAGATCACTTGCGAGCAAGTGTCCTCAAAGAATAAGTTTGTTCAGTGCGTGCAAGAGCGAGATGTTACATACACCCCCTTTTGGTCATAACTTCGTCCCGAAGTTTCACAGTATATATCTATCGATGTAATGTGTATCACAGTATCATAAGTCTATCTATCAAACAAAAATGGAAACTGTTGGCACATATCATATACGTCCTCCCAGGTCATTGAGTGTAAACTATAGCTGTCCCACTGGACCTTTACATGCTCTATTGTTTGACATCGTAGTTGTTGAATGCGATGATCCAAGATGTGTATCGACACAACCATGAGCGCCCCCTTGTCCGATACCTATAAGGAACTCATGTAAATAACGTGTGTAGGATCACTAATATAATGTCTCAAAACAGATACGTGAAAAACATCGTGCGTACGCCTCAAGGAATCAAGCAAGGCTAGTTGATAGGCCACGAGCCCCTTCCTTTACACAATCTCTAAAGGTCCGAGGAACCTAGGAGAGATTTTATCTCCCTTTCCAAAGTTGATTGAACTCTTATGTGGTTTAACCCACAAGAAGAATTGATCTCCAACCTCGTAACTACGGTCGACACGGTGCGCATCGACATAACTCTTCTGTCGATCCTACGCTTATTTAATCCTTTGTCTTATTTTTTGCATTTTCTCTTCCATTTCTTGGATCACTTTTGGTCCCACTAGGACCCTATCCTCAAGCCGATCCCATCTCAAAGGCGTCTGACACGGTCACCCGTAAAGAAACTTGAAAGGTGCCATCTTAATGGTGCTTTGGTAACTGTTGTTATAAGCAAATTCCACCAGTGGCAAGAATTATTCCCAATTCTTTTGTTGGTCCATCACGTACATGCGCAACATGTCCTCCAAGTTCTGGTTCATTCGTTCAGTCTGACCGTCAGTCTCCGGGTGATACGTAGTACTGAAGTTAAGTTGGGTTCCCAAGGCCTCTTGGAAACTCGTCCAAAATCGTCCAATAAACATCGATCCTCGATCAGATATAATCCTCTTAGGCATGTCATGCAACCTCACAATCTCACTAATGAAAAATCTAGCTATGTCAGGTGCCTGATACGTCGTACACATAGGAATAAAGTGAGAACTCTTCGTCAGAGTGTCTACTACTACAAAAATTGAGTCATGTCTCCTTGCCGTCAGTGGAAATCCAACAATAAAATCCATCAAAATAACCTCCCATTTTGATTCCAGAATAGCATGTAGCTGTAGTAATCCTGCTAGGTGTCTATGTTCTGCCTTTACCTACTGACATTCTAGACATTTGGCCACATAGTTGATTATGTATTCCTTCATTCCCTTCCATAAGAATAAGGGTTTAAGGTCTTCCCTCATCTTTGTGACTCCCGGGTGAGCCATGTAGACTGCTCTATGAGCCTCACTTAGGATCAAGCTCCTCAACTCGTTGTTCGGTGGTACATAAATCTGATTTTTAAACCTTAATAATCCATCGTCGTCAAATGTAAATCCTTCAAATCTTGGTACCATCATTGTGTTTTGTCCAATAAAACCCTTGACCTCTTTGTACCAGTCATCGTCACGCTTTAAGGTTAGAATCTTTTCACGTAGATTCGTCTAAAGAGGCAACACCAAAAATATGCGTGGTCTACAACTTAATGCATCTGCCACTCGGTTCATTGTTCCTTTTATGTAAGTAATCTTGAAGTCGTACTCGCTAAGTAATTCTGACCAACGTCGTTGTCACGCATTTAGGTTTCCTTGCATAAAGATGTGTTGTAGTCCACAGTGGTCCATCTTTAGTTCAAATTTTCATCCAACCAGGTAGTGTCTCCAAACTTTCAAGGCATATACGATCTCTAACAACTCCAAATCATGCGTCACATAGTTCTCCTCATGCCTTCTCTGTTTCCTCGAGATGTATGCGATCACTCAACCATCTTGCATCAAGAATCCACCTAAGCCTTCCTTGGATGCATGAATGCATACCAAGAATTCTGTGTCCATGTCAGGGACCTTTAGTATCGGTGTTGTTTGCAACAACTCCTTGATCCTCCGAAATTCTACTGCGCATTTCTCAGTCCAAATAAACTTCTTGTTCTTCTTCTGCAATTCCATGATAAGATTTGCTATCTTTGAAAATCCCTCGATGAACCGTCGATAGTATCCTAATCGACCCATGAAGATATGTACTTCTGGGATGTTTGTCGACACAGGCCATTCCATAATAGCCTCGACCTTTGTCGGATCCACGACGATACCTTCACTAGAGATGACATGCCCTAAGTAGTGAATCTTCGATTGATAAAATGAGCATTTGGACAACTTCCCATACAATTTGTTCTCTCGCAGACACTGTAGTACCAAGCCCAAGTGATTGTCATGCTCCTCCATCATCTGAGAGTAAATCAAAATGTCGTCAATGAATACTTGGACGAAGTTGTCCAAGTACTCACAGAACACCCCATTCATCAAACTCATTAATACCCCTGGGGTGTTTGTTAGTCCAAACGGTAAAATAGTAAAATAGTAATGTCCAAACCTTGTCTTAAAGGAAATATTAGGGACATCATCCTCCTTGATCTGCAACTGGTGATACCCTAATCGCAAATCGATCTTTGAGAACACCATCGCACCCTTCATTTGATCAAAAAATCATCTATCCATGGCAATGGATATTGATTCTTGATCATTGCCTTGTCCAATTGACAGTATTCAATGCAAAGCCTCCACAACCCATCCTTATTTCATATGAAAATAAAATGCACACCCCACGGTGACACACTTGGACGTATCGGTCCCAGGTCCAACAATTCTTTCAGTTACATTCTCAACTCCTTTAACTCCGAGATTGACATTCGATAAGGCGTTCTAGCTATCGGTTCAGTCCCTGGTTTTAGGTCTATAGTAAACTCCAATTCCCTCTCCAGCGGCATCCCAGGTAACTCCTCTGGAAATACGTCTACAAACGGTCTCACCACAACAAGGTGTTCTAGACCTTCCACTACTCCCTTCTCGTTTAACGCAAGGATCGCATAAAGCTTACATCCCTTGTGCATGCTCTTCTGTATTGGCAAGGAGAAGATGAACCTCAAGGAAACTCCCTAGTTCTGTCCTACAAACACGCGTCTTTGTCCCTCATCATCGACCAAGATCAATTATTTTGTCTTACATTTGAGTATCTCCTCATGCGATTCTAGCCAGTCCATACCGATCACGACGTCATAAGATCCTAAGATCGTGATGTACAGGTTGGCCCTCGTGACAAACTCTCCCAAGTTAAGGGTACAACCCATAACCTTTCCTCCAACCCTTTGTTTGGCTCCCAAAGACATCTCTACGAAGATAAATTCATCCTATTCGACTGCCTTTACCTTAATCCTTTTTAGCTTTGCACCAGAAATGAAACTCTCAATAGCACCAAGATCTACAAAAATACTAAGGGTCTGGTCAATGATGGTACGTAACATCTCGAGCATAGTCGACTGGTGCTCTTCCTGGTGGTTATTCACCACTGCATGAATTCAATGGGCTTTGACCAAATTTCCCATGGTAATGGGTCTAGCTGATCTAGATGCTCTAGTCCTCTCCACTGGGAAATTGCACTGGTAGTGTAGCTCCCCACACGTCCAACACCCCTTCTTCGGTCCAGTACTCCTGGTACCCGAAGTAGAAGATGACGGCCCACCGGCTTGGAATACTGGTCTATTCTGCTGAACAGGCCTAAACTGTTGCTGCTGCGGTCGACATTGTTGCTGATGTTGTGGTCCTCGATAAGGTGTCCGTTGCTGACGTGTCGGTCGCCGAGGTGTAGTGAAAGTGGATCCCCTCTGGAAGCCATGATATCCTGGTGTATTTTTGGCTGATGTCTGATGCTACTACACACCAAATGACACCTTCCTTTCTCGTCTCGTTGGAGTCCTGCTCTGACCCCCACTAATAAGCTCCTCCTCTGCTATGAGGGCCTTCTAGATGACATCATGCAAGGTTTGAGGCATCATAATCCTAAACTTTGCATGAATGTTTCCATTAAGGCCGAACACGAACCTGTTGACCTTAAGTTTCTCAGTATTAAGATGTAGAGCATACCAAAGCAGCTCCATAAAAAGGGCCTCATACTCAAGCACCGTACGATTGCCCTGTTGTAAGGCGTTGAACTCATTGAGCTGACGCTCAAATAATTCCTTTTATAGGTACCTCTCTCAGAACTGTTCCTCGAACAGTTCCCATAACACGTCTTTGACGACCATGTTCAGCTACGGTAGGAGCGTCTTCCACCATATAAGAGCGCTCCCCTTCATTTGAGAGACCACCATGCGAACCTTCATGTTGTAGGTATAGTCGCGAAGTGCAAAGCACTTCGCCATATTCTCCAACCATGCCACGGTGGTTGCGTCATCCGAGGCACCAAAGAACTCGAGAAATTTGACCTTCTCGAGTTCACGGTGAATGATACCAATACCAATCGGAGCGTGCGATGGACCCTTAGGGGGTGTCGATGCCTAGCCTCATCTCTGTCCAAACAGTTGATCAGTGCCTCAAACATCCACTGAAAAGACCTCATCATTCCACCCACATCACCCACCTCTATCTTCTCCTGGCCGACAACCTGTTTGTCTCCCTGAGGAGTGGATGCTACTAGAGGCGTCGCACCTCCTCCCCTAGCACCCCGTTGTCTACCTCTGTGGTGTCCTCTAACCATGATTTCCTGCATGGATACACAACTCAATTAGAAACATTATAATTAAATCATAACAACGAAATCCGTAGTGATCCCAAGTCGTGGGTTGAACCTCGCTCTGATAGCATATGTAATGACCCCGTCGTTACGACTACAAGGGAAGAAAAAATGCAATTTCTTTTTGTTTTTAGGAAGGAAGGCGACAAAAACAACAGTTAACCACACAACTGACGATGAACACAAGCACGCAGTCTAGGCAACAGGCTACTATGACTCCACGCACTGGCACAAGAGCAACTGAGCAAAACGTGCATAGACAACAAGGAGAAAAATGACTACCTGCTCGATTCAAACAGGACACACCTACAAGCTTAAGGGAAAACATCCCCTCCCGACACAACGACCTTGATGAACAAGACTAGAACCTCAAAGCGCGCGAACCAAATGCATGAAGGCATTCCAACCATGCACCTAAAGAAACCTACCACGCTCGTCAACACTCACACAGAACGTACCGACTCTGGCCAAGTTCTAAATCTTCGTTATCCAATAGGGCGCGCCATGATCCTCTCATCGGGAATCATGTCATCCCCAGATGATAGACGCATCAATAACCTTGGTGCAACAATCCTAATGGGACCAAGGATTCAAGAAAATCCAACGCGTTAGGAGGCGAACCAATTGACACAAGACTGCACCCACACCCCAACAAAAGGTCGACGAGACACAAGAGGGTGACAACAAGGAAGACACAAGCCAACCATGACTTCGTCAACAACCCAACCCAATCATCAAGTCTAAACTGGTCAATACTAAATTAGCGTTAAATACAGATCTACTTTAACCCGTCCAAATCACGAAGTCAATGATCTACCACCTAAATTAACATGAAATACATTTCTATTTTAGCAAGTCTAAATAACCAATTTAGACAACCACTATATATCAATGAGCATTAACCACAAATAAAAAATTTAGCAAGCGAATACTACTACTAGTTAATAGATTTCAATTCTAAATTAATCCTTAAACAAATCTGATTCACAAGTCTAAAATTTACAATTTAGACATTATTACAATCCATCTAATATTATCACAGTCTCATTTAATCATTAATTAAGGTCTAAGTGGGCAATTCTAAATTAATCCCAAATTTCAATCTAACTAGCAATTGACATTAAATAACAACATTAACTACATCAAGGCAGAATGCAACAATGAAACATTTATTAACTCATTAAATTACCACATGTTGTCTATCTATACTAACCGTACCCAATGAAAACTATCTATTAACATTAAAAAGAACTACTGGGAAATGACTATGCCAATTAAGCGGGCTAAGTTAATGCGGTTGGTGGTTATAAACATAATCGTCAATTCAGAATTTAATGATATCTTGTTGTTTTAATATTAAATGTTTATCAGGCTAATCAATGCACACTTGATGTTAATATTAAGTAAATCCTACCACATTAATTATCATTGCTAATCCAGAAAAGGAGGAATGTTGTCCAGAATTAATAAAGCCAATAAAAACATTGTCAGGTAAGGTAACACACAAGGGTAACATACAATAGTTTCAAGGGCATAAGTGCAATATTCAGAAAGGTGAAATCACAGTTACCTCATAAAGGCAAGAATTTCACCATGCAGCCAAGGTAACAGATGGAAATTATTTCGGCAAAATCGAAGGCAACATTTAAGGCAAAGTCTTGGTCTTTAAGCAGCAACACAGTCATCTTTAATTAAGCAAAATCATTGTACAGAAACACACCATAAAGGAATCACATTGCTAACATCATTTAAATAAGAAAATCACTGTGCAAAAATGCACCAGAATGGAAATTACATTGTCGTCATCATTTGAAAAGAAAATCGTTGTGAAAAAATGCACCAGAAGGAAACTATATTGTCGTCATCATTCAAAAGAAAAATAGTTGTGCAAAATGCACCAGAAGGAAACTATATTGTCATCATCATTTAAAAGGAAAATCGCTTTTCAAAACACACAAGTAGGAAACCACATTGTCATCATCATTTAAAAGGAAAAATGTTGGGCAAAACAGACCTGAATGGACACTACACTGCCGTCATCATTTAAAAAGAAAATCGCTGTCCAAAAATGCACAAGAAGGAAACCACATTGGCATCATCATTTAAAAGGGAAAATCATTGGGAAAAACACACAGAATGGAAACTACATTGTCGTCGTCATTTAAAAAGAAATAGTTGTGCAAAAATGCACCAGAAGGAAACCACATTGTCGTCATCATTTAAAAGGAAAATTGTTGGGAAACATAATTACAAGCGTAGAGCTAAATTATCCATCAATATAAAATGCAAAGTTAAATGTATCCATCACTGCACAATAACGCAGAGTTAAATTATTCATCAATGCATAAAACACAGAGTAAATTTATCCATCCATGCATAAAAACACAAAGTTAAATTATTCATCAATGTGCAAAAACACAGAGTTAAATTATTCATCAATACATAAAACACAGAGTAAATTTATCCATCAATGCATAAAAATGCAGTCAAGAATGTAAAAACGTAGAGAAGAGTAAGAGAAACACAAAGATCCAAAGGGAAAGTCATTGAGATGACCGCAGATATTCTATCAGCCCAAGCGCAGAGAAAATACAAGGTTAATCCCTCAAGGCGTGGAGAACAAAAACAAGCGCAGAGATAAACCAAGAAGGATGCAAAGAAATCCATACTCAGAGGTATTTTTTTCTAGAAGGTGCAAGACAACAATCTACCAAGGAAAAACAACAGAGGTAGACAACTGATAGGAACATCCTTTGCTCATCATCCACTCATAGAAAAACAAGGCGTTGAGATCCATAGGTCTATTAACGCCGAAGCGAAGATCGTAGATCAGGATCCTATCCGACTACTCAGGCGTGGACTAATGAGCTAGGGACGAAGGAAAAAATAAACCGCAAACATCACAATCAACGAAGCATAGGACGGTCAAGACATGCAGGGATCGAAGGCCATGGGAAATCAACATCGAGATAAAGACTATGGGGGAATTTCAGTCATCCACTAGAATGCTAAGACAATCATTTTATTTACCCAATTAAACATACATAACTAAAAGATTAATTCATACTAACAATCTACCATCCAGAAATAAAGGAAGCATACAGTATCCCAAGTAGCCTGCTCTGAGTGGTTGTCCCACGTGCTCTGTGCAGCTCTCGCTTGCTGACTGATGAGACTTCACCGGTAACTCCAAGCCAATGATAGGGGTACTATTCTTCCCCCTTAGCCCCCCGAGCTACAAAGGGGCCACACACACTAACTAGATAATCAACTAGCTACCACTCCTCACCAAGTTGGGTATCCCAACTCCCACAAGCTAAGTCAATCAAGTAAAAATTTCTGCAGTGTAAGGTTACGCAAACAGAAGAGATCCATCATCCTTCTCCTCCCTCTTTTATATAGAGTTTCAAAGTCCCTTACTTTCCCAAAATCCCATTTAATTTAATGTTTAATAATTTAATTCATAAAAATCCTCCTAGTACATGTGTCACCCATCCCCTTCAATCCTCCATAAATTAATTTCATTAATTAATTAATTATCCTTATTTCTCTCACCCACCTAAAGTCAATCCTATAATCACTCCTAGGTGTCCCCATATTCCCTTACAAGTTTTAATGAATTTCCCCCTTATTAATTTACTTGTTGAGTTTGAATTAGAAATTTCTTAAATGCTAGATATCTTACTAAGTTAGACTATCTGCTTTTTCCTTGTATTTCCCCTTTCTTTTTATGTTTCCCGCTTTTTCCTAGATTCCTAATTATTTTAGATTTACCTCTATCCCTTTTTATTTAACTCAAAAAGGCATGTGTAGAAACTTACCCTTTTCCCCTTTTTTTTTTAAATGAATAAACTTTTAATTAGCATAATATAGTAAAACAATTATTTCCCCTTTTTTTAATTTTATCCCAAAATATTTTTATAAATCAATTTAATTGTTTACCCCCTTTTTATCACAATATTAATG
>ML782758.1:746677-769110 GCA_009831015.1 Picea engelmannii | reverse complement strand
TATATATATATATATATATATATATAATTTTTTTATCACAAGTATAATTTAGACCTAGACTTTATTTTCCTAGGCTGGGCAACATTTTATTACGGGAAAAGTTTTAAATCTTCCTTAACACGTTATTCGTCCTAAAGCCATCTAGGTTTATACAATTTATTAATAATGATGTGACGTGCCCTTCAGGACACACTAGGTGCTCCAAGGGTGCCACTCACCTCATTATATTTCCCTTGCGCGACGTGCCCTTCAGGATGCACTACGTGCTCCAAGGGTGCCACTTGCCTCTTGAATGACTTGGTAGACATCTAAAACCCCTGGAGTCAATACTCCGCCAGGTGATATCGTGGGAGACTAAGGGCCTCTAAGGAATAAGGCCCATGCCTTGTTGCGCTCCCCTTAGAATCATCGTGAGTGACTGTCATAGTCGTCCCTCATGACATCATGGGTCTCCTTGAACTAGGTAATCATTAACCTACAGTTCGAGCCACGACGAGAGTGCTAGTAGGATGTGGCAGGGGTGTTGTCACACCTCTCCCTCAACATCTTTGGTAGTCATTCGTGACCCCTCTACTCCACATGTGAGTCTGGTCGATAAGATATCGTCAACCTGCTTCATCAACGAATCATGTCAGAAATATATCCATAATCATATCATCTAATCAGATGCACTAATATCTCATATAAAACAATCAAACCCCAATAGTTCCCTCCCTGACTCGATCTGGAGTCCAAGGGGTTCCATCGATGCCTTTGCATCCTCGAAGTCCAAAATCCTACACACTTAGTAAAATTGAGTCTATAGAACATGTCTATGTCAATGCAACAAAAGAACATGTCATCAACCCATAACACATCATAATCATAAATCAAATGCCCAAAAGCATATTAATCTGGATCACTTGCGAGCAAGTGTCCTAAAAGAATAATTTTGTTTAGTGTGCGCAAGAGAGGTATGTTACACCACTTTTGATGTGATTTCTGGGCAAATGAAGATGAATATCGAGAATCTAAAACATGGGTTTTGTGTAGGATGGTCCAAACTGAGGACAGAGAAGGTGGATTTCCGAAATCAGGCACAATTAGGAAGTTATGAAGGTTTTTCTAAACATGTCAAACCTAGATTTTGTGTGTGACCATTTCCAAACCACATGCCAAGAATAGGGAATCCATCCAACAATCACTTGAGAGCCACGAACATAGATCTTCTTGTTTCACTTGATCAGATTGTGGTCTATTCTTGCCAAAAAAATTACCGAATTACCTTTATTTATATTTTGTGATGCATTTTTGATGCCATTGATGCGTGGAATATGGGATCCAGTTGGGGTATTCCTACACGCCTTCTATAATATCGAAAGTCTATATAAAGTATGGAAATGATGCGACATATAATTTCGTTGAGTAAATCATTGATATAGTCATTCATTGGATCCATCTATTGTTAGTTTGAGGAACACAAACATTGTTTCTATGTATTACTAAACCTGATTTTTATTAATATAAGATAATTGAGCTAATGTTCTCGGATAAATTATTTTTGTATGATCAATTTCTAATATCATAGTTTTCTAAGCATCGTGAAGCTGGTTGGGAGGGCCCCTCAATTCAATCACATTGATATTTTGTTTTATAGCAATAGAATTTACAAGTCAACTAGTTTGTAGTTCATTTATTTTGCATAAACAATATAAGCTTGGTTTATTGTTTAAATACATTATTTTCTTTGTTTGATTTTTCATTGTGTGTTATTGTGTGCTACTGCATTGCAGAAAGGATGAATCCTCATTTAGGGTTGATGATGATACTAAGTTTTGTCTCTATTATAAGAATATTGAGTACCTCGTAGTGAAATAATTATAACATGTGCCTTTGAAAACTCTGCATTGTTAATCTAGTGAATAACATGTCTTTTCCTTTTGCAATTGTCAATGTGAGAAGTAGAATAGTTTTTCTTAGTAGTCTTTTACATGCCTTGTTTGTATTTACAATTAAAAGAATAGTGTAATTGAAGATGGGAATAAGATTTTCTCCAAGAACTGCATACAATAACACTTAAGATTTGCTTGAGTGAAAGACTGTAGCATGTACCCAGCAAAAGACTTCTTTGTTTTTCTGTAATGTCCCCGACCATCCATGCCAGGCCATGCTATGCCAGAGAACTCTTATTGTTCTCTCTGTGGAACATACTGTAACATTTCCTAGCATACAACTAAGCTATGCCGCATAAATTTTCTAACTGCATGTAATTAAAACATATGCACACACAGAGCTCTTGCGGAAGCATTATATATAAAACGTATGCATACAAAAACATCTATAAATACACAGATTCACACTAAAATTACTGTAAACATACACAACAGATTCATACTAAAATGACAGTAAACATACACATGCAACATATACAATAAATACCCATAAATTTACAGACAATCATAACCATGCATAAGATAAACCCATAAATATAAGCATGTAAATAACAATGCAACACGTAAATTATCACCCAGATTGGCACTTATCTTGGTAATAATGTCACCAACTGCATGCAGACCTTCCACAAACCTCCCAACCTTAAACCACAATGATCATCACTCTCAACAGTGAGTCACCCTGATGCAGGAGCATCGCCAACAACAAGCGAGCGTGGGGCAAACACCAACACATTTTGGCACATGATGAATTGTTTGAAATGTTTTGAAGTTTGATATGCCAAATGTAAATGAAACAATTAAGAAAGGGCGTACTGGTAGATTGTAATCAGACCTTGAGCATCCCGCTCTCGTCTGAAGGACTAAGAGGCATTTATGCTAGTAAATGTAAGTAGGTAGTTTTAAATTCTTAGATTAGACAGTTTTAGGAGGCGGAGGGAAAACAGATATAGACACCCTCACTTGTATCATTGTAACATTATTAGTATCATAATCAATCAAGAGAGCATAGAGAAGAAGAAGAAGAGAGCTGTGTAGAAGAACCAATGTACAAAAGTTCTGGATTAATACAAAGATCTTTAGTTCAGACTCATGGTGTCCAATTGCTTTCTGTGTTGTACATGCTGATTGATATATGCTTGTTGACTCTCTGTTATACATTTTCTTTTATGCCATGTATGTATGATTTCGTATTAAGCATTCGAAGTCTGAGAGGGTAGAGAATGAGTTTCAATTGTTTCTCTGTCTGAGCAAGAGTTTTCCTGCAAGGAGTGCAGTGAAATTGTCCGCAAGGTGTGTGTTGATAGAATCCAGAGTTCGTCTCTGCAAACTCAGGAGGGATAGCATTGCTCTCATTCTCACAGAAGTGCAAGTTAAGCACAGGAGCCGTGCAAGGTGTGCGAAGGCCGAGTAGATTCTCAGAGTTTGCAACCTGAGGGAAGAATTCAAGGACTGCTGCTGCAAAAAGAGTGCACAGAGTCTAAGAATTCAAATACTTGGAGTGTGTTTGAAGAAGTGCCGCAAGGAGTGCGCACAGGAACTTTCCCCAAAGGACTTGAGGATTTTTCAATCAAGATCAGGAGGGATAGGATCTTCGAAGCTATCGAAGAAAATCTCAAGAGGGCTAGTGCCTTGAAGTGTCGGAAGGAGGCACAACGACATTGTTTGTGGGTGGATAAGTTTCGTGAAGGCATACTTGTTCATTTCGAAAGAGTTGTTAAGGAGGNAGGAATTTGATGGTCGAAATCCTCCGTGGAGGATTCACGAAGTCCCGAAAGTCGTCAGATTGTGCAGAGCAACAAGGGAGTTACGATAAACCCATTTTCAAATTTTAAGTTCAAGGAAAATCGGGCCGTAGGATCTGAGCCAACAATGGTCATTGGATCACTCACGTAAATCTCATTTCGGGGTTTCATGAGTTGAAGGGTCAGAACCCTTGTATCAATATTCACGAGGTCGCGAAAGGCGAAGTCCCGAAATAGCGAGAAAATCTGAGTCGTTCGTTGGAAGGAGGACAAGCGTATCGAGATCATTTGTATCGGGAATTCAAACATCGGAGGTCAGAAAGAGAATTCCTTCGACTTCTCAAGTAGCGAAGTCGCGAGAAGATCGGAACCATCCATTCGAAGAGGACAGGTGGCAGATATCTAGGGATCTCGAGAACTCGGAGGTTCACAGGGTGAGAGCCCAAGAGTTGGGTGCTCTAAGTCACGAAGTTGTGAAATCGTGAGGAGCGAGGATAGTCGTTGGATCCAGGTCACGGGAGGACCATTGGATCAGGAACCCCATCGCCATCACACATTTAGGGGTTCGGAGGTTGAGAGGAGTCACTTTCGATTGCAAAAGTCGTGAAGTGTCGAGAGCCGAGGTACGAGTGTGGACGCATGGCAGAACCTTAAGGTAGGGCCCACATGATTGACAGGTGGACACGCATCACCTGGAGAAAGGAGTCAACGCCATGTTGACTTCTCACGTCTTAGGGATTCGCGGAGTAAGAGAAGGAGAGCTCAACCCTTCGACTCGCGAAGTCGCGAGTAGCGAGAACGCAAGGAGAAAAGTCAACATCACTTCTCGGGGTTTCGTGAAGGGAGGTGCAAAGATTGGACACTCAAACTCGCGAAGGTGCGAGTAGCGAGAAGTGATAGCGCTTAGCCTAGCTAGCGGTCGCATGAGGAAGGCGTTGGTAGAGGAAGAGCCATACCCGTATCAGCATTTCGGGTATCACGAGATTTAATAGGAAGAGTTGGGAGCCTTGACTCATGAACTCACAAGATTGGGAGTTGCGAAAAGGACCTTGGGTTAGGCCCTTGCTCATAGCGTTGTGGTCACTTGGGGAGAAAGGAGCTCATGCCTAGTGTTGTTCGCACAGGGGAGATTCCCGAAGGACCTATGGATCAATTTGAAAGGAGATTCTAGAAGGAAATCTGAAAGAGCCGATCCGGCTCGAAGGGGTTAAAGAACGATCCTGTGAGTGGATCTTGACCCGAGGGCTGATAGGTCTACGTCAGTTTGGTATCAGAGCACAGAAAGATTTATTTGCTTTCTGTAGCAGGTAAAAGGAAGATTCACCATGCCGTCGAGAAGAAGAGATAGAAAAGCACCCAATCCTCCAGAGGAAAGAGAAATGCCAAGACGAAGGGGTAGGCAGGTGCCAAATCGAGCCATGGAAAGAGAGATGCATGATATACGCGCCAGACTTGTGGACATAGAGACAACACAGAGATTCATAGCTGGTGTTGGAGATGTTTGTGAATCTGAAAGTGAAGATGAAGCTGGATATGAAGGAGAAGAAGTTACAGCAGAAGATGTCACAAATGAACGCCTGATTAGGGTTGTTGCAAGAATGGGTGCTAGGGAAAAAATGGAGATTCCAGTATATGAGGGAAACCTGGATGCTGAAGAGCTTCTAGACTGGATTAGAGCTCTGGACACATATTTTGACTATGAATATGCTGAGGAAGACAAGAAAGTCAAACATGTTGTCACAAGACTTAAAGGACATGTGGCATTGTGGTGGGATGAGCTACAAGCTGACAGATGCTGCAAAGGCAAGCAAAAGATCAAGAGTTGGGATAGGATGATTGTGAAGATGAAGGCAAAATTTATTCCCAGGGATTACCAAATTACTCTGTTTCGAAGGATGCAGAATTTGAGACAGAAACTGATGTCAGTGAGGGAATACACTGAAGAATTCTACAGACTGAACATCAGGGCAGGTCATCGCGAAAGTGATGATGAAAAAGTTGCCAGGTACATGAATGGTCTGAGATACGACATTCAGGATGAGATGAGCATGATGACCATCCAAACAGTGGAGGATGCTTATTAGATGGATCTGAAGGCTGAAGAGAAGATGACCCAAAAACAAGGTCAAAGAGGTCGAGGCAGAAGTCAGCCCAGAGGCAAATTAGTTGCCTAGGATAGAAATCAGAAACCCAAGGAAGACTGGAAGAAACCTCAGACTCAAACTGAGAGAGGTGGAAGCTCACAGAGAGGGAAGCATACCGAATAGAGAGGTAAGTATGTTGATGGAAACATTTTTCCTCGTACCAGAGGTAGAGGAAGAGGAAGAGGTGGAGTGGTGAAATGCTTCACATGTGGAAAGAATGGACATAAATCTTATGAGTGTCCAGACAAAAATAAAGAAGGAGGTGAGACTCACATTGCCAAAGCACAGAGGTGAAATGTTGAGGGAGAGGATGTTGAAGGCGGAAGATCGTTGATGATGCAAAAAGTTCTCTTAACACTAGAGGAGGGGGTGGAGAGTTTGGTCCAAAGGAACAGACTTTTCAGACTGCTTACAATACCAAGGACAGGGTATGCAAAGTCATAGTGGACAGTGGTAGCACAGATAATCTCGTTTCTACAGAGATGGTAGAAAAGCTGGAGTTGGAGATGATTGAACATCCAAGCCCATATAGAGTTTCATGGCTACAAAAAGGACATCAGGTAAATGTCACTAAACAATGTTTAGTTGAATTTAAAATAGGAGGGTATAAAGATTAAATACTCTGTGATGTTATTCCCATGGATGTTTGTCATCTATTGCTGGGTAGACCCTGGCAATATGACAGGAATGTGATTCATGATGGGAGGAAGAACACATACACCCTAGAGAAGAATGGGAGAACTCACATGTTGCTTCCAATCAAAGATAAGGAGGTGAAACCTGAAGTAAGCAACACTGTACTTCTCATGAGTGGGAAGGAACTTCTTACAGAGGTTAAGAAGGAGGAACCGCAATTCATTGTGGTCAGGAAGCCTAAAATTGTTTTAACCAGTACAAGGGTAGATGATTTACCGGAAGAGGTTCAGAAACTATTGGAAGAGTTTGCTGACATAGTAGTGGATGAACTACCTCGTTCGTTGCAACCAATCAGAAGTGTAAGTCACCATATTGATCTCATACCTGGAGCTAGTTTACCAAATAAAGAAGTGTACATATTGATGCCACAGGAGAATGAAGAAGTCAAAAGACAGGTCCAGGATTTAATGGACAAAGGGTTGGTTAGAGAAAGCTTGAGTCTTTGTGTTGTTCCGATAGTGCTCAGTCTGAAGAAAGACAGAGGCTGGAGGATGTGTACTGACTCGAGAGTGATCAACAAGATTACCATCAGGTACAAATTTCCATTGCCAAGGATGGATGATTTGATGGATTGCTTGAGTGGAGCCAAATTTTTTTCGAAGATTGATTTGAAAAGTGGTTATCATCAGATTCGTATGAGAGAAGGTGATGAATGGAAGACATCCTTCAAGACTAACGAAGGGTTGTATGAATGGCTTGTCATGCCGTTTGGTTTAACAAATGCATCGAGTAATTTCATGAGGTTGATGAATGAAGTCCTGAAGGATTTCATCAAAAAAATTGTCATTGTGTATCTGGATGACATACTGATTTTCAGTAAAATGGAGGTAGAGCATCTGAAACATTTGGCTATAGTGATGAAGAGGCTACAACAAGAGAAGTTGTTGATAAACATGAAGAAATCCTCATTCATGAAGACAGAGCTCATTTATTTGGGTTTTGTTATTTCTGCAGATAAGTTGAGGATGGATCTAGATAAGGTGGAGGTAATTAAGAATTGGCCATCACCGAAGAGTATATTTGAGGTGAGGAGTTTTCATGGATTGGCTAGTTTCTACTAGAAGTTCATCAGGAATTTCAGTGGAATTAGTGCACCAATGATGGACATAGTGAAGAAGAGACACAAGTCTTTTCACTGGACAGAAGAGGCTGAGAAAAGCTTCAATTTGTTGAAAAGTAAAATCACAGAACAACCAATTTTGGTGTTGCCGGATTTTAAAAAGACATTTCAGGTAAAATGTGATGCAAGTGGATTTGCAATAGGGGTAGTCTTGAGCCAAGAAGACAGGCCGATAACATACTTCAACGAGAAGCTAAATGAAGCGAAAATGAAATACTCCACGTATGACAAGGAGTTCTATGCTATTATTCAGGCATTGAAGAAATGGAGGCATTACTTAATCCCTAAGGAGTTTGTCTTATACAGTGACAATCATGCTTTGCAATTTGTGACTCAATAGGAGAAGTTGAATCAAAGACATGTTAAATGGGTTGAATACATGCAGAACTTTACTTTTGTAACTAAGCATATTTCTGGAACTACTAACAAAGTTGTTGATGCTTTGAGCAGGAAATGTTTGTTGTTGCAGGAGTTCGGAGTCAAAACACTGGGTTTTGATGATCTCAGGGACATGTACAGAGATGATCCAGATTTTAAGGAGGTGCATGAAGCAACTGAGAATAAAATTCTCAGGGACAGAAGTCAATGGACAGAATACATGATCCAGGAAGGATTACTATTTAAGGGTAATCAACTTTGTATTCCAAAATGCTCCATGAGGGAAAATTTGCTAAAGGAGAAACACAGTGGAGGATTGGTCGAGCATTTCGGTCATGACAAGACGTTCTCAAAGTTAAAAGAGTCATATTTTTGGCCAGGAATGAGGGCAGATGTCAAAAGACTCGTGGACAGATGCAGAATTTGTCAGCATTCAAAAGGAAAGAGGCAGAATGCAGGCTTTTATCAACCGTTACCCATACCTGAGAGGCCGTGGAATGTAGTCAACATGGACTTCATATTGGGGCTGCCGAGAACACAAAGAGGGTTTGATTCAATCTTTGTGGTAGTGGATAGGTTTTCTAAGATGGAACACTTCATACCGTGTCAGAAAACTAGTGACGCAACTCACATTGCGAATCTGTTTTTCAAAGAGGTCATTCAACTTCACGGCTTACCAAGGAGCATATTTTCAGATTGAGACACCAAGTTCGTGGGACAATTATGGAGAACCTTATAGAAAAATCTGGGAACAAACTTGTCGTTCAGTTCAGCTTATCATCCTTAGATGGATGGACAAACATAAGTTGTGAACAAAAGTTTGGGAGACCTGCTGAGGAGATTGGTAACAGAACATCACAGTCAGTGGGACAATATTCAGCCACATGGGGAATTTGCTTATAATGATTCAATTAATAAGAGCACAGGGCAGAGTCCATTCCAAATTTTTTATGGGACAAAGCCAAGAGGAGTATCTGAACTGAGGGATTCAGAACGGGAAGAGATAAGAAGTGCTAGTGCAGAAGATTTTTCCGAAGCAATGAAGGAACTTCACAGCTAGGTGAAGGAGCAATTGAAAAACTCGAGCCAAGAGTATAAGCGCAGAGAAGATCAACACAGGAGACAACTTCAATTTGAGGTTGGTGATTTGATTTTGGCACATCTGAGAAAGGAAATATTCTCGAAGGGGACATATAACAAACTGAAGATGAAGAAGATCAGACCATGTAAGGTCTTGAAGAAATTTGGGGCAAATGCTTATGAGATTGAATTACCCGATGGGATCGGAATTTCTTCGATATTCAATGTCTCAGATTTGTACCCATACAAAGCTGGAGCAGACAGTGAACAACCATAGGTTCAATGGACAAAAAAGATTCCAGTTGCAGAGAAGCCACAGATGGAAAGCGTACTAGACAAAAGAGTTAGCAAAAGGACCAGGCAAAAGGATTATTTTGAATATTTGGTCAAGTGGAAGGGACATCCAGTTGAAGATGCCATCTAGGAAAATGAAACAAATATCCAGAAGCATGGACAGACCATGCGAGAGCTCATGGATAGGAGCCCATGAAAATTTTCAAGCGAGGGAGTATGATGTAGGAGCATCGCCAACAACAAGCGAGCATCGAGCAAACACCAACGCATTTTGGCACATAATGAATTGTTTGAAATGTTTTGAAGTTTGATACGCCAAACGTAAATGAAACAATTAAGAAAGGGTGTACTGGTAGATTGTAATCAGACCTTGAGCATCCCTCTCTCGTCTGAAGGACTAAGAGGCATTTATGCTAGTAAATGTAAGTAGGTAGTTTTAAATTCTTAGATTAGACAGTTTTAGGAGCCGGAGGGAAAACGGATATAGACACCCTCACTTGTATCATTGTAACATTATTAGTAGCATAATCAATCAAGAGAGAATAGAGAAGAAGAAGTAGAGAGCTGTGTAGAAGAACCCATGTACAAAAGTTCTGGATTAATACAAAGATCTTTAGTTCAGATTCATGGTGTCCAATTGCTTTCTGTGTTGTACATGTTGATTGATATATGTTTGTTGACTCTCTATTATACATTTGCTTTTATGCCATGTATGTATGATTTCGTATTAAGCATTCGAAGTCTGAGAGGGTAGAGAATGAGTTTCAATTGTTTCTCTGTCTGAGCAAGATTTTTCCTACAAGGAGTGCAGTGAAATTGTTCGCAAGGTGTGCGTTGACAGAAGCCAGAGTTCGTCTCTGCAAGCTCATAAGGGATATCATTGCTCTCATTCTCGCAGAAGTGAAAGTTAAGCACAAGAGCCGTGCAAGGTGTGTGCAGGCTGAGTAGATTCTCAGAATTTGCAACCGGAGGGAAGAATTGAAGGTCTGCTGCTGCAAAAAGAGTTCACAGAGTCTAAGAATTCAAATACTTGGAGTTTGTTTGAAGAAGTGCCGCAAGGAATGAACACAGGAACTTTCCCCAAAGGACTTCAGGATTTTTCAATAAAGCTCAGGAGGGATAGGATCTTCGAAGCTGTCGAAGAAAATCTCAAGAGGGCTAGTGCCCTGAAGTGTCAGAAGGAGGCACAACGACATTGTTTGCGGGTGGATAAGTTTTGTGAAGGAGTACTTGTTCATTTCGCAAGAGTTGTTAAGGAGGAATTTGATGGTCAGAATCCTCCATGGAGGATTCGCGAAGTCCCGGAAGCTGTCAGATTGTGCAGAGGAACACGGGAGTTATGGTAAACCTATTTTAAAATTTTAAGTTCAAGGAAAATCGAGTCGTAGGCTCTGAGCCAAAAATTGTCGTTGGATCACTCAAGTAAATCTCATTTTTGGGTTTCGTGAGTTGAAGGGTCAAAACCCTTGTATCAAGATTCATGAGGTCGCGAAAGGCGAAGTCCCGAAATAGCAAGAAAATCTGAGCCATTCATTGGAAGGAGGACATGCATCTCGAGATCACCCGTATCGAGAATTCAGACATCGGAGGTTAGAAAGAGAAGTCCTTCAACTTGGTGACTAGTGAAGTCGCGAGAATATCAGGACCATCCATTCGAAGAGGAAAGGTGGTAGAGATCTAGGGATCTCGCGAACTCGGAGGTTCGCAGGGTGAGAGCCCAAGAGTTGGGTGCTCCAAGTCCCGAAGTCGCGAAATTGTGAGGAGCTAGGATAGCCATTGGATCCAGGTCATGGGAGGATCATTGGATCAGGAACCCCATCGCCTATCACACATTCGGGGGTTTGGAGGTTGAGAGGAGTCACTTTCGATTGCAAAAGTCGCAAAGTGTCAAGATCCGAGGTATGAGTGTGGATACGTAGAAGAACCTCAAGGTAGGGCCCATGTGATTAACAGGTGGACACGCGTTGCCTGGAGAAAGGAGTCAACGCTCCGTTGACTTCTTTCGTCTTGGGGATTTGTGGAGAAAGAGCAGGAGAGATCAACCCTTCGACTCGCGAAGTCACGAGTAGTGAGAAGGCGAGGAGAAAAGTCAACATCGCTTCTCGGGGTTTCGTGAAGGGACAGTGTGAAGATTGGACACTTGAACTCGCGAAGGTGCAAGTAGCAAGAAGTGCTAGCACTTAGCCTAGCCGGCGGTCACATGAGGAAGGTGCTGACAGAGGAAGATCCATACTCGTATCGGCATTTCGAGTATCGCAAGATTTAAAAGGAAGAGTCAAGAGCCTCTACTCACAAATTCGCAAGATTACGAGTTGCGAAAAGGACCTTGGGTTAGGCCCTTGGTCATAGCGCTGTGGTCGCTTGGGGAGAAAGGATGTTGTGCCTAGTGTTGTTCGCACATGGGAGCTTCCCGAAGGACCTGTGGATTGATTTGAAAGGAGATTCTAGCAGGAAATATGAAAGAGTCGATTCAACTCGAAGGGGTTAAAGAACGATCATGTGAGCGGATCTCAGCCTGAGGGCTGATAGGTCTGCGTCACACCCCCGAGCTAAGACTAAACTCCACTCAAGTAAAGGGATTCCTAACCAGGATAAAGGCTCATAAACAACAAGAAAGACTCTGTCTCAGGTGCCAACTCAACTAACATCCTACAATCCCTCATTCCCCACATGCCTATCCCACCCAGGAAGTGTGCCCCTTCTCTGCTCAACAGTCCTTCGGCTGCCCCACTTCCTTTTCGGGCTTCAGCAACAGGCCGGACAGGAAGTCTCAAAGCATTGTAGCTACAGTTCAACACCTTCAGGAAATCAATCCCCAACAATTCTCTCACCCAGAGAATTGTTGGGGATTGATTTCCTAAAGGTGTTGAACTATAGCTGCAGTGCTTTGAGTCTTCCTAGCCGGCCTCTTGCTGAAGCTTGGAAAGGAAGTGGGGCAGCCGAAGGACTGTTGAGTAGAGAAGGGGCACACTTCCTAGGTGGGACAGGCATGTGGGGAATGAAGGACTGTAGGCTGTTAGTTGAGTTGGCACCTGATACAGATTCTTTCCTGTTGTTTATGAGCCTTTAGCCTGGTTAGGAATCCCTTTACTCGAGTGGAGTTTAGTACCATATCGGGGGTGACTCACTGTTGAGAGTGATGAACATTGTGATTTAAGGCTGGGAGGTTCGTGAAAGGTCTGCACATAGTTGGTGACATTATTACCAAGATAAGTGCCAATCTGGGTGATAAATTTACGTGTTGCATTGTTATTTGCATGCTTATATTTATGGGTTTATCTTATGCATGGTTATGACTTTTTGTAAATTTATGGGTATTTCTTGTATATGTTGCATTTGTATGTTTACTGTCATTTTAGTATGAATCCATTGTGTATGTTTACGGTAATTTCAGTGTGAATATGTGTATTTATAGATGTATTTGTATGCATGCATTTTATATATAATGCTTCCGCAAGAGCTCTGTGTGTGCATATGTTTTAATTACATGCATTTAGAAAATTTATGTGGCATAGCTCAGTTTTATGCTGGGAAATGTTACAGTATGTTCTGCAGAGAGAACAGTAAGAGTTCTCTGGCGCAGCATGGCTCGGCATGGATGGTCGGGGACGTTACAAATTGGTATCAGAGATTCAGTTTTCAACACTGAGCCTGAATGATCCAAACGAGTTGAGTTGAGGCGAAATTATACAAAAGATTTATTTCGAACGGGCCAAATTTTGAGTTGCAAAGCGTCCATGGTAAATTTTGGAAGCAACAACGTGGAATTGGGAAAAGCCCCAATTCTTGTTGCTAAATTCGTGAGAAAATGGAGAAATTTAGCCATGCAATGAGATATTATTGATTTAATATATATTTTAGCAAATTCAGACCTGGAATTGGTCAAATTTGAAGTTACAGTGTAGTCATGACAGATGGAGAAATATTAATAAATAAAATTCTCAATTTGTGAATGAATTTTGGGTAAATTCGTTCCAGAAATGTCAACCCATAGAGATCTGCTGTTACAGAGGTTGAACTAGTGTTATCAGGTTGAAATTCAATGAATTTCATAGTTGCAGAATGCCTATTGGTAATTGGGAAAAAGTTAGGAAAAAATCCCCAATTTTTGCAATGGAATTCATGAGGAATTGATGCGCATAAAAATGAATATGCACAGGTCGGCGCACTAAAATGCATAATGCGTAGTGAAAATCTTGTGATAGGTAAAATTTGGCATTGTGCGACAATATATTGGCATGCTGGTGTGCGCGCTAAATCTCAGTGCCACATGGAAAAATGTTAGTGTGCGGGTGTGCGCACTAAATTTTGGTACTGTGCAGAAAAATAATGATTTTCTAGTGTGCGCGCTAAATGTTAGCGCCACGTGGAAAAATGTTGGTGTGTGGGTGCGCACGCTAAATTTGGCATTGTGCAGTGTGTAGGCACATAGGAAGTGTGTGCGGTGTGGACATTCATAATAATGGCGCACGTGGTGTGTGCAGTATTGACATAGTGTAGTGGAGTTTGGTAGTTGTGCGCGCAATGTGAGTATATGTTGTCGCACGAAAATTTAGGGAATGGTGCATGCAAAGTATTGGTGCATGGTGGAGCATACTAAACTTTGGCATGGTGCAGTGCGTTGAGTGAAATGTGCATGGAATATCAGCACACGATACAAAAACTGGGCGCGATGGATATTGGTGTGCGACATGAAAGTAGTGCCTACAAGTTAGTAGCACGACAGAGAAGTGAGACACAGTGGTTTTAAAGTGTGCGAAGCACAAACTCCCTTGTGTTGTTGTCTTGCATGTTAAATATGGGTTTACAGGTTGAAATTTGTGCGCACAGAGTCATTTGGAAGGTGAATAACAACAGAAAACCAATAATTTTATGCAACGTTTTATATCATTTGAACATCAGCTTTTTGCAGTGCGTTTTTTAGGGGCTTAAGAGGGTTTTTAGCAACTCAAAAACCATTAGACATTTGTGTACTGAAGGTACACTTTGTCTCTACAAATCAAATAAAATATCTCAGATAGATCTTTCTAATGGTGTAAACTGTTCATCAAACAAATCATTTTTTAGAAAGTTACAACCCAAACAGTGGAGAGTAAATTTTATGACTCAACTAACTTCAAAGGGCCATAACTTTCTTCTCCGGAATCAGATTGAGGCATAGGAGAAATCAATGGAAATCTATTGAGACATAGAAGACAATCACAGAGTTCAATTAAATTTTCAGGCATGTTAAAAGTGTTTAATATGGAAAATAAGGTACCTGTAACATTCCAGACCAAAAACACAAATTGGCCTAGAACTTCAACAGGTTGTAACTAGCATCCCAGAACCCAGAATGAGGTGAAACTTGGAAAGAATGTCCATAATATGATTATGTAGAATCCCAATTGAGCGCATACGAAAATTACAATGGAGTAGGTGCATAAATGCATAATTACAACACAGAGTTGCGCCAAGTGGAAGTATGAATAGAAAAGTTAATGGGAAAATTTCGAATGACCATAACGTTTTGCTCCAGACTCAGAATTGAGTATGTGAGCAGGCATTGGAAAGGTATCAGAAAACATAATCTAAATATCCAGCTAGAAAATTGATCTGAACATTCAATTTTCTAGGAAATTAGACGAAAGAGTTCTGATATATTATTGAACCAAAATGGTTCATATTTTTCATAAAAGTTATTGAAACAGTTAGCCTGACAGAGTTTGTTGGCTGCACATTTTGCAAAGTTAACAACAACTAGATTAGATCAAGATCAACATAGATTCCATAGGAATGGAAGAGACACAAAGGACTTACATCCAGGAAGATGAAATTAGAGGGATGGATGTCCATTTGGGCATTGAAGGAACAAACTCCAATGGACATGGAGAGGAAAGGGATGAAAACATGAATATGGCAGACACCATTAAAAATTTGTAGAAGGATGTCCAAATACATAAAGATGATAATGAAAGGATTATGAAATCCAAGGAGAAGCAGGGTGACTTCAACAGGAAGTTATTAGAGAGCTTGAACAAAATAGAAAATAAATTGGATAAGGAGAGTGGCTCAAGCAAATCTGGAAATCATGTGTCTCATGATGAGAAAAGAAAAGCAAGAAGTGTTAGCAGACATCACCATCACTCTCCAAGTCATTCCAATAAGAGAGAAGACAACAACTCGATTCCATCCCCTGTCAGGAAGCACAAGAGGTCTCAGGTGGATGAGATACGAGGAGAAATGAACAAAATCAAAACTCCTACATTTGATGGTGAGCATAAGAAGGATGGAGATGCAGAAACATGGTTTTTGGGCATGATAAAGTATTTTCAATATCTTAACTATTCTTCTCATGCAGAAGGTATAATTTCTATCTATCAACTCAAGGGAAAGACATCCATGTGGTGGGATCAACTTGTGCAGGTGCAACACATTAAAGAGAAAAGTGTCACTTGGAGGGAATTCAAGAAGTATTTTGAGAAGAAATACTTAACTAAGAGATACTATGACAAGAAAATGAAAGAGTTCTTCAAACTCAAGATGGGGAGTATGACAATAGATGAATATGAAAGAAGGTTTTTAGAACTACTGAACTATGTCTCTTTCATCAAGGATGAGACAGTTAAGATTCAAATGTATTTGAGTGGATTTCCATCATTTATCAGTGACAAAATATAGTATGATGATCCCACAACATTGGAGGAGACCATAAGGTGAGTTAAATGTCTTTATGATCAGCAAAAATCAAGGCCAGCTTTCCAAAAAGCTTGGGAAGACAAAAAGGAATTCAAGGTGGATCAAAGGAAGAAGGGATCTAAACCACCATTCTTCAGAAATAATACACAGGGACATGAGACTCCTAGAGAGCCCAAAATGATTGAAATAGGGGGTCAAAGACCAAGGGATCCACCAATTCAATGTTGGGGTCGTAAAGGAGATCACATGTTCATAGATTGTTCTCACAGAGGTGAAAAAGGGAGAATTGTTCACAATGTATAGCAAGATGAAACAATGGAGGACATGGGTAGAAATGTGCCAAGGATCTATGCAGACCTGGACAACAAGAAAGCATAGTATCATTCACATATGATTGAAGTGGAAGGTATGATCAACAACCAAACCATTGCTATTTTAATTGATTCAGGAGCTAGTCATAGTTATATAGATCTTGAGATGGTGGAAAGTTTGTATTTTCCAAGAAGCAAGAATGGAAAATCTTGGTTGGTGCAGCTGGCTACAGAACCCAAAAGAAAAGTTAATGATATGGTTAAGTCATTTCTTATGGACATGAATGGACTGAACACCAAGGAAGATTTGAACATATTACCTTTAGGTTCCTATGTCTGTCTAATTGGGATGTATTGGTTGGACCAACATCATGCTCTCTTAGACTATCATAAAAAAACATTTACTTTCTTGTATGAGGAAGGTAACCTAAGGAAAGTGCAAGGAGTTCCTAGGGTTGTAACCATCAGAGAAATTTCAGCATTGCAGCTGAAGAAATGTTATAGAAAAGGGTGTCAAATATTTGCAGCTCATATGGAAGAGACACCTAAAGATAACGTGCCAAATTTGGAAGATCATGCAGTCCTGGAAGAATTTGAAGATGTGTTCAAGGAAGTACCAGGACTAACCCCAAAGAGAGACATTGATTTCTCTATAAATCTAATGCCTAGATCAGCTCCAATGTCAAAGACTCCTTACAGAATGAGTACACCAGAGCTGAAGGAGTTGCAAATGCAACTTGAAGAGCTTCTGAAGAAGGGTTATATATGCCCAAGTGTGTCACCTTGGGGTGCCCCAGTCTTGTTCGTGATGAAGAAATATGGAACATTAAGATTGTGCATTGATTTCAGACAGTTGAATAAAGTGACCGTGAAGAACAAATATCCACTGCCAAGAATTGATGATCTCTTTGATCAATTGAAGGATGCAAAGATATTTTCAAAGATAGATCTCATATCAGGATACCATCAGGTAATGATTAAAGAGGAATATATTAGGAAGACTACCTTCAGGACAAGGTATGGTCACTATGAGTTGATAGTGGTGTCATTTGGGTTGTCAAATGCACCATCTGTTTTCATGTGCTTAATTAATGGTGTTTTCCAAGAATATTTAGACAAGTTTATCATTGTCTTTTTGGATGCCATTCTTATATACTCTAAGTCAGAAGAAGAGAATGAGAATCGTTTGAGAATGGTGTTGCAAGTATTAAGGGAGCATCAGTTGTATGCCAAGTTGAGCAAGTTCTCACTTTATCAAAAGAAAATTCATTATTTGGGGCACATTATTTCAAAGGATGGGATAGAAGTGGATCCTGAGAAGATAGAATCCATTAGGGAATGGTCAGCACCAAATAATGTGACAGAGGTCAGATCATTCATGGGCCTTGCAAGATTCTATAGGAGATTTATTGAAGGATTTTCAAAGATTTCACACCCAATCACTTC
Source organism: Picea engelmannii (assembly GCA_009831015.1). NCBI lineage: Eukaryota > Viridiplantae > Streptophyta > Pinopsida > Pinales > Pinaceae > Picea > Picea engelmannii. The sequence continues at coordinate 751,287 of ML782758.1, read as the reverse complement.
ATTGCAAAGAAAGGGTGTGAAGTTTCAGTGGACATTGGATTGTGAAAAGAGTTTCCAAAACTTGAAATAATTACTAACAAGTGCTACAATACTAAGGATTGCAGACCCAAATGAAGACTTCATTGTATGCACAGATGCATATAAAGAGGGACTTGGTGGATTCCTCACTCAAAATGGGTTTGTCATATGTTATGAATCAAGGAAGTTGAAGGAGCACGAAAGACACTATGCCACTCGTGATTTGGAGTTGGAAGACATAGTTCATGCCTTGAGGAAATGGATACACTACCTCATGGGGAAGAGGTTTGAGCTAAGAACAGACCATAATTCTCTGAAATATTTATTTGATCAGCCAACTCTAAATTCTAGGCAAACTAGATGGTTAGAATTTCTAAGTGAATATGACTTTGATATAAATCATATCAAAGGAAAAGAGAACAAAGTGGTCGATGCACTCAGTAGAAGAGTGCATGAAATGCATGCTACAACCATTATCATGTACCAATCAGATTTGAAAGACAGAATTACAGAGGCTTCCAAATTAGATTTTCATTACAAAGAATTAGTGGCAAAATTACAAGGTAATTTGCAACAAAAAATTGAAGATTACAAGCTAGATAATGATGAAATTATCAGGTACAGGGGAAGAATTTATGTACCAAATTCTAATGAATTGAAAATTCTGATACTGAGAGAAATGCATAATGTGCCTTATGCAGGGCACCTAGGATATCATAAAACTATTGCAGCTGTCAAGACCTAATATTATTAGCCAGGCATGAAGAAAGAGGTTGTTGATTTTATTGCCAGATGTTTGGAATGTCAAAAAGTAAAGGATGAGCATAGACACTCAGCTGGTTTGCTACAGCCATTACCCATTCCTGAGTGGAAATGGGAAGTTGTAACAATGGATTTCATCACTAAACTGCCTAGAACAAACAAGCAACATGATTCTATCATGGTGGTGGTGGATAAGATTACTAAAGTTGCCCATTTTGTTCCAGTTAAGCTCACTAACAAGGCAGTGAACATTGTTGATGTTTATATGAAAGAAATTTCCAGATTACATGGTATACCCAAGACAATTGTGTTTGACAGATATCCAAAATTTACCTCAAAATTTTGGAAGGGATTATTTAATGGATTTGGCACAAATTTGAATTTTAGTACAACCTATCATCCATAATCAGATGGACAAACAGAGAGGGTGAATCAAGTGATTAAAGACATTTTAAGAATGTATGTGATGGATAAACCATTAAAATGGGAAGACTACCTACACTTGGTAGAGTTTGCTTATAAGGATGGGTACCAAGCATCTCTAAAGATTAGCCCATTTGAGGCACTTTATGGTAGAAAGTGCAACACACTAGTAAGCTGGGATAACCCCGCAGACAGAGCAATGGTTGGGCCAGATTTACTCAGGGAAATGGAGGAGCAAATGCTAAAAATAAAGAAAAAATTAAAGGTTGCCCAAGATAGGCAGAAAAGCTATGCTGATAAGGGAAGGACTCACAGGGAATTTAAAGTGGGTGATCATGTATTATTGAAAGTTAAGGCCAACAGAAGTTCCCTGAAGTTGGGGAATTGTTCAAAGTTGGCAGCTCGCTATTGTGGGCCATTTGAAATCCTAGAAAGGATTGGTCCAGTTGCTTATATGATTGCATTTCTTGCATCTATGTCTGTTCATAATGTATTCCATGTATCATTGCTCAAGAAATATATACCTGATGATAATTATATTATTGATTGGAATGTTATTTAGGTGGAGCAAGAAGGCACTTTTCAAGTGCATCCGGTACGCATTTTGGACCGGAAAATCAAACAGCTCTGGAATCGAGCCATAGGGCTTGTAAAGTTCCAATGGACCTGGTACGGTCCTAAGGACGCTACTTGGGAGCATGAGGATGCAATGCGGGCATAATACCCACATCTTTTTGAGGATTTTTGAAATTTTGTTGTACATGGGTACATGATGCACTGAGGATAGTGCATAAATAAGGGGAGGGGATTGTAATATCCCTAGGTCATGCCCAATTGTAATCTAGATGAAAATGAAACTTAATCTGGTGAGTTGTTTTGATATTATTTTGTATGCACATTTCATGAAATAATGCGCGCATGTACTGTGCAGTAAAATGAGGAAATTTGCACATTCAAGGATATCGCGCGTAGCATATTAAGTGTGCGTGATTGTGAGGCTAGCGATCCTTTGTGTATATGTTGTGTTTTATAGGCTGGTGAGCCAATTTATTATAAGCTAGGATGCTTATGTTTTGATTAGGCCAGAGAGCCTAGATGTTAGAGGCCAATGCACCTATTCTTGTACATGTCTCATAATTAATATAAAATACATCGTTGTGCATAGACCGACCACAATAAAAGAGATGGGGGACTAAACTCCAGTGGTTAGGGAAAGGGAGGGGCTAAGTTAAGGAAAGAGGTTAAGTTAGGGAGCTTAAGCCAAAAAAGGAATATTATATTAATATTTATTAAATATAAAGTATGGATAATTACTTTATCCTAAGTTATAAAGTTGGGTATAAGTGGGCCAAAGTAGCTCCCAACATGAAAAGTGTCAAGTTGGGGACATGCATACATATTATTGGGACTTAGTTCATTTCCTATCATCTTTTCCATCATACTGACCATCATTCAGTCATCCAGTCGATCATCCATGAGTATTCACACCCATTGAGCTATCCTTTGTATCTTCATCACTGTACCTGAAATCGTATCCATAGCCATTTGTGTTGGTGTATTTGGTTAGTTTGGGATATGGACTGAAGAAGCAGGTTGTCAGGCCCGTGTGCAATTCTATGGGTGAGATAATTGTTGGGAATTGATTTTTTGAAGGTGTTGAACTGCAGTTGCAATGCTCTGATACTTTCTGTCCGACCTATTGCTAAAGGCCGAAAAGGAAGTGGGGCAGTCAAAGGATTGTTGAGAAGAGAAGGGGAACACTTCCTGGGTGGGACAGGCATGTGGGGAATGAGGGACTGTAGGATTTTAGTTGAGTTGGCACCTAAGACAGAGTCTTTCCTATTGTCTATTAGACTTTAGCCTAGTTAGGAATCGATTTGTTAATGTTTATGCCATTATTATAGTTCTTTGCATTTCAATAGATAAGAGCATCATAAGAACAAGATCACTGAGAAATACACATTCACAAGAGACACAACATTTATCCTGGGAAACCCTCTAGGGAAAGAAAACCCAACAAAAACTTCCTTATCATCAATTGCTAATACAATGTTTAAGAGATAACTCAAACCAATACAGATTTTCCCCTCCAAGAGATGCGCCACTCTTCTTCTCCTCTCTCCAACTGGTAATTGCAACTTGCCTCGTAAGAGAATGAGAAAGTGAGTTGTGTGTAATAAAGTGAGATGCTAGCCTCCTATATATACAAGACTGGTACGTGTGAAAGGGTTTCACTGGCAGGGCTGACCTCTCACTCTGGGTGGGTAAACCCACCTTTAAATTGATTCTGGGTCTCAATAATAACTATTGGGGCCGACTTCTTATTCTTCCCTTTATAATTGTCCGATGACCAATCCGCAAAAGGGGATTTGATCCTAATACAATTATCAACATGATTAATCCACAATGGGGATTAATCCTAATAATAAAATAACAATAATAATAAGAATACTCTTCGCAATTACATTATTTCAACACTCCCCCTTAACAACAAGGGTCTTCTTTCAATAGCATCAGGTGAGAGAGGTCTGCATCATCAGTGGCATCAGGAGGAAAGTATCGTCAATAGCATCTTGAAACATTGGCTAGCATATTTACGAGTCATCGAAAGTTTTCTTCATCAGCAGCATCATCATTCTCGAAAGAATGCCATCATCATTTGCATCAAAATGTATCAGTAAAAATGATACCTCATCACAGCACTAGGCTGGAACATCACAGTACTACACTGGCTCAATGTCATAGTGGTTAAGCTGGTAGCTTAGTGTCAGTCACATCTTTCTTTACATCTAACAACAAGGTCATATGCAAGGAATCATCTTGCTTTACATCTAACAACTAGGTCAGAAGCAAGGAATACATCATCATCTCGCTTTACGTCTAACAACTAGGTCAGAAGCGATGAATCATCTTGCTTTACGTATAACAATGAGGTCAGAAGCAAGGAACACATAAACATCTCGCTTTATGTCTAACAAAGAGGTCAGAAGTGAGGAATCATCTTTCTTTACGTCTAACAACTAGGTCAGAAGCAATGAATCAACAACGTCATGCTTTACGTCTAACAGCGAGGTCAGAAGCAAGGAACACACAGTGTCATGCTTTACATCTAACAGCGAGGTCAAAAGAAATGAATCATCTTGCTTTACGTCTAACAGCGAGGTCAGAAGCAAGGAGCACATCAACATCTCGCTTTATGTCTAACAACAAGGTCAGAAGCGAGGAATCATCTTGCTTTACGTCTAACAACTAGGTCAGAAGCAAGGAATCAACAACGTCATGCTTTACGTCTAACAGTGAGGTCACAAGCAATGACTCATCTTGCTTTACGTCTAACAGCAAGGTTAGAAGAAAGGAATATATATATATATATACTCCCCCTTTCAGGGAGGGTCCTTTCGGACTAT